>JAQFVV010000049.1:6979535-7423646 GCA_028023455.1 Epiperipatus broadwayi | reverse complement strand
TAAATTTATTATTAGCTGATGCAATAGCTCGTAGAGGGGTATGACAATTGGACTGTTTGGGCTATATGTGCTGCTTACTGGGGGCTTTGAGTCAGTCGAGTACTAGCTTGCTAAAGTGTGCGGACCAAGGGAGATTAGCCTGCTAAAGAGTGCGGACAAGTTAATGCTAGCTTGCAAAAGCATTCCAATGGCAAAGATTTAGAAAGTTAAATCTTGTCTCCCGCTAGTCTAAAAAAATGGAACAGTATAGATTTGTGAAAAACAATCCGACAGAGAGAAAGGAGAAAATGAACTGTGTCTGTTAAAATTATAATCACTTGGTTATTTCCCAGAAAAGAATTTGGAAAATTAGCATTTAGCAAGGATCGTTAAAGTGGAGTTTGGAAAATGATCAACAACATGGATTCTCAATACGTTTAAATAGGAAAAAAAAAAAAACGAAAGACGAATCATAGTTGAAGAACTGCAATTTATTTAGGATCTACTTGCCCTAATCAGCCGTGTGCGATATACATATATACGGGAGAAGTATACTTACAGATCCGATAATTTGAAAGATGGCTCAATTATACGTTCCGGGTTATTATCCTACCATGGAGTAGACTTTCAGCCGTAGTACACCACCTGTTTGGCTATCAAGTCCGAAGATGCCTTAGAAGAAATAGCAGACCCTGATGACAAGAAAGACTCAAAATATATCGGTGAATGGAAGCCTTATCTGCCCTATGAAGTAGCCGTGTGGCCCAGGAAGTTCGAATTGAATACAAGAACAAGTTCAGAGGAGCGTGTATAGTTGGTTACATATATATATTTTTTTATATTCTCTTATATATTTTTTTCTCTCTCTTATTTATGTTCTTTGTAAATTTTTTTTTTATGATATATATATATTATTACTGCATACCTTGTTATATGGATTTATTACTCTAAAGTGGGAAGGAATATAGGGCACACCCATTGTGTAATCTTTTAGATATTGTGTTTTTTTCTTTTTATATATATATCTTGGGGTCATATGTATATGCATCGGTGGAGGGTAAATATAATTTAAATATTTTTTATATATATTGGACTTATATGTATGCATTAGTGGAGGATAAATATAATAATCTGGGGATAATAAATATTCACTTTTGTAATTAAAATCATTTATAAGTTTTTGACTTAGCTTTAAAATAATTATTAAGTTATTAGTACAGATATATAGTTTTTTTTTTTTTATCAAAATGCAAATCCATGTAGTTAACCTGAGATTTATAGAATATAAAGTGAGCTAGATAGGGATAACTTACCAGGGAGTTGGATTGTTTCTTTTATTTTAGTCTGAACGTCTCGAAATATTCATATTCGTTAATGACTAGTCACATTTTACACACTCTTTCGGGAAAGAAAATGAATAAGTATAATCTTGAACGGGAGTGGCGCTAGAGACTGAAGGAAATATTCAGTACTCTTAAAGGTGTGTAAGGACACTTTAATTAGTCAACGTATAATTAATCGGCTAATGAAACAATTTAACAAGGAAGGTCTGGATGGGCCTAATTTTAGGTTCAATCTACTTCCTCTAATAATTTCTTTGAGGTATTTACTCATATTTAATCAAAAATATTTTAAAGAATTATTATCGATGTCCCATTCGGTAGCATACGTCACTTCATGCTCGGTGCGTATGAGAGTCTAACCTTGCAAGACCACTACAGGGGTGTCGAACCGGTACAGAAAAATGGCACCTCAATCGTGGTAAAGACGAACTAGGTTAAGATGAAAAAAAGATAGTATTAGTAGAAATCTATACTATATTTTCGTGGTTTCAAAACAAATTTAAGACAGCTATGTTAAGAGAAGAACGTTGTAAATGAGATAGGATTTTAATAATTGCGTAAGAGAAGGTTGAAATATACGGTTTTGATTATTTAGTTATAAGATTTTTTCTTTTTCAAGCAAAAATTTATTATCGTGAATGAAATAAATTATTAACAGAAGTTAGATAAATAATTCTGTCATTTATTAGGGCATATAAGTAGAACGGGGCATTTGCAATTTTTTGTTATATTATCACATGTTTGAGTAAATTGTCATTAGAAATCAGGGAATGTGCTTGGAGGAAAGGGCGAATAGTAGGGCATAGCGTAGGACGTGGTGTACTGTGAATTTACTATACGAAATTAAATTAAATATTTTTCTGGAATTGAGTTAATAAATGTTAGTATAAAGGTAAGAATACCTAGACTTTCAGGTTCAGTAAATTTAAACCCGTAAATGCTTACGAGAGCAGGGAAAATCAGAATGGAACAGGCAATAATCAGTGAAACGCTAGTAAACCTGTCTGAAGAACAGGAAGTGGACTGTCAGAAAAACGAACTAGGAAAGGAAAAAGAATGCTTAAAGGAAATGATGGAAGATTTCGCAAACCTTGTGAAAAAGGAAATGGCTAAAATGTCAAAAGAAGTAGAAAGATGGAGAACAGACAGGGCTAAACAAGAGGAAAATATCGTTCAGAAAATAGAGGAAATGCGAAGCGAATTAGGACAAGAAATAGATGTAAGATTTCAAAAGTGGGAAATGAAATGTGATAAATCTAAGCAAACTAAGGAGGATGACATAGAAGCAAATATAAGAGATAATCAGTCAGTTAAATTAGGGCCAGAGGAGACAAAGCAGGACACAGAAATGGAGTACAAACAAAATAGGATGGTTGAAAATGTTAAAAATGAACAAGACAACCATATGGCAAATAGCGGAGATCATCTGGATGGTCGTATAGAAAAGACCAATGGAAGTGATCAGCTGCCACAATTAAATATTAACCAATTTTTAAAAATCCATACATTTGAAGGAAAAGTGGGGGAGGCTCCAGTGGAGCATATAAGAAGTCTGGAAAATTACTTTCGAATAAACAAAGTAAATGGAAATCAGTAAATTACTTGTTGCCAGCGCTCATCTTAATGGAGACGCATTAGCTTGGTGGGAGTCTTTGTTTCATCATCCTCCAACCTTCAATAAATACAAGGATATGATTGTTAACAATTTCTGGAGCCCAGAACGTCAGGAGACTATCCTGTATCAAATAATGCAGGAAAAATACAAGAGTAACACGAACGAAAACTACTCTCAATTTTTTCGTAGGCAAGCAGCTAAATTAAGAAATTTAAACGCCTGCCAAACATCGGAGGGTCAAATTATTAGAATAATTAAACATAATTTTCCTTTCCGAATAGAACAAACATTGTTGACAGCAAATGTAAATACAATGGAACACATGGCGGAGTTATTGAACGTGTTGGACATGAACCAACTGGACAAACCCCCAGATAAATTTAGAGAAAATTCGCATATTAGCGCAATAGGATGGGACAGTGATGATGATGATCAAAGGGGATATATAAAAACAAAGAAAAAAAAATTGGAATTCAGAAACGAATGTCAAATATAGTGACAGTCACGTAAATGACCAGGGTAAGAAATATGGAAAAGGCAGGGGATATAGGCCAGATTCGCCGAAGCCTGGGGGGAGTAAAAATAAATAGTAAATAAAAGTGTAGTGTAAGTGAGTATGTCATTTAAAAGTGGAGGTGAGGACTTTGTGGTTGTTTCAGGCATTGCATGTAAGGTTTGAATTATGTCGGTTTGCTCATGTTCCTTGGGAGATGAGAGTTTGGAGGGTTGGCTGCAGATCTTATGTAGTTCGGAAGTTTGTGGCATTAGGTCAGCGTATGTACCCTGTCACTAATGCGGGGGGTACTGTTGGGCTGAGAAAAGGGAAAAACTTTTGTTTTCCTCTCGGGGACCTTCTTACCTTGTAATGCGAAAAGACCCTATAAGTCTTAAAAGAAAGAAGCGTGGGTGCATTTACTAAGGTATTCATTCAAATTACCTCTTCGAAAATGAAGAGCTTGTTTTTCGTGTTCTAAAATGCAAAAGGATCTCATAAGCCTCCAAAGATGTGAGCTGGGATGCATTTATTACACATTTACGGTACTTGACATACGTTGTTCGTCACAGAGTTCTGCATGAAGTAGGGATCTGTAAGCTGATGCTCTGGGTTTCTTATGGTCTCGAGGTGGCATGCGGGGGGACGATGTAGTCTGAGCCATGCAGATTGATGTTTAAAGGGCTATGGGTGTATATTGCTACTGAATGAACGACATAACTTGCATGTTTAAAATTATAATATAAATGCTGAATTTAAAAAAATAAATAATTAAAGAAGATGTAAAAATAGTTAAGTAAGACCATTAAAAAAGAATGGTTTCCTTTTTAACAGTCTCATCGGGGACGGGGGTATTGTGCCAGTCCGTGTATAACGGCCATGCACAAAATGGCTGTTTGCTGAAGATTCAGCACAGCTTACATGTATCACATGAAAATTATAATTTTAATACGATTTATTAAATTATAATTTAGAGGGGAAGTGGGAGGTATGGATATAGTACATAAATAAATGGGTTTGGGCTATATTCTTATTATACCCACAGTTACAAGTGTATGCAGTGTATATATGTTTTAATAATTTATTCGATGAGCAAACCTGTCTAAAAAAAAAAAAAAGGGAAAATAAGTTGTAATATTTGTTTATGTGTAGAACAGTTTTTTTTTGTTGTATTTTACTACTTATAAATGTTCGAACACACATATATAGAAATGTATTTTTATTTTTTATTATTTTCCTAAAAAAAGAAAAGAAGATTCTAAATAGTTAAAATTTTTTGCATTTATTGGAATTTATCTTTTCTAATTGTTAGAATGAGAGGATTTGAAATTAATTAATTAAATTTGTAAAGGAAAAAAAACCTTGTTGCTAATTACAATCTACTTTCAACCGAAGAAAATGTTTTGTATAAAAGAATTTTCGGTTGATCGTGAATAAAGATAAAATAGATTTTATCTAAGAAAGGAATGTAAGCACAATGGGTGTCAAGTATTCAATATGGAAGCTTGCAAAAGTGTACTTTAATAAATAAAAAGGTAAAAGAATGTAGAAAGGGATAATTAAATTTATTATTAGCTGATGCAATAGCTCGTAGAGGGAGTATGACAATTGGACTGTTTGGGCTATATGTGCTGCATACTGGGGGCTTTGAGTCAGTCGAGTACTAGCTTGCTAAAGCGTGCAGACCAAGGGAGATTAGCCTGCTAAAGAGTGCGGACAAGTTAATGCTAGCTTGCAAAAGCATTCCAATGGCAAAGATTTAGAAAGTTAAATCTTGTCTCCCGCTAGTCTAAAAAAAATGGAACAGTATAGATTTGTGAAAAACAATCCGACAGAGAGAAAGGAGAAAATGAACTGTGTCTGTTAAAATTATAATCACTTGGTTATTTCCCAGAAAAAGAATTTGGAAAATTAGCATTTAGTAAGGATCGTTAAGTGGAGTTTGGAAAATGATCAACAACATGGATTCTCAATACGTTTAAATAAAAAAAAACGAAAGACGAATCATAGTTGGAGAACTGCAATTTATTTAGGATCTACTTGCCCTAATCAGCCGTGTGCGATATACATATATATGGGAGAAGTATACTTACAGATCCGATAATTTGAAAGATGGCTCAATTATACGTTCCGGGTTATTATCCTACCATGGAGTAGACTTTTAGCCGTAGTACACCACCTGTTTGGCTATCAAGTCCGAAGATGCCTTAGAAGAAATAGCAGACCCTGATGACAAGAAAGACTCAAAGTATATCGGTGAATGGAAGCCTTATCTGCCCTATGAAGTAGCCGTGTGGCCCAGGAAGTTCGAATTGAATACAAGAACAAGTTCAGAGGAGCGTGTATAGTTGGTTACATATATTTTTTTTTTTTATATTCTCTTATATATTTTTTTCTCTCTCTCATTTATGTTCTTTGTAAAAAAAATTTTTATGATATATATATTATTACTGCATACCTTGTTATATGGATTTATTACTCTAAAGTGGGAAGGAATATAGGGCACACCCATTGTGTAATCTTTTAGATATTGTGTTTTTTCTTTTTATATATATATCTTGGGGTCATATGTATATGCATCGGTGGAGGGTGAATATAATTTAAATATTTTTTATATATATTGGACTTATATGTATGCATTAGTGGAGGATAAATATAATAATCTGGGGATAATAAATATTCACTTTTGTAATTAAAATCGTTTATAAGTTTTTGACTTAGCTTTAAAATAATTATTAAGTTATTAGTACAGATATATAGTTTTTTTTTTTTATCAAAATGCAAATCCACGTAGTTAACCTGAGATTTATAGAATATAAAGTGAGCTAGATAGGGATAACTTACCGGGGAGTTGGATTGTTTCTTTTATTTTAGTCCGAACGTCTCGAAATATTCATATTCGTTAATGACTAGTCACATTTTACACACTCTTTCGGGAAGAAAATGAATAAGTATAATCTTGAACGGGAGTGGCGCTAGAGACTGAAGGAAATATTCAGTACTCTTAAAGGTGTGTAAGGACACTTTAATTAGTCAACGTATAATTAATCGGCTAATGAAACAATTTAACAAGGAAGGTCTGGATGGGCCTAATTTTAGGTTCAATCTACTTCCTCTAATAATTTCTTTGAGGTATTTACTCATATTTAATCAAAAATATTTTAAAGAATTATTATCGATGTCCCATTCGGTAGCATACTTCACTTCATGCTCGGTGCTACTAAAGAGAAGGCATTCTAACCATCGCCAGACCGGTGTCGACCTATGGGTCTCTTCAGTGAGGAGTTGGGACATTAGATCTAAACCAACTCAAGCAAAGCATTTATCTAAAAGATAATTGTTAGAAAAGATCTGAAACTTTGTATACATATACATATCTTTAAATTAGCTCCCCAACGAAAAACTCATATCTGAACTTATTCAGATACTCCATATATTAGTAGGCTTACTAATTCATTTTGCTTAATCCACAGCAAAATAATAATAGTAATAGTAACAAGTCAGAAGTCACATGACTTATATATAGCTTGCACTTACTAATATGTAAAGTTAAGAGCGTGCTAATAGCTCTAAACAAGCTTTTTTTTTTTTTTATTTATGATAAATGCTACTACAAGAGAAGGCATTCAAATCGTGGTCCCCATCCCCAGACCGGTTTCGACCTATGGGTCTCTTCAGTGAGGAGTTGGGACATTAGATCTAAAAAACCAACTCAAGCAAAGCATTTATCTAAAAGATAATTGTTAGAAAAAGATCTGAAACTTTTAGACATCTACATGTCTTTAAAGTCAGCTCTCCAACTGAAAAAATCATATGGGCCTGAACTTAATTCAGATACTCCATATATTAGTAGGCTTAGCTCTTTAATTTAGCTAAAGCCACAACAGCAAAATAATAATAGTAATAGTAACAAGTCAGAAGTCACATGACTTATATATAGCTTGCACTTACTAATATGTAAAGTTAAGAGCGTGCTAATAGCTCTAAACAAGCTTTTTTTTTTTTTTATTTATGATAAATGCTACTACAAGAGAAGGCATTCAAATCGTGGTCCCCATCCCCAGACCGGTTTCGACCTATGGGTCTCTTCAGTGAGGAGTTGGGACATTAGATCTAAAAAACCAACTCAAGCAAAGCATTTATCTAAAAGATAATTGTTAGAAAAAGATCTGAAACTTTTAGACATCTACATGTCTTTAAAGTCAGCTCTCCAACTGAAAAAAATCATATGGGCCTGAACTTAATTCAGATACTCCATATATTAGTAGGCTTAGCTCTTTAATTTAGCTAAAGCCACAACAGCAAAATAATAATAGTAATAGTAACAAGTCAGAAGTCACATGACTTATATATAGCTTGCACTTACTAATATGTAAAGTTAAGAGCGTGCTAATAGCTCTAAACAAGCTTTTTTTTTTTTTATTTATGATAAATGCTACTACAAGAGAAGGCATTCAAATCGTGGTCCCCATCCCCAGACCGGTTTCGACCTATGGGTCTCTTCAGTGAGGAGTTGGGACATTAGATCTAAAAAACCAACTCAAGCAAAGCATTTATCTAAAAGATAATTGTTAGAAAAAGATCTGAAACTTTTAGACATCTACATGTCTTTAAAGTCAGCTCTTCAACTGAAAAAATCATATGGGCCTGAACTTAATTCAGATACTCCATATATTAGTAGGCTTAGCTCTTTAATTTAGCTAAAGCCACAACAGCAAAATAATAATAGTAATAGTAACAAGTCAGAAGTCACATGACTTATATATAGCTTGCACTTACTAATATGTAAAGTTAAGAGCGTGCTAATAGCTCTAAACAAGCTTTTTTTTTTTTTTTTTAAACCGAAATATAATTTATATTACTTTAAAATTTATTGAAAATATTAATTGAAAGTGTAAAAAAAAAGTTTTACAAACAATAATCTTTTAAAATAATACATTTTTGAACGATATACTGCCGTAGGGAAAAAAAATTAGCTTTTTTTTTTTAAAAAAAAACAGACCAAAACTCACGTTTTGTTTTATTTACAAAAAAAAAAACCACTTTTAGAGTAAATAATTAAAAAAACAGATCGCTTTTTACAAAGTCATACTTTAAAAATACATCGATTCATGAAATGGTGAAATAGAATGTAAAATTATTACGTTTGACCGTATATTTAAATAGTTATGACTTTATAAATTATTCACCCCTGTACATTATAGGCCCTGAATGTTTTAAGTACTATGTTCATAAACGTTAGCAATGAGGCGTTTAGAGGTTGCTGTTTTTACCATGCGTAACGTGGAGAAACAGCGCCGCGTAGTGGGCTAGAATCTTGGTAGTTTCTGATAGCAGACGACACATAAGCTAGATGTGTTTACGGCAATCAGCGCCATCTACGTTCTTGGTAGCAGACAATGCAAGCTGCCAGCCAGCTTGTGGAAGGTTCCTGTGCGTACGCATGGTGAACAGCGCCACCTATCGGCAGAAAAAGCGTCGTCTGCTTTTGAGGCCCCTACCCTGTATGTTCTGTGTGAAAACACAGAAACAGCGCCTCTAGCGGCGACAGTACAGTCTGCCAACCACGACCCTTTTAAATGAATAAAACTTAATCTTAAAACAGAAACAATTACCTTTAGAATTCTTTCTGCTTTACAAAGGTGATATGAACAAGCACCACCATTTTATACATTTTGAGTTTTGCAATTAAAACATTGCACTATAGAGCTTCTTCATTGGTAGTAGCTTACATTTAGAAACAAAAATCAAAACTAACATATAAATTTATTACCATCTTATTACCACTATTCATTAATAAAAAAGTACAAACAAGACTGATACAAAGAATATTCAAATTTAAGTGCCATACAAGTACAAAAAAATTTGACCATTAACAGCACTCTGAAGTAGAACAGAATAAACTAAGCTGTCCAAACTCAGTTTTTTTGTTGTTATTGGAAACTAAATATAATTACTTAGACAGTGGCCTAATAAATCAATTATAAATATTTTTTATTAAGAAAAAATATAAATGATTATTAATCTGTCTTTATGATCTGCTTTCAATGATCAATTGTTCATTTCATCTGCTCATAACATACTTTTTTATTTTAGTTTTAATAGCAGAACAAATTCACTTTGAAGTAATAATTTACTAGTTTATTTTAATATATTGCATGTATTCGATATTAAGGAAAATATATTGTAAAATATTTACTTCATGTCTTATTCAGCCTCATCTTATTTTTTAATACATACTTTTATTTATACATAATAAGTTTACATTAACAACAGAAAAAATAACCTACATCACATTTTATGTAAACAACTTATAATTACACAAATAACTTAAAGAATGAAGATATTGACCATATTACTATGATTAATCAAAATATTAAAGATCAAGATAGGAGAATCATATCACACTTTAGTTTGGTGTATAAATAATTTAATCTGTTGTTTATATATATATACCCATTAGTACTTTTATGGTGAAGTTTATATTACTGTACTAAAACTAGATTCTATTTCTTTTAATCTTTTCTACAGCATAGTGCCACATAGACCATTAACTAAATAATGCTACAGTCTTTTAGAAATTGTCTCTGTTATAATCACCATAAATTACTTTTAAACTTGAGTTTTATTTTTCATGAATGGATGAGATTTTAGTAGGAATAAGCAAGGATAAAGCCATATTTCTTTATAGATTTGCATTTTTATGCAATTTGATTAAAAACAAATAAGTATACTTTTTATAACTTCAGTTATTATCTATTATAAAAACTGAGTTTGTCTGTTGCTTTGATGCCTAAGCATTGCATGATTGTCTGAGCTTGAACTAGTTTATTATTTATCTCTAAACCTAATTAATATAACCTTATATTTGTATTGTTAGTACTCATTTAAAATTTACAACTCCTTCACTTTGATATCATTCGATGTATATTTTCAGATTATACATTAAAGTGTATTATAATATCTGATTATTTTAAACCTACAATTAAAATAATAATTCATTCCACTTTTTCTACTTTGAAGTTATTTATTATTTAATTGGATAATAAACTAATTTTAAGTACAGAGTCCACAAAAGCTTTTGTTCATACTGTAAACTACAACATAATTTTAAAATATCATGTGATCACTATTTCATATGCTTACACAGGCTGTTAATAGCAGTAGCAAACTATCCATACAGTAGTGCCACCAAGTGCAAGCCTTCATAATCAATGGATGCAGAAAATTTTGTATATAAAATCTCTATCTAGTGTACACTCATCTAATACACCCAGACTAGGTTCTACCTTGTGGCTTTTGTCAGTGAGGAGCCTAAGATTTATGTGCAGTGCTCTCAAATCCAAAGTTCATCAGTGATGAAAGCCACAAGCTAGAAACTAGTCTAGGAATATTGGTTGAGTAGGCACTAGATAGGAATTTTATTCACAAACCTTCCTGCATTCATTGATTACAAAGGTTTCCACTTAGGGCACTTCTATATGGAGAGTTTGGTACTGCTATGATTTTAAAGCCAGATTTCATTTAGATCATTAATGATAAAACCTGTAATAAACATTTAATATTTTGTCTGACTTTTAAAATTGAAGAGTGTTTAATGGTTAACATTTTAGTTATAATTATTGTATTAGATATTAATAATAATCAGTGTAATGTGAAAGAATGGGAACATTTCTTCTTAGGAGAAAACAAAATTATGTATAGGCACTATGTTTTCCCTAAAATTTACACAGAAGATAATTATATTTTTATTTATTTATATAATCTTTTTATATAAATTTATTAAATATTTATTTCTAATATATATATATGATGTTTCCATATAAAATTTGTTTGAATATATTTGATTTTTAGGAGAAAATGTTTGACAAAAATGAATTGTGATGTTAGACAAATGTGGTATTCATCAATACATTTACAATTATTTTTTATCATTTTTAATTGCAAAGTTAATTTTTAAGTACCTACAATTATTATTTGCTTTGAATCTATGCTTTTAATTACATTTTTAGACTGCAGGATATGATTTTTTTGTATTGATAACATTATTTTTTTAAATTTGCAATTGTGACATTTCATTTCTAAAATTAATTTTCTTATTTGCATATATACTTTTAAAAAAAAATTGGTCTAAAACTGAAATATTTGATAAAAAAATTTTTTTTTCCCATTAAAAATACAATTGAATAAAAATTTGAAAACAAAATGAGCAAAAAGATTTACGATTGTTTTTCAAACAATGTGCTTAACAGCTTAATACCAGATAATTATGCAGTATTCACATCTTTTTAATATACAAGAAAATTAGGTTGAGTTAAAACACTAAAGTATTTGAATATCAGATTATTAGATTTTTTAGTACAAAAAAATAACAGTGAGGATTAAATATATGAGTGCAAATTTTTGTTTGTTTCTAGAGATAGATAATAACTATAAAATATAATATAGGGACATGGATCGTGGATCATAATAGTATTATATAATATCTATTGCTTCCTCAATCTTACATTAATCACGCTGGAATTAAATGAATAAAGTGAATAAAAGTAAACAGTTTTTTTATTTATTTCAGAGCTCATAGAACATTTGATAGTGTGAAGAAACATAATGTAGCTGCAATCCATAGCACTTAAGGTCTAAAGTCTTTTATTCCACTAATGCAATAAACCATATGTGAAATGAAATATTAATGGCAATTGAAGCTATTATGTAGTTAATTATTTTAATCTGCCTTCAAATAAAAAAATCACCTTACATTTATTAAATATTAATGAGGTCTTTTTGTCACTGTTTTTTTTTATTTATATGTTTACTCGGAATATTATGATTTTTTTTTGTAATATCAAAGGTCAGTATAATTCTATTGTTATCTGTTATTAAAATGTAAAAGATTCATCGCTAGTTTATTATTTATTAGAGAGTTAATAATAAATGTAAAACTATTATGGATGTCATCAAAAATTAAAAAAATCAACAAAAGAAAAATAAATAAAAAATTTCAATCAACAAATCTTATAGATTTTTTTTGCTTTCAAAGGTTTAAAAATGAAAACATTAAAACTGTTTTTTTTTCATTGATTAGTAAAGTTGAGTGACTGTGTTTTACAGCAATCATATTTCACTCGTCATAAATCAGACCGTGACCCAATTACACATAATCAATAGAAAAAATAGTTTTAGTATTCCTTTTTTAACAATAATTTATCTTACCATTCAACAATTTATATAAAAAAATCCAATAGTTTTTTTTTTGTTTTAAAAAAGTAATTTCAAAAAATTCCAGCAGGGCACAGAATAAACTTTCAAAAGAATAAAAAAATGTCTATCTTTTGTTTTTCATTAATGCAGCTTCATCTCATCTTCACTATATTGCAGCGCAGAAAGTCAGACACCTGTGCTAATTATGCATGCATCTTTTGAACAGCCTTTGCCCTTCAGGTGATTTAGAGTTCACACACATAAATCTCTATACCCATGGCGATATCTCAATATCTTTCATTATACTACTCTCATGCAAGGAAGGCATTTTGTTTCTATTTACATTTAACATCTTGTAAGAGTTGTAGTGAAGTTGAAATAAAAAAAAAGACTAAAAAATTTAGGGAAAGAGCCGATGTTTTATATTCTTTAAATCATTCCAATTATTAATGTTGAATATGTGTTTTCATTTTCTTTGCATTTTATTTACTTAGAATTTCGTTTATTTTATTTCAAATATATTTTATTTTATATTTATTTTATGCCTGTCTAATTTCTAAAATTAGACATAAGCTAATAAAATAATTATAATGCATTAATTCTCTCTATAGTTTAAAGATTAGTAGATTTGCTGTCACTTCAATTATTGCTAACAATTTTATTGCTCAACTTTATGCAAACTCCTGAGGAACAAACAAGTATTAATAGTAACTTGTTATTTATATAGTAACCCATACACAATGGTTAAGATATTTGGCTCTATGGGTAGGGTCTGTGATTTGAATTCAACCAAAAAAAAAAAAATCTTAGAAATATTTTTACATCCCAAGCTGAGTTAGTTTTTTTTCTCTCATATAATTGATTTATATCTTTTCCAGTTGCCCATTCAAAATTGACTAGTATATGCATAATTATCTATTATCATACTGAAAGTAAAAGTTCCAAAGTCATGTAGGTTGGTCAAACAAGTATTAATACGCTTATGGTAAAACATATGATTGTAATATGCTGCAGTTTTCACAGACAATGGGGTAGTTTTATATTCCTAAAGCTATTGATCCCATTCTTCACATTCTTTGATATTTAAGACAACATGTTTGTTAACATTAAATCTATTATATTAATAAAAAATATTGGCTTACTTTTCAGTTATAAAGGTTTATTTAAATCTATAGAGTTGTAACTTGGATAAACTCTGTTCATAAGGAAAACATATTGTATTTCCTAATTCAAGAAAATTTAGGGTATTGAAAATAAAACTTGTGGATGAATAAAAATGTCCTTAAAATAGACTTATTAATGGATAAAAGATTTTTCAGCATTTCTTTGCAGAGAATCAAATTATTGGTAGTAAGAATTTTGTTGTTGTTGTTTTGATATCTCCCAACAGTTTCTGGATGGTTACATAGATTGACTATAAAACAAATATCTGAAAAATATCCTAAGTTTACTTTGAAATTAAAAAGTTCTTAACTTTCATTCAGATTTGAATCTTCCATCATATACATATAAGCATTAAGCAATCTATCTATCTATCTATCTATCTATCTATCTATCTATCTATCTATCTATCTATCTATCTATCTATCTATCTATCTATCTATCTATCTATCTATCTATCTATCTATCTATCTATTTATCTATCTATCTATCTATCTATCTATCTATCTATCTATCTATCTATCTATCTACCTACCTACCTACCTACCTACCTACCTACCTACCTACCTACCTACCTACCTACCTACCTACCTACCTACCTACCTACCTACCTACCTACCTACCTACCTACCTACCTACCTACCTACCTACCTACCTACCTACCTATCTATCTACCTATCTATCTATCTATCTATCTATCTATCTATCTATCTATCTATCTATCTATCTATCTATCTATCTATCTATCTATCTATCTATCTATCTATCTATCTATCTATCTATCTATCTATCTATCTATCTATCTATCTATCTATCTATCTATCTATCTATCTATCTATCTATCTATCTATCTATCTGCAAATATTAAATGTGTGGAGTTATTAATTTAAATCAACTAAATTAAAGAGCACTTTAACCTAGAACAAATACTCCAAGGTAAGAGTCAAAGTAAACTGACTAACTGATGCATTAAAAAAGAGGATCCTCTTTTAAATATCACTCTAGATTTTTAATTGAGGGGATTTAAATGCATAATTCCACACATTCAAGATTTCTATCAAAAACATTCATTAAAAATATTGTATTATAATATATAACCTTCTAGTGGAGTGATTTATTATATAGTAAGAAAACTGAAAAGTTTGTTATAATTTGATTTCTTACACCTATAAATGTAACCTGCAATACTTTGATCTGTATATTAAATCTACAGTGGCATTTAAAAGAGGGTCCTCCTTTTGGATACATCAGTCTATCAGTTTACTTTGGTTCTTGGCCTGGAGCATTTGTTCTAGGTTAACTGATTTGTAATTACATTAGTTTAAATAGATAACTCCAAACAGTCAAAATTTCCATCAAAAACATCTATTACTATAATTCGATGTCCATATTTCTTCAAATCAATATACAAAGCAATCTTATAATTGAATATTTATAAATACAGTAATTAGGTATATGTAAAGTATAATTTTAAAATTTTTAACCACTTAGGAGCGCTTTCAACTTGAAAGACTAACCTTCCTACAATTTTGTGATCTTAATGCTTGCTGCCTGTCTTTTAATTAAGTCTTAATTTGTATTTGTATATCAACATAGCTTCCTTTATTTTCCTTTTGTTGTTAATTTTTTTTCAATGTAAAAATATTGCAAATGGAAAAAATAACAACAAAAGGAAAATAAAGGAAGCTATGCTAATATACAAATACAAACAAGACTTAATAAAATTAGAAATGTGAGAGGTGCTGAAAAAAGAAGCTATTATAATTATTCAGTAGAGGTCCCTACTGTCATTTTTTCAAGTGCATAGTCTTAAGGTTATAGCCTTAATATATATTACTTTATAATTATTCTTATAAGTCTATGCAAAAGTTAACAGCTAAGCACTTTCAAGGCATGTTGCTTCATATTCATAGCCATAGTGATAAATGATGCAGAATAGAAAGTAGTTGATGATATGCAAACAGACAGCAAATGTTGATCATGGAATTGTGGGAAAGTTAGCTTTCAAAGTGTTAGTTGACAAGACTACGAGTATAGTCAAAAGCGCTCCTAAGTGGATAAAATTTTTAAAGTTATACTTTATATATATCTAATTACTGTATTTATAAATATTCAATTATAAAATTACATATATATATAATGTTTTTTTTAGATGTAAGTAGAGGAATTTGAATTTAGGATTTTTCAATCCATATTCATTCTCCACTTCATCTCAAGCAAACAATATATATGATTGAGATGGAGTGGGAAATGAATATAGTTCAAATCCCTCTATTTACATACACATATACATACACACCCTTGGCTTTACCAAAAAAGCTAGTGTTTTGTTATTAAAGATATTTAACTAGAAAAAAAAAAATTCTAAGAAAAATATATTAAGTCAACTTATCTATAACTTATGTAAGCATGGACAAACTTAAATAATCAATGATTAAAATATTGCTGTCATGCAAAGTTAATATGTTTTAACTGATTGCTTTGCTAAAATATTTTAAACTTATAATTAAAGCATATGTTAATAAATTAAATCTAAAGTTTAGCTAATCATATTGAAGTTTAGATTATTAATACAAGTTAGAATAACTAGATGATTAAATTAAATAAGTGTTAAAAGTTAAGGAGTAACTATTCGAATAGAATATTTATTTAAAATAATTTATAAAAATAATCTGTCAATTTGTTAAATAATAGTATTAAAATTGAGTTAAGAATTTAAAATGAACTAGGGAATCAATATATTGCTATTCAGGAAACTTTAAATTTAATAGTTAAAAGATAGAGAATAATTTGTAAATGTGTGAGTGAGTGTGCTTATTTTAAACTTTAATTTGTGAATGGAAATATTTTTTAATGGGTAACATTTAATATTATTTTAGAGTATTTTATTTGATTAAACATTTTAAATAAAATGTTAGTGAAACTCTGAAATTATTTATTCATATAATTTAAAGGTGTTTAAATAAATTAAATCAAATTAGATGATATTATTCCATATTTTTTTTATTATTATTTTATTTAATGATATATAACTTAGTTGATTGGAAATTCCTAAATTGCCATATGATATTTGATCCACTAGTCATTTTAAGGGTGGAGAAATCAATAGGAAATAAGATTTCTTGTCAATCAGAATGATTGAGGATGCACACACACACACATTTAGGGAGAAGTGTATTAGAGAGAAGTATATCAAAAAAGGCAGCAATAGCAAGAGGAAAGAAGATTAAAGGAAAAAGTTTACTTCCGGCCATTCAGAAGAATTTGCAGACAAAGTTAAATTTGAAAACCAAAGGTAAGTATACATTTTAATAAGTTTTTTTTTTAAAAGTAAAAATGCGTAAGTAGATCTTTATCAGGCATTGATCCTCATCCAAAATTAATCAAGGGATCTAAGTCAAACATTAAAGAAAGAATTTATAAACAAGATGTCAATTAATGATATATCGATAACGAAACCTTAATTTTCTGGAGCCAAAGTATTGCAGATATTACATTTAAATTATCCTAATCCATTTAAAAATGTTATTTATTATAAACTGTTTAAATTTCTTATTTGGAAGCAGACATATATGAAATGTATATTAGTTTTAACTATCATGATTTTAATCTTCTGCTATAACTTGTTCAGATAATATGGTTGCTCAAAAACTTTTTAAAATGTTTATTGTTTTTTGGCTCAGAGAAAATTCTTGAAAAAAAAACCCCAAATATTCATGAAAGAGAAAACTGTTGTTGTGAATAATAATGACAGTAATTAAATAATAGCTTATCATATTGATTAAAAGAGAAATTTTGATTGACAAAGTTATTAAGACCTTCACTTATAAATTAATATTCTTAATTGGAGAATTATTGATACAATGAATTTATCTCTTTGATAAAGTATTAAATAAGTAACAAAAGATTGTTATTTTGGATGACTATGTGTAATATTTACTTTAAATATGCTCGAAGGTAGAGAAGAAAGTTTTAACTAAGCTGCTATGTGAAATAGTTGAATAATTGTATTATGTGTAAATGAGTTTATTCATAAAAAAACACTTAATTATAGAAGAGATACATCAGATAAATGCTGTTTGACTATTACTGAAAAATCTTAATTGAAAGAAAATGCTCAGGAGCAAGCAGCTAAATTAAGTATTGTGTTTAAAGAAAAACCCATATGTAAATTAAATAAGAAATGTTTAGAAGCAAACTGCTATTTTAAATATTGTCTTTGAAAAAAACCCTATTTGAATTGGAAAAAAGAATATGTATCAAATGCTAAATTAAAATAATTATTTACCTTAAATAAAGTAATGTCAGTGGAATGTATTAAGAAATGTGAAACAGTTTTATCCAGTAAGGTTTAAACATTTTTTTATTTCACAATATAATACTATTATCTTAAAATTTTAAACAATATTATTATTTTTAATAGTTTTATAATTATTATAATTAGTAAAATATTTTAATTTTGTTGTAAATTATATTCAAAATGAAATCTACTTATGTATTAAAATTAAATATACAATTTTAGTTTTACTTCATTACATTTATTGGTTGTGAAAATAGAGTAATCATTAATAATAAAAAGTAAAATCTTATATAAGATTATAAAGTAATATTACAGTAATTGGATAAATAATTTGATATTATGTATTAACTCTTTCACATTTCAATGTTTTTTCACCAATTTGTAATGACAATTTGAATTAATAGTCAACCCTTTTAATTTAACCATTTAAATGTTTATTGAATAGTATGAATCAAAAATTGGTATTGATTTATTAAAAATACAAGTTTACAAATGAAAAACACCCTTAAAATCATAATTAAGCTTTATATATATATAAAGAATAGAAAGTCAGATGTCATATGACATATATATAGCTTGCATTTACAAATATATAAAATTAAGATCATGCTAATAAGCTCTAAACAAGCTTTTTAATTTTTTTTTTAATGATAAATGCTATTACAAGAGAAGGCATTCAAATCATCTTTATCTAAGATTATCCATATTCCCAGGCTGGTTTCAAGCTATGA
Source organism: Epiperipatus broadwayi (assembly GCA_028023455.1). Classification (NCBI taxonomy): domain Eukaryota; kingdom Metazoa; phylum Onychophora; class Udeonychophora; order Euonychophora; family Peripatidae; genus Epiperipatus; species Epiperipatus broadwayi. Next base: position 7,404,826 of record JAQFVV010000049.1, on the reverse strand, counting down.
CTCTCTTCAGTGAGAAGCTGGGACACCAGATTCAAAAACCAATTCAAGCTAAGCATTTATCTAATAATTAACTTTCAATAAGATCTGAAACTTTTAGACATCTACATGTGTTTAAAGTCAGCTTTCCAACTGAAAAAAATCATATGGGTCTGAATTTAATTCAGATACTCCATAAATTAATAGATTCAGCCATTTAATCTAGCCAAAGCCCCAACAGCAAAATAATAATAGTAATAATAGAAAGTCAGATATCGTACGACATATATATAGCTTGAATTTACAAATATGTAAATTTAAGAGTGTGCTAATAAGCTCTAAACAAGCTTTTTTTAAACAATTTTTTATGATAAATGCTACTGCAAGAGAATGCATTTAAATCATCTTTATCTGGGATTATTCCTATCCCCAGACCAGTTTTGAGCTATGTCTGTCTTCAGTGAGGGGTTAAGACACCAGATTAAAAAAAACAATTCAAACTAAGCATTTATCTATTAGTTAACTTTCAATAAGAAGATCTGAAACCTTTAGACATCTACATGTCTTTAGAGTCAGCTCTCCAACTAAAAAAATCATATGGGTTTGAACTTAATTCAGATATTCCATATATTAATAGGCTTAGCCATTTAATTTAGCCAAACCCTCAACAGCAAAATAATAATAGTAATAATAGAAAACCTATTAATATATTAATACATGGAGTATCTGAATTAAGTTCAGGCCAATATGATTTTTTGAATTGGAGAACTGATTTTAAAACATGGAGATGTCTAAAAATTTCAGATCTTCTTATTAAAAGTTAACTATTAGGGAAATGCTTAACTTGAATTTTTTTTTTTTTTTTTGAATCTGGTGTCCTAGCTCCTCACTGACAGGAGCCATAGCTCGAAACTGGTCTGGGGATAGGGATAATCCCAAATAAAGATGATTTGAATGCATTCTCTTGTAGTAGCATTTATCATAAAAAATTTTTTAAAAAAAGCTTGTTTAGAGCTCACTAGCACACTCTTAATTTTACATATTTGTAAAGGCAAGCTATATCTATAAGTCATGTGACATCTGACTTTTTATTATTACTATTATTATTTTGCTATGGGGGGCTTTGGCCAAATTAAATGGCTAAGTCCACTAATACATGGAGTATCTGAACTAAGTTCAGGCCTATATGATTTTTTCAGTTGGAGAGCTGACTTTAAAGACATGTAGTTATCTGAAGGTTACAGACCATCTTATTGAAAGTTAACTATTAGATAAATGCTTAGCTTGAGTTGTTTTTTTGCATCTGGTGTCCTAGCTTCTCAATGAAGAGAACCATAACTCGAAACCAATCTGGGGATAGGGACAATCCTAGACAAAGATGATTTGAATGTCTTCTCTTGTAGTAGCATTTACCATAAAATTTTTTTTAAAAAAAGCTTGATTGGAACTTATTAGCACGCTCTTAATTATATATATAATAAATAGTAAAATACACAACCTGAACAGTTATTTTTTTATTGTCTGATTGTCTTAATGAAAAATGTAAATTAATGAAATCATTGTTGAAGGAATTTCATTTTTTAAATAAAAAGAATAATTATATCTTCATAAAACTATAAAATTCTGTTTTGAAATATAAAATGTAATTTATATTTATTAAAATATTAGTTCTCTTTTTATCATTACTACTAATATTTTCCTCTCTTTTTTTTAGAATCATACTTTATCTCCAATTTTTTTTATCATTTAATGAATGTAAAAACAGTAAAACAATGCTAAATTTAACTGGATAAATGATTTAAACTGAAGTCAACAGCACCATTTCTGTCTTTCAAGAAACACTGATTATTATTAGAATAAAGTTAATATTTATTATTAAATATAAGATATTACTTACTGTTTTTTACATTTTTAAAAGTAATTTAAATATAGGCTTTTATTGTATAATTATTTTTCTCGTGTGTCAAAGCATCAGCCGGGAAGCGAACCCGGGACAGCTGCTTGTAATGCAGCTGTGCTGACCACTCGTATAATTATTTTATCTAAAAAATTGCATATTTAGAACTTTCATTTTTGTATAAAACGCTTTAATATATATATTGCACTATATCAAGTTTGAAATATATATATCTAAGCTTAAGTTCTTATCATGTAATGTGTGTATATACATATATCGTAACAGTAATCCTAAGAGTTTAATATTAAATAGAAAGCTTAATTTTTTTTTAGTAATAATCATAATTTAAAATCATGTCATATATACATATTTGTTGTAGCATTCTAAGGAAATCCTTTATGGCAAACGTATTTTTAAAATCAGCTAAAAACGTATATTGACATTTGTAAATCGCAGTCAAATTCAAAGTTTATAGAAAATAGTCATCAACAAATAAAATTTCCTAGTCCTACAATATACCAAAAAACATTTTGTCATTAAATATCCACTAATAAGTTGAATAAATTGATTGTAACAGAACAATTTTAGTGATTTATATTTGATTTTAAAATCACTTGTAACAAAACACAGTTTACATTTAATATTTAAATGTGCTTGAATCGGCTTGTAGATGGTTATGTTTAAAATAAATTAATATCTGATATGTTTAATGGAAATAGCATAAAAGCATAGCAATAGGAAATTTTATAAAACATGGGAACATTAAACTTAAAAGCTAAAAACTATTTATTTTGATATGAAAAGTGTAAATATACCATTAAAAGTAAAAATAAAAGTAAATAGTTGTATTTCAAACTATAATAATTTTATTTAAAATGTTTTATATTTGTAAAATGTAAATTAAGATGGTTGATTTTGCCACTTATAAAGGTAAGAAGGAAAACTTCCTTTGGACAAATTGATTACTATGCCAACCTCACACCAATTTTGTGTGGTGCAAATTGTACTTAATGGAATAAGAGTTCAAATCTACATCATTTGTTAATCACTTGTTAATACTGTATAAAAGAAAGTGCTCAAAGAAATTTGAAGTTCTATTTTGTTAAAACTTGCCTTGCAAACTTGTAAACTCTAAATAAAAAAAATTGCCATTGTGGCTATCTTGTTGTCTACCATGTTTGGCTAAAGATATAAACATTCACCTTCAGAGAATAGATGAGACTTTATGATCATCATCTTTAAATATTATTACATAACATCATAATAGGTACCAACTTATCTTGTTATGCTGTTAAAAATTAAATTGGATAAATTTTCATATAACCTGGAAATTATTAATATGCAGCAAAAATGTTTGAGACTTCAAAATATTTTAAATTATTGAAATTGGTACACCAAATATAATGGATTTTTATTTTTTTGTTAACAATTTATCTGGATATTTTCTTTAAACACTCCCATGGAGTTTGCATTTAATTCAATTATTTTGGTTGCTATGTTAAAAAAAAATATTTTGAAATTGATGATTAGAATATCATCCATCACTTACTAATAGGATTAACAGTAGGAAATCTAATTGCCTCAGGAAAGTATGACATAATTACCATTAGATTTGCTCCAAATTATTATAGACATTCTTGTTATTGCTTCGTAAAAATAAACACTGTAACATAATGATTCTATATTATTTAATGGAATATTATTTGACCTGATAAATAACTTTGGAACTATAGTTGTATCAAAATGGATCACACATTATACCAAAGAAAAATTTTGAAAAAAGAAAATAATTTGTGACCATAAAATAAAAATTTACTTACCAGAATCTATATTAAGTATGTACAAATAACTTGGATTTATAACATTCATGAATTGTTAATAAATAATAAATTATCTGTTAATATTTTTGCCATGTTTATTATAAAAATTTCAAATTTTTTTGCATATGTGTAATATTTTTCCAATGTTCTCATCTTTGTGAAGCTTAGGTAGTACATTGTAAATATTTTAAATAATTGTAAGATGTTTACATGTGTACTTATTGTTGGAGATAGGTTGCTACTATAATTATTATTGAATTTCATATTGATTGTTGAGATATTATTATTTTATAGATCTTATTTTTATCTTGCTGAGTTAATAATATTATAGTAATGGAATCATATTACACAAGTGTGCTCAATAATAATAAATGATGTTTTAAAGTTTATTCTTAAATAACAGTGTAAGAAAATAGTTATAGATAAAGATTAAGTCTATGGCTAAAAATTTTATATAAAGTGAATTGTTTATGAACCTTACTTTACATCAATGTTGTATCCATATGAACATATTTGTTCCATAAAGAGTTAAATGTTACACGCAAAATAAAGGGCTAAAAGCGAAAATAAATACTGATGTAGATAATCTCTTTTATTGTTATTTTTTACTATATAAGGATTTATTTTTATCCTGTGTGTATTAATGACCTTCTTTAATAAATTTGTTTATGTCCAGAGGCACATATTGTCTAAAATCATTTAAACTATCTAATGTTTTATAACAGTGTTTATATGAAATACATTTTTTTTAGAGAACATGGTTAAATATGTTACTTTTATTTATTACTCTTATATTAGTAAGATTTAACATTTTGTTATAGAATTATTTAATTGATTTTTATAAGTAATGACTTGCATTTTTATTACAATTTATATCATCATATGGATTCACAACATGGCCATATAATTTTCAATTACAATTTCCGAGTTTTCTTTATAATTTCTGTAGAAATGTTTAAATGAATATTATTTAATAAAACACTTTGTGAAAACTCATCTGCACTTGCTAAACAACTATATTTATATACTACAAGATATGAGCTGGAAGCAATCACAAAATTCCCATTTGCATTCAGCCACATCCAAAGAAAACTTTATTCACATAAAAATATGTCTTTATTATTAATATTTTTTAGTTTAAATGAGATTAAATCCCTGAGAAATAAAAATGAAAATATAGTATTTATTAGTTTCAATATTATACAAACAACACATAAAGCTTTGATGAATAGTTACTACCTAGTCACATATAAATTGTCATAAATGCTGTAAAACCCAGAGATACATTAGAAATGTTAATGTTCACATATAGTGTAATAACAGACATTATTAATGTGAAGCTCGATTTACTCTTTATATATTTTGTTAAAGATTTTTGAAAAGTTAAGCTAAGATTTGTGTCATCACCTGATAATAAGTGATTGACCATGGTTACTATTTATCACATTAGGCATATATTCCTTAATTATCCAACTATTACAATATATATATATATCATTTTAATCAATGATTAAAATAAACTAGCAGAAATCAGAAATCAGCAATCTGTTGATATGGAGTCTTGTGTTGAGTATAGATTTTTAATAATATGCTGGAGTATTTTGAACTATTGGCTGGGATGATGTGATTTACATATGAAGAGCCAATTAAATATATGCAATTGGGGTTTAATAAATATGTATTATGAAAGGCTTGTTTAATATAGATAATATATTAGTATATATATATAGTTCATCATATTTAGTGCCAAATTGAATTTTTAAAAAAAAACTGGCTTGAGACACAATTTTCACAATAACTCCAGTTTTAATAATGTTAGAGCAAAAAGTTTTACATTTATAGAAACTAAAAGAACAAAATAAAACAATATGCCTAAGGCAAATAGTGATTTCCACTAAGAAATAAGGAAAAAAATATCAACATCCAACATAATTATTACTTTATTGTTTGTTTATAATTTCTCATTTATCAGTAACTAAGTTTACATTACATCTTCATTGATAATTTCTTTCTATTCCTGACAAAATTATCTTTCAAACCATATATAATACTTCTTAATGACCTGAGATAATCCGCAGCTTCAGAATCTCCAAAACAAGTCACATACAAATTCTTCATTTTTATCTTGTACCCCAAAAGTTACCAAATCTCAAAAGTATCTATAAGAAAAAGATTCATCCTAATAAAAGATACAAAACAATTCATCTCCAAAAAATAGATATGCATTTGTCATCATACCAATTGGCTTCTTGTCTATCTAAAACTAGAAATTGTAGTTTACTCTCTGTATCACTGATAAAATGAATTTCATCTTTTCATTTTATATTTTTTTGCGTACATCAGTAATGTTTATATTCTTTATGCATATCAGTGATGCTATCTTGTTATATTTATTGTCCCACAGAGATATAATTTATTTGCATATAGCTTGAAAATAATGTGATGCAAGATGTGGCAAAACTACGGACTCCACAGCATGAGTACCAAGGCATAGGCAAGATTCATAATTTGTTTCTTTGCCTGCATACAATTCCATGTGGTATATACATAACTATTGTAGTTATCTCCTCATACACACACCATTTGAAATCTCTCTTTATCAGTTTTAAGTGTTTATATTTTCACATGGTACTATGCCCAGTAAATTTTGTGACTGCTTTGTCAACTGCAAAATTTCTGTATATTCGATAATCAGTCCTAAAATTTACATTGAACTGCTCTATAATACTTTAATTTTATATATACCTGCAATTGCAAACACAAAGACAGTAATACAAATATAAATATAGTAAAATAAATTATTAAATCTTTTGAGAATCATTATGTCTATAAAATAAAGTTGCCTAAACTTAGATTAGAACCCCAAAATTACCAACTACGTTTGTTCTTTTGAATACAAATTTATACACATATAATAAAGAGCATAAAACAATTTAATATTATTGTATTTATAAACTACAAAGACATCAATACAAATGTAAACATACCATTTATCAAATAATTTCCATTTTTAAATAATTTACTATTGAAATAAATAAAAAAAAATTTTTTAATACTTATGACCCGATATTCTGATTACATTTCAAAGGCCTTGAAATGCAAATTATCAGTGCACTTTTTAATCCATTTTAGTAGGCTCTTTGGCTGTTTAAAAATTTCTGCCTTTATCTTCTCCATGAAAAATAGTAAATTGAGCAGAAAAAAAAAATAGATGAATCTATTAAAAAAATGCATAAAAAAAATCAAATTTTATTGGATTCTGACAAAATATATGTCATTAAAAAGAGATTTTAAAGCAGCAATGAATGCTGGAATTTCTGTTGATATCATGCTTGTAGTTTTTATGCAGTTTTAAAAAGAACACTAAACTTCAACAAAACACCACTGCTGCACTGTGTTGCAGCTACAAACAGTCATATATAAATATATTTAATTGGCTTTTCATATATAAATCACATCATCTCAACCAATAACTTAAAATAATCCAGCATAATATTAGAAATCTATACTCAACACAATACTCTCCATAACAACAGATTACTGATATTCTACTAGTTTATTTTAAGCATTGGCTGAAATGATATATATATATATATATTGTAACAATAAACCAATATGAGTAAAGAATAAATAAAGAATAATAAGCCTAGTGTGATAAATAAAAACCATGGTCAATTGTTCACCAACAGGTGATGACATAAGTCTTAACTTAACTTTTCAAAAATATTTAACAATATATATATATATCTGTATTTTTTATATTGGACTATTTCCATCATCTAATATGTGTGTTGAATGTCTTTAGAAAAGTTTAATTTTAGTTAAATATTCCAAATGCATTCAACTATTAGTAATGTCACAGCAAACAGGTTAGTATATGGCACCAACTGTTAGTAATATCACAGCTAACAGGTTAGTATATGCACAATGTTTCGAGAGGTATTTTTCTCCCCTCTTTTTCAGGTGTTGCTGGCCTCACTAGTGACAGTACTAGCATGGGATTTGAACCTGGGTCCTTAGATTCTTGATTATTGAAGTTTAAGATAACACTCTAACCAACTGAGCCATCCTGCCAAAGGCAACAGTATGTAGTAATTTCATATACTTATCTATGAGGTTCCTCCTGATTTCTCCACTTTTTCCTCAGAGCAAAGTTGATTAGTGGTTTCCATACATTATGTATAATCACACTAGGTTGGCTTATGGGACTTTTTGCCATTGTCATGTGAGCAGTGTTACCTTAAACTTCAATAATCAAGAATCTAAGGATCCAGGTTTGAATCCCATGCTAGTACTGTCACTGGTCAGGCCAGCAATACCTGAAGAAGAGAGGAGAAAAATACCTCTCGAAACGTTGAGCATATACTAACCTGTTTGCTGTGATATTACTAACAGTTAGTGCATATACTAACCTGTTTGCTATGATTTTATGAACATTTGTTTGCTGTAATATTACTAACAGTTGGTGCATATACTAACCTGTTTGTTGTGATATTACTAATAGTTGAATGCATTTGGAATATTTAACTAAAATTAAACTTTTCTAAAGACATTCAACACACATATTAGATGATGGAAATAGTCCAATATAAAAATACAGCTAGAACACCATCATCACAAACCTTCAGAAAAACAATATATATATATATATAGTGTGTGTGCATTGCATATTATGACAAAAATATATTACAAATACACTAAACATGTCTGAATGCCAATTTTCAAATACCTTCAAAACGTTTTACATTAGGAAGATATTTTAAATTGAAATAATAGATTAAACCTTTAAAACTAAGAGCATTTTTGTAAGATTAGATGTTCTTTAAAAAATTATTTTATATTTTGATTTTAGTTAGAATAAAAAAAATGTCATTCTCATTTTTTTATTTTATAATCAATCTTTGATATATAAGATAATCTTTTTTACTCTCCCTTGAATTCCTACATACATACAGACACAAACAAATATGTATATATAAAACTGTATTTATTGTTTGGACTATTTCCATCATCTACTATGAGTATTGAATGTCTTTAAAAAAATTTAACTTTATTTAAACATTTCAAATACATTCAACTGAAGTGCGATTACTAACAATTGAATGTATTTGGAATATTTAAATAAAGTTAACTTTTTCTAAAGACATTCAATCCTCATATTAGATGATGGAAATAGTCCAAACAATAAATACAACTAAAACATCATCATCACAAGCAGGAAAACAATATATAAAACACTTTACAGAACCAAGTAGTCTGAACATATGGTTGCAGATCAAAGCTTCTTAAACTACTCTACAAAACAGCAATGAAAAAGCACAATTCACTAGAATTTTTAATTGAAAGGCAATAAATTTTTGATTATTTTTCATTCTTGCTTTATTTACTAGCTGAAAATTAGTAGATACATATTTAAAACAGGCAAAACTCTCCATACAGTAGTGACACTCAGTGCCAACGAGAGTAATCAATGATGCCAGAAGGCTTGTGCATAAAATCCCCATTTAGTGCCTACTCATCCAATATCCCCAGACTAAATTTCTGGCTTGTGGCCTTTGTCTGTGAAAAGCTTTTGATCTGAGAGCACTGCACCTAAATCTTAGGATCTAATGTAACCCTCCAGCATCCACCTTTTATCTCTACTTAACTACAAAACTATGAGAATAAACTTGAAAACACAATAATATTTTCAATCTAAGCTCAATAGCTTATATTATCATAAAGGTCTAAATCCAGTTCAGTACTCATACATTTTTGTGTCTTTGGCTATTTAACAACTATAACCATCACTATCCTATTAGGCAGGATTGGTGTTCGACCACTAAACATCACATGATCACTATTCTTTATGTTAGCATATAATTGTTATTAAAACAGTTATGTGCTAACATAAGGAATAGTGATCAAGTGATGTTTAGTAGATATATATTTATTAATTAATATTGGATAGTTAACTGGATTATAAGATAAGTATATGGAAATTTTAGTTTTATTTAGTTAATATTTAAAGTAATTTTGAATGTGGCAAGTAGATATGCCATTACTATCACATAAGTGTTTATATATGGTTATAATCATTTCAAACAAAGTGACTAATTTATACTAACTTATAAATTCAAAAATATTTCCAGTGCATACTGCTATCTGAAATAAATATCAAATATTAAATCACCTCAAATGTTAAGAAATTTTCAGCTATGTCCTGTGTGAAATAAATATTTAGAGTTCACACCCCAAAACAGCTAATTCAAAAAGATACATCTTTGAATTAGCCGTTTTAAGGTGTGGGCTCTAAATGTTTATTTACTCAAATAGCATTTGATTGCAGTTTTATGGTGATTAGTTTTGTAATACAAGTAATTAATATATATTTTAGTTTTTAGTTTTTATTTCTAGGAATCAGAGCCAATTAGAAAAAGAATGTTAAAATAGTACAACTCAAATTGCATAAAATAGTAACTCCTGTTCACATTTCATTGTAAAGGAGAAAAGATTCTAAAAAAAATGTTTTATTTCAAAGTTATTACCATTTACTTGAAATATATTTTCATTGAATAAATATAATAAAGATGTTTTTTAAAAAGATTTAAATTTTTATTGTGGGAAGCAAAAAAAAGTTTTGTTTTATTTATTTAAATAAATTTATATTTGTATTGTTTTTTCATTCTTCTACTTATATTTAAAAATTAATTTAGATAATAATTATGTTAAAAATAGTTTTATTTTACCACAAACTTTATTTAAACTGAAGGCCATATATAAAAATTAAATTTAGCCAAGTTAGTCTTGATTATTTGGCTAAGCAAGAGTTAACCAGAAGTTTCATCAAAGTGAAGCTTTTCATATGGAGAAATCAAGAAAAAGTGCTAGTATCAATTTGCTAGTCTAGCCATCTACTGAAATATTTTGCTTTTTAAATTTTTTAAATTATGTAATTTATGTATATTTTATTCTGATATTTTAATTTAAAAATAATAAAGACATCAGAATAATTAAATATTTAGAAACTTTAAATAAATTTTAATTATTCTTGACATGTTTGATCATTGTTATTGGATTTCATGTGCTTTGCAATATTACTTTGAGAAAATAGTTTGGAATGATTATAACATTGACTTTTTTATGAAAGTTACTAAAATTCATGTTATTTTTCCACATAAAGATGTAATAATTATGTAAATCAAAATTATACATGCCTACACAATTATTTTACATATATATATGTTTTATTTTTTAAAACAGCCAGTACTAAGCACTAGCATAATGTTAACAAAGCAAATTACACAATTTTAATAAATATAGAGGATTTGAACCCAGATTTTCAAGCTCCATTCTGCTATCCAATCTATCTCATACAATCAATACACATGACCACACACATGTGAAAAAGATAAATGATCTCCAATATACATATTTTATGGTGAATCAGCACTCATCAGTTTGTCCAGATTATCATCACACACACACACACACACACATATATATATATATATAATCAGTGATATATGTGTGGAAGATGATAACCTGGATCAATTGATGAGTGCTGGTTTAGCATAAAATATGTATATTGGAGATCATTTATCTTTTTCACATGTGTGTGATCCTGTGTGTGTATTGGTTGTATGAGATAGGTTGAATAGCTAAAGGGAGCTTGAAAGTCTGGGTTTAAATTCCCTATATTTACATTTAAATTTCAGGGATATAAAGTATACCTGCATTTAAATATTACAGAATTCCAATAACTGTTTTCAAACTGATCATGAACATATTATCATTGACTGTCTATTAGAATATATTACATAATTGTAAAAATTATAAAAAAATTGATATTTTAAAGCATAATTTGATAGATTTATCATATACTCATTCACATTTTAAATACAAATGTCACTAAAAAGTGTCATTGATTTTATGAAAATCATTATGCTCTTCCCACACATGCTAATGATGAAATCATTCTTTGTATATATTTCAATCTTATTTTTTCAATATTTTCAAAATTCAACTATGATTTTTATGAATGTATTTCATTTGTAAACATAAATTTCTACCAAATCAAGTACAATATACTATTTCCTGCTATAATATAATAGTTTAATATTAAAATCAAATGTTGAAAACATACAAAATTCTCATCAAGAAAAACAATTAAATCTACTACAGTGCCATGGGATTAAGAATTTTTTTCAAAGAAAATATGATATATAATTTTGTTAAGTTGTTAGTAGACTGTTAAACTAATATTAAAAACAAATTAGAATAAGATTTTGATATTTTTTGGTATGAGTACTATTTAGAGAATCATGAAAGCTAAAACTAATCCATAATAAATAAAAAATGCAAATTAATAAGTAACATGTAATATTTTTTGGTTAAATAAATATTTGATTGTTACTAATTTAAAGTAAAAATTGACATATTAAATATTTTTAAGATAAGTATAATATTTTTTATTTACATTTACAATAAAAACCAAAAAGCTCTTTACTATTGATATGACGTTAAAACCTCAAGGTATTGATTGTATTTACTTTGAATAAAATTTTGGACAAGTACATTTTATACAAAAGTCATATGTTTCATGCTTGACAAAATTCACACTGCTAGAATTGCTACAGTTCGAAAATATTTTCACCTTTTATTTTAATATGATTTTTGCCATAACTACATTACTGTAATAAATGTATTTCTTATTAATCCTCTCACCATGCAGCCTAAGACTCTCACATTTCAGCATTTTCTGATGTTTTTCTTTGTATCACAAATCAATGTAAAATATATGATTGCTTATCAGAAAATAATAAATTTGACTTCATTTGATAGATATTTTTGTTTGCTACTGAAATAAATTTTAAATGCTCACATTTTATCTCTGTAAATATTAAAAAAATGAGATTGTAATCAAAACAAAAAGTTTAGACATCATCATTTCTAGAAGGATTATTTTCAGTTTACAAAATCAATGAAATATTTGTTTTATTATTTTTAAAAATCCAAATGAATATTTATTTATTTCTCTTACATCTAACAAATTATGCTCTAAGAGTTTAAAATATTTAAATATTTATTGCAAAATTGTGATATTTTCATATTCATAAGTATAAGTAGATTGCTTACATGGAAGCTAATCTTGTAAATTGCTTCAGGCCATATTTGCATTCACTGCTAATATAATGTTATATTTTAAAAATCAAATATTTCAAGTCAAATTAAGTTATTAATAATTTATATTTTTTCATATCTAATAAATATAGTGTAAATTATTGTAAAAAAATATCTAAACCATAATAAATTTGCAAATAAGCATGTTTTTAGTCATTGGAACTATTTTCTTTAAACAATGTTGTAAAACACCAAACATTTTACAGCCTTGGCAACAATGCCTAAACATGTCAGGGTGAGATTTATGTTTATTGTAAGAATGGGAATTTTGAATTTCCCACTTTCTAGCATAATGTTTTTAGCAAAATTTTTATATAATAAAATATATAGTAATATACACATTTTAACCTATAATACTTATAAATAAATTCGCCAGAGGGCGAATTGGTCAAAAGATTAAATAATTCACAAGAAGCGACTCAGGGGTTAAAAGTCTTTATTTACAAAAAAATATTATTATTTATAATATTTTGCAATGTTAAGCTTGTTTTCATTTATTTATACTCATATTCATACCATAAGTAGTCTACTGAAAGTGGTCTTATTTATCATCAAATGTCTAAGATAATATTTAACTATTCTGTTTTTAATTACAAAACTTTTTCAGGCCAAAAGTCAAGAAATTATATTTGCATTTTTCATCCTCTGCTGAGAATCTTTGCAAAGCTTTTTTTCTACAGCTTAAAAATTCATGTATATATTTTTTACAATTTATCCAAACTGATTCAAATACCTTTTAGCAAAACTCTTTATTTGTACATATACATACACCTACATTTCAACTGACTTGCAGTATTCTTTGCTTTGAAGATGACTGTAGGTCATCCGAAACATAGGTGTATGTATATGTACAAATAAAGAGTTTTGCTAAAACATGTTTGAAGCAGTTTGGATAAATTGTATTTATAGGATATTATGGCAAAAATAAAGAAAAGTGTGACTTTGGCAGTATATATTTTTTCTAATATTTTAATTTCAAAAAAATTTAAAAGATGTCAGGATAATGGAATAAGTGGGTTTTTTTAATCTCAGGGTCGTGGATTCATGCCCCATGTTGGGCACCAGTTTTACTGTACCAGTCCATACTCCCTGTGGAATTCTTTTCCTAATCTTGTACTGAGCATGAAGTGACCAAGATTTAACAGGTAAAGAAATGGATATCAATCTAGCCAATTGTCTGTACTCATGTATATTGGTACTTTTAACTAAATTGATAGAAAGAGTGGATTGACAGGACTCTTCCAGTTAAAAACACCTTTTAGTTGATATCTTATTTGAATGCCCAAATATTTAGAACAATGGCAAGTACACACCTTTGAAAAATCTATTTACAAAAGACTTTTGCATGCCACTTCTAGAAAAGAATCAAAAAATGAATTTTTCACTCTCCTAGAAGGACGTGCAATGCCATATGTTCAGCGGAGCATAAGAATAAGATTTAACACCCCGGTAGAGTGATATCCCTTTGTGGCTAGCTCAGTCATTCTACAATCTAGGATCTTCAAACCGGTACGTGGTTGATAAGGAAAGGATACATTTTGATCAATATAAATAGTAATAATATGAAAACGAAACAAGTTTAATAATATGATTAAATATTTATTTAATCCCAAATACCCACCACCATTTCATACTAATGATGGTATAATAACAAAAATACTAAATAATTAATTATCACAAACTCATATATATATTCGCGGTGTTGAAATAGATAAATACAATTTTAAATAAGAAAATAATAAATCCCTAAAGCTATTTACAATGTTTATAAGTAATGGAAGTGGTCTGAGCTCCTTTTACCCAATAGAAGTAAATTTTACTTTGTGTGATTTGATATATAGATATGAGATTCTCGGTCATACAGGCATGCGCTTTTACTGATGACTTTAAAACCTTTTTATTGATAGCAATATAATAAAAACTATGCATATATTTGCACTATGAAATATTTCACTAATTTCATATTTTCAACAAATCAATAGGTTGCATTGGCTCAGATACTATATCGTACTCACCATAAGGTACTGTATCTATTTCCATTTTGCCAGAGATAAATTTCTATATATGTATATATGTGTCGCACAATTATACACTTACTATTATTTTAAATATAAAGTTATTAGAGTACTTGCTTACAGTGAATCTATAATAGATCAATCCCTACTTACATGCATCTTGAGGTGGAGCAGTGACAAAAAAATAAAAAAAGGATATACGGTTAAATACATTTTTAGATATTCAGCATGAGATATCGTATTTACCGAATATTATAAGCGTATGTACGCATATATATATACATGCATATTTATCTATGACAAATTTCAGGAATAACAACAAGAGCAAAACGAATAGCAACAACCAAAAAAAAAAAAGAATCTCATTGCAATCTTTGTTGAAAATATTAGAATTTAAAATAGAAAAATTGACTCAAAAGATTTAAGTAAAAGCTTTATCATTTATGCCCGTAATAACCATAAATTCAATATACGTATGCGAGAGACTTTCTCTCTTTTTTAAATGATTAATAATAATAATAACAAAAAAAAATAATAATCAGAAATATCAAAGTTAATTATTTCAATATTAATAAATATCTTAAAATAAACTTATATCTGCATCTTCATTCTTCTCCTCTGGGTTCTTGAGTGGGCTTCAAGTTAACTGGCTGTGCAGTGAGGATTTCATCTATTTAGGCATAGGCAAGACATTGTGAGTGGCTGGAACTGGCATGGTTACATCTTGGCGGCTTGGGACAGAGAAAGGGTGGTGCACTGGCTGGTTGTCTACCCCACAGTCATTTCACTGGACTCTCTGGTAGATTGCCCCATATTTTCTTCTGTTTGTATATGATAATAATTTTTATTAAATGTTCATTTGCTATTTGATTTGTTCATTAAATCTTTAAGAAATCATTAGTTCTTAAAAGAACTGTATAATGGATTTTTTAGAAAATGTCAGCAGTAGTCCTGTTCATAAATTAATCTCTAAGTAGCTGGTTGTTTGGTAATCTCAAACTTTGCAAGATTACTTCAAGAAAATGTTACGATGGTCTAAAAATTTGACTTTTTGGAAAGTTTAAGATTATTTTTGTATCATAATTGTGTAATAATTATTAGAAATCAAAGCCTTTGTCAGGATGGCTCAGTTGGTTAGAGTGTTACCTTAACCTTTCCAAAATGCACTCCAATGCCTCTCACATTTCAGCATTTTCTGATGTTTTTCTTTGTCTCATACATCAATGTAAAATATATGATAAAATGATTATTACTTATCAGAAAATAATAAATTTGACTTCATTTGATAGATATTTTTGTTTACTACTAAAATAAAGTTTAAATGTTTACATTTTGTTTTTGTAAATATTAAAAAAAAACAAGATCTTAATCCAAATAAAGACTTTACATGACATTGTTTCTAGAAAGATTATTTTCAACTTATAAAATCAACAAAATATTTTTTAATTCTGATTATTTTAAACATCTGAATAAATAATTATTTATTTCTTTTATATCTAATGAATTATGCTTTAAAATTTTACATTTTTTGAATATTTATTACAAAATTATGATATTTTCTTACTCGTAAATATAAAGTAGATTGTTTACAACAAAGCTAGTTTTCTAATTTGTTTCAGGGCATATTTATGTTAGCTACTAATATAATGTTATATTTTTGAAAATAAAGTATTTCAAGACAAAATAAGTTATTAATAATTTATATTTCTTGATACCTAATAAATATAGTATAAATTATTTTTAAAAAAAAATCTAAAACCATAATAAATTTGCAAATAAACATGTTTTGCATAATTGGAAAGTTCAATGTCATAAAATGTCAAATGTTTTACAGCTTTGGCAACAGACAATGGCTGAACATGTCAGGGTGGGGCTTATGTTTATTGTAAGAGCAGGAATTTTGAATTCTGTGCTTTTTAGCACAAAATTTTCAGCAAAAAATTATAATAAAATATACCATTTTACATGCATTTTAATGTATATACTTATGAAAAAATTCACCAGAGGGAAATTGGTAAAAAGACTAAATAATTTGGATCAACCAATGGTGAAGTTAACCCTTTTGCACTGTGCTAACATTCTGACAGTTTTCTTTGTTTTCACTAGATTTAAGCTGTCAACTTTCACTTTAATATTAAACTAATATTTATCAAAATATAATAAATTTGAGCTCATTTGATAGATATTTTTATTTAGAAATTAAATAAATTTTGAAAAATCACATTTGATTTTCAAAGTTATTTTAAAAATTAGACTTTAATCAAAATAAAGCATTATCAGACCATCAAATTTCAGGCAGAGCAGATTCAATTTGCAAAATGAACAAAATCTTCTCTGTTTGATGTTTGTTTTAAAAATCTAAATAAACTATTTTTTAATATCTAATAAATCTATCAATTATGCTTTAAAAGTTTAAAATTTTTTCATAATTTTTATGATATTGCTAATTGTTATAACAGTCTGCTGAGTGACATTATTTCTAGACAGTTGTATTTCCTGTGACCTTAATCTCTATGGTAACATTAGACAGAAAAATATATTCTTTTATATTTAAAAATAAAACATTTGTGTAAAAAATAAATATGTAATAATATTGAATGTTAAATGAGGAGTATATGTAAATGACATATTTTAAATAGATAGTTTTTTTGATAGGGATTGCAAGATACTTTTTTTTATTAATACCATGGGCCTTGTTAGCAATGTGTTAGGCTTTTTTCAACTTATGCTTCTTATCATTGCATTCAGAACATACAGTCATAACTTTTGTAGGATCAAAGCAATGGTCATGCTCGATTTCATGCTCTAAAAAAATTGATTTAACATTGGAGTTAGCTTTAGCATGAATATATTGATATGAATGCTTTACTACTCTAATTCTGATATTTGACTGTGATTCTCCAAATAAATTGCAGCTATCAATCATATAAACAATCTGTAAATCTTATTCTGGGGTATCTTCTTAGGTGTTATTTATGAGTCTATTTAGAGAAGGAAGAGTCCTAAAACTAATGTTATATGTGTTTGAGCAAATATTATACACACTATGGGATAATCCTGGTATGTATGGTAGACTAATCCAGAGACTTCTAACAGGTTGTGATAATCTCTACCTAATATTATAATAAAACTTTTTGACAGTGTTGATGGGATTTATGTCTGCATCCTATTTTACACAAGACTTTGATCTACTCTTCTATGCTTGTTATATAGTTGGCTTCATATTTACATAACATGAAATTTTGATGATGCACAGTGAAGTCAGCAACTGAGGATGGATCATGCTTCTAAAATGTAAAGGTTTAACTATTATTTTATAGTTAAAATAATTATTATTTCTTTGTATATCTTAATCTTAGTATGTCTTCCTGTTCAATAATCCAATTTAATGTGTGATACTTGTGTGAGCTCTTGTTGAATTTGAGTTATTTAACTCTCATGTGTACAAATGAGAACAACATCTACATATCTCATATATGTTAAGATACATGTAGATTTTAAATATTTTGTAATAATTAAGTCCTTTAATTTTGTAAGAGTGATACTACATATGATACAACTTATTGGGAAGCCCATGGGCTATATAAATTCCATTGTATAATATTTATTATTTGCCAGGGCTGTGATATCATCATTTATGTATATTAAACATTCAAATATAAATGCAGTTTTATTGCGATCATAATCTGCATTTTATAGACCATCTTTAACAATGTCTGTTGATAATGTAAGTAAAATAGAACTGTAAAGTCCAGTTATATCTAATGATGCTAATTTGCAATTTTTACCTATATTCAAATCTTTGATTTTAATAATGCACTTAAAGAAGATTTTATAGTAATCGAAAGAAGATTTTATAGTAAATTGACCAAAGCCAATAAATGCTGTCTCCTACTAAGACGACTTTTAATAGACTACTTACGCTACAAATATGACTATAAATAGTCAAAAACAAGCGTAGCATTGTAAGTTATTATAAATAATAATCCTTTTTTTTAAACACAAAAAGCTTGTTTTATATTCAATTACATTTAAAAAAATGAAGTAAATTATGGAATTAACAGTCTTTGATATAATACATACTTCATTATAATTAAGGTTCATTGCAAAATGGTAAATAAGATTTATTAATTTTGCACTTGCCTTCATACCTGCATTTTATTACTTATAAACTTACTTTTATTTAACATACTTTTTACCAACAATTATTTTTGTATGGATTAATTTGTGCTAAATGGTTGCTTAAGAAATTCAATAATAAATATAACATTTTATTTCACGTGCAATAATTTTTTCATGAGTTCTTCTATGTTATACCATTTGATGGGTATATCCCTGAATTAAGACTATGTACAGGTAGAATAAAATAATTTTTAAAATATGGGAAAAGCGAATAACTCTGTAATCGTGAAATGTATTTCAAATGTTCAATTTTTGCCAGCGATTCTAATATTTAAATTATATTAAAATAAAGATACTGTTTTTATCACTTTTTTGCAACAGTTGCACTCAGGTTAAAAATTGGTCATTTTAAAACTTTTTGTTTACGTCCATAAACATGATTTTCTTTATTAAATATGAAGAATTTTATAATACGTAAAACATTCAATTAATAGCTTTATTTCATCAGAATTCGCCACTCATATATAAACCCACATACAACCATACTTCAATAAATTTCAAGTCTAAATTGTAGTGTTTCTTTTGCACAAAATTAATTCTAGCTTAAATTGCTCTTCTTTTGAAAGGAATCTTTTTTCCACTTGTAATAAAAGTGACAATCCTCTAGCTATAAAATCTCTTTTTAGCAGGTGTTGCTCTCGTTAATTCTTTTTATGAAAGAACAATAAAGAAATAACAACCTAAGTAGAAGAGTAGAATATTACATACTTTTCAAAATTAATTTGAAAAGAATTTATATTTTAAAATCAATTTTAAAAATCATTTTTTTAGTATCATTTTAACTGCTTTTTAAATTTAATTATATTTGCAATTGCCACTATCTAAAGTTGTAGTATAAGGTTAGGACATAAGAATCCATGACATGGGATTTGAAGTTAGGATACGCATGAATATTAAAAATTAATTTTCGAAGCTGTTTTAATTGCTTTTATTGGCAATTGCTACGACATAAACTTTTAATAGTACATTGGTAGGGACATAAATCTATCGTACTAAAGACATGGGATTTGAAGTTGGGTCATGTATAAATGCATGTATGTATGTAAATATGTTTGTATCAATGTATCTCTTACTTATAAATGTAACTGTCTATCTATTCATTTGTCTATACAACTATCGATTTATTTATCTGCTTGTAGTGTGTAATTTTGTTAATTCAAACACTATTTACTTTTTGAAGAAAGTAATGATACACATTTATGTAGATAATGTTTTTATTCACATCCCATCAATGTTTTCTTTTCTTCAAGATAACAAGATAATTATAATCATACTGATGACAAAGAAAATATTTTTTTAATTATTATTACTATACAGTGTTCAATTAATATTTTAGTTACTACAGAAAAAAAAAACCATTTGTTAATTTCTGCATTGTAACAGCGTGAATATTTACTATCTTGACTTTTTCTGGTTATTATATATATATATGACAAGGAGATTTTCTTATTACAGAATTGAACTGCCCTTCAAGGATGATCTTTTATCTAATTACATACAAATACAGATACCTTTCAAGTGAAAAAAGATTATAGCAATTGGAAGAAAAAATACATTATTCCTTTTTTTTTTTTTAAAAAAAAAAAGTTCATTCTTTAGAAGAATCTACCACACATACTAAATATCAACAGCTATAAATATTAAAACTGCTGATTTGAATCTTCACATACTTCACTTTCATATTATTGAAGAATGGAATTCTCTTAAGGAGTGTCTTATGAATACAAGTAAATTTATTCATATAAACATCACATGATCACCATTTCTTAATTTGTTCTTATAAACATCACATGATCACCATTTCTTATGCTTGCTCAAAACTATTATTAAAACAGGCAAAACTCTCCATATGTATTGCCATTCAGTGCAAGCCAGAGTAATCAGTGGATGCCAGAAGGCTTATGCATAAATCCCCATCTAGTGCCTACTCATCCAATATCCTCAGACTAGTTTCTGGCTTGTGGCCTTCATCAGTGAGGAGCCTTGGATCTGAGAGCACTGCACCTAGATCTTAGTATCCACCTTTTATCTCTACTTAACTACAAAACTATGAGTCTTAAATTGAAAACACCATAATATTTTGATCCAAGTTCATTAGCTTATATAGTCAGATAGGTCTGAACTCAGTTCAGTACCTATACATTTTGGTGTCTTTGGTTCTTTAATAACCATACCCACCACTATCCTATTAGACAGGATTGGTTTTATGACTATATGACTGTATAAGCTAATGAGCTTGGATTGAAAATATTATGGTGTTTTCAATTCAAGACACATAGTTTTGTAGTTAAGTAGAGATAAAAGGTGGCTGTGGGAGGTTGTATTAGATCCTAAAATGTAGGTGCAGTGCTCTCAGATCCAAGGTCCTCACTGGTGAAGGCCACAAGCCAGAAACTAGTTTGGGGGTATTGGATGAGTAGGCACTAGATGGGGATTTTATGCACAAGCCTTTTGGCATCCACTGATGGCTTGCACTGAGTGGCAATACATATAGAGAGTTTTGCCTGTTTTAAATTTATTCTTGTGTTCACTAAAAAGAAGATTCATGACTGGTTTTTTGACAATGATCAAAAATAAATATGTTGCACTCTTTGATTGGCTAAATGATAGATTAAATGTAAAATTTTATAATAAGTATAAAGATCTGAAAGCAGAAGTTCAATGACTGACAAGAAGGCTTAAAATTAAAACTGTGAAGAAGATACAGTCATTTGAATATTGTAGTCATTCTAAATCATTTTTTAATACATTAAAAGCCAATAAATAAAACTTAGACCACAGCTAACTAAATCAGAAATGATATTTTTTATTTGATAAGGATGATATTTTGAGCAAAATACATAATAAAAGACTACATGTGAGGTTAATGAATGAAATAATGAAGTTTATTGTTACTAGTGGAAAAAAGATGGTATCAAGTGACATAACTATATTAAACTTGGAGAGATCTTCAACCTCCCAGCATATTGATAATTATTGAAAATGATATGTGTAATATTTAAATGTAGAAATTTTCATTATTATGTATCTAGTTTCTGATTTTGACAACTTATCAAAATACTTCAAATCAGATTCATCATCGTTTTCTAAATGGTAAGTTATCAAAATCAAAAATTACATATGTAATAATGTAAAAGCTTTATTTACTAACATGCAGATTTCATTTATAGTTGTCTATTTAGGAGTGTTTTAATATGACTGAAAATACACTCTCCTATGTGAATATGATTTTAGATCTGGAAAAAAAAAATGCAATGTTTATTTACATATGGTATGTAATTGATTTCACACTTATTAAAATATTTGTACAACTCTCTCTCTCTCTTTCACTTTATATTCATTTTGCATTTACTTGCACCTGAGAACAAACACTTGGCTCATGTGAACAATATATATATATATATAATTAACTTATATTTCTTTATGCATTGATAAAAATTTTAAAAAATCAAACAATTCTACTTTTCTTTCTCATTTTTTCAATGCGTATTTTATTAAATTAAAATTAATCCATCTGACAGTTTTAATTGCCTAGCAATCTTTCTAAGAGCTTCTCTGAGCCTTTTCTTAATATTCAGCAGAGAAGCTCTGAGGAAGATTGCTAGGCAATCAAAACTGTAAGATGAATTAATTTTAATTAAATAAAATAAGCATTAAAAAGTAAAAAGAAAAGTGGATTTGTTTGATTTTTGTCATAAATACAAACATTTAAAAATTGGAATATTCTTAAAGAATTCTCATATATGTCACATAGGTTACTGACAAGTGTAAATATAATGCTGATCTAATTGAAGTCAGTAATTTTTTTAAATAATTTGGAATCATTGATAAACACTTCAAGTGACTTCCAATTATTTAATTGCAATGAGTTACAAATTTCTTTCAGATGTTCATGTATCTGAGATAAAGTTTAAGTAATTACTTTCATAAATTAGTAATTGAAAAAAGGGAAATTAATTATGCAACTCTTTTCACTCATATCAATTAGAAAAATTTCATAATGGATCTAGTATACAATTATAATACATTGTTTCATCTATTTATTAGCAAATACAACTTATATCCTAGTTTGCATGTTTCATACTGAATTTGATTAATTTTTTTTTTACAGGATTTTATGAATCTTTTAATGTACTATATATATTAAAAACATTTAAAGCATTGTTTCAAAATCTGAGAGCTTTAATTTATATTTTTGAATCTGTGCTGATAGTATTAATTCTAACGGAGGATTTTTTTTTTTTTTTTTACAGTGAACTTGACAATGATCGTATTTATTTTTTTTTTTTTAATAAAAGAATAATAAAATATCATCATCGTTTATATTAAAAACACAAAAAATCTCTTCAAAGGATTTTGGCTCCAAAATCACAAGTAAAGCATATGTTTAACCTTATCCATGATTTTGACCTAACCAATATTTTTTATTTGGAAATATAATATCCAAATGATACAATTTACAATTTACTTAATTGTTTGCTTATTTGCAAACACACAAAGGTTTAGTAACTTTGTTTTTGTCTGAAAAAATTTTTGATTAAGGAATTTTGTTAACTATATGTTGGACCATTTCTGCCATCAGCATTAATTCTTAAACGTCTTTTAGAAAAATTAAAACTTCATTAGAACTTTTTATATTTAAAAGTCTTTAAACACTTATAATTATTATTAGTATTATAGGCAAATTAGTAAATAACACAACATTTTGGCAATATTATTTTCTCTTCTTTAAGTTTTGTTGGTTTGATGAGTGCCTGTATTAGTGCAGAAATCAAACCTATATCTCCTTTAGATTCATCAATGTTTAAATTAAGGTGACACCCTGACAATTAGGTTATTCTATCAAAGATTGTTAACTTAATTTGGTGTTTGTCTTTCCCTTTAACTTTTACTAATTATTTTTTATATGGCAAATTCACTGAATAAATCTTTAAATGCCTTTGTTGTTACTTGTAAAACTAACAAAAGAAATCCCTTTCAGCTATTTTTATTTATTTATACATTACCACAATTTATTCATTATATCTTTTAAGATGCTTGTATATATTTTTAAATCTTTTGTTCGAATGTATATTATTTGCAGTCCTATTAATGCATTGAAAGAGTTGAGGATTTTGGGGTTTAGGGTATATTGTTCACATCTCCAGCATTCTTACTGTTTTAAAGTTTATATGAACATTTGGCTATTTGATCTTGGTGTTTTAGTGGAATAGCAGAATGGCAAATTGGAGAGCTAAAAATTCATGGATCATGGTTCCAGCTTTATCACTTCCCGTGCTCAAATCTATTTGATTATTTAATATTTATTTATTTTCTGTCTGAATATTGTCTCTTAATTATATATCTCATAATCTGTTAAATACTGTGCTGTTTAGTGCAGTGATTGAGGTCAGATCCTGAAATATGGGGTGCTAAGATTGATTCCAGTGCTGGCATTTGTGGCACTCAAACTTCTTATAAACTCTCAAGCCATTTATTTTTATTGTTAAATTTATTTATATAATTCTTTTGTATAGTCATTCAATTATATTTTTTGTATTAACTTGATATTATCAATACAATTTACTTTAAAATTAAAAATTCGATATTGCTTCTTTTATTTTTAAAATAAATTTTGCTAATCATAAAAAAAAGAAATCGATAAACAAACAAAAGAAATAGAAGTTTTATTATGACATTAGAGAAATAAAAAGTCCTACAAGATAATAGAAAGTAAGTGAAATAATTTTTATGCAGATTATTAACATTGATAATATTAAATATATATAATAAATACGGTTAATTATTGTAAAAAAGGAAAAATAAATAATCTAAATTATGTTCCATATATCACGGCCATGTTTGAAAAGAGATCAGGTTTTTGAGTGGCTGCTATAATATCAGTAGGACGAAGGACCTGGTCATTTGTTTCAATTTTTAATACCTTATTGACAAAAAGTGACAAGTTTTGGAGATGTTGGTTAAAAATGACATCACAGAAACCAAAAGTTAAATAGGATGAATATTGTTAGTCTTATATTACAAAGCAGTCGACTTTGAATATTTTAAATAAAATCTTCTACTGTGAAAGATTGGTTTCATGTAGTAACTGTTGTGAGCTGAGGATATATATATAATGTAAGGAATGGCATTCGTAGACAACATATTTATTTTCTCTATTGTCATATGTGATGAGCACATTGCTTCAATATTTGTAGATGCCATTCTTTCACTGAGGAATGGGTTGATTTTTATTAAACCAAGTATTTAAACCCCAAATGCTAGAATTTGAATTTTTATATAATAGCTTTATTAAAAATAGTAAGGAAAAAAAACCACAAAACTTTCTTAGTGTCAGTTTTAGTTGTCAAATTATGGATCTTTCAATACCCAACTTTTTTGTAGAATAGAGTGAGATTGAAATATGTTGATTTAGATATGAAAATGAATAAGGTTTTGAACTTGTTCCTGATAGAAATGATATGTCTATAGAAGTTACAAAAATGTATGATAGAATATTGGAGATAAAGAAGATTGGTTAATATATTGATTGCTTTCTCACAGTAAAAAGTAGAGACATAATGTAAGGAGAGACCATTTAAATTTCATTGTTTCTGTATTTTTTTATACATATGGTAACTTTTTTTTTTTTTTTACTGCGAGTGTGGAATATAGATAGTTTACCTTTTTCAAAAAAGGTGATAAAGTTGATGATTAAAGTATAGTAATTAATTTTTGGGATTATCAGTATGTTGATAAGAGAAATTTTAATGTATAATTACAGATAAACTTTCGAGAAAAAGTTTATAACCTTTTCAATTGAAGCCAGAGTAATATTTTGTATCATTAGTTTCAATGAATTGAGAGCAAAATGAATTAAAAAGCCTCAAAATTTATGAGGAAGGCATTGTAAATAAAAGATATCTTTTTGTTAATAAGAATTCACAATGTTGATGACTTATCTTTTATTAAAAGTTAAAGAGAAAACTTGGGAGTAATGTTTTAGTATAAAAAAAAGTTTGAGGAAAAGTTTTTTGAAGAAAAGGAAGATTATTAAGTCAACCATATATGAAATATGGCTAATTGATTCGTTTATGAGAGGTATAGATGCATCAGACAATTTCTTTTTCTATTTCTGCTTATATATGCTATGAAGAACAAAGAACCAAAGGAAAATCATTAGGGATGGAATTGTGATGGTGAAACACATGAGATAATTTTGTATTTAGAGAAATATATATATTTTATTGATTAGCAACTTGATCAGTATATACAGTAAAGGTATTGAAATTTTGGGTTGACTGAACCCTTTTAGAAGTTTATTTATTGGCAGAAAATCAAAAGCAGCCTTGGGGTCTAATTTGACCTACCTTATGTTATCTATGATCATCTTAATTTGGAGCTTATTTTTTGGAAAACTGATATTTAGATATAGAGGGAAAAATTAGAAGTTGTACTTAATGAGAAACTTGGATGACTTCGATGATAAATGGAGACATAAATATAGTTCTAAGTTTATAAAGAGGTGAAGGAAAGGTGTCATTTAAAAAAAAGTAAACTAGTGACATTGGATAAAGTTGGTCTATATTGAAAATATGTTTTGAAAATGGTTTAATAAGATGTATATTATTGGAATAATATAATGGCTCAAATGTGCTAGTAATTTCAAAATAATATGCATCCCTGAATTTGTACTATCTTAGTTAGAACATAACTTTGAAGTTATTTCATATCTTGTTATCTCATGACCTTCTTCAGTGATATCAAAAAAGCATGAAAAAAGTTTAGAAGATAAACCCTGCAAGCAAAATTTAAAATTGAAGAAGATATAAGGTAACATATTTACTGTCAATTATATTATTATTCATAACAATAAAGGAAGAGATTGTCTTCTTTGGCTTATAACTCAGTGTACATCGGTTGTAACTTTTAGACTTGTTATGAGCATTGGAAAAATAATTTTCGTTCTTAATAAACAGATAATCAGCCAGTAAGAGTTGTATCTGCTTGTATTATTTCTTGAGGGATATAAATGAATTTATTGAAGAAGGATCACTAGGAATATTTTTTTATTCTTTTGTAATAGATTTGGAACAAGAAAACATCTTTTCCATAATTATTTACATTTATAATTAATTATTTACAATAATATTGACTAATGCTGTATTTAAATGTAAATCTTTATTCAAAAATGTTTTATTTTTAGAATAATAATAATCAAGTGAAATGATTAAGACTTGACCCCTATTTGTAAAGCAATAACATTCAGTGACTGCAAATAAAAAGCAATATGTTATTCATAATTATTTGCATATTTATAATTATGTTTCACAATATATTGACTAATAATGTGGTTAGATTTAGACTTTTATTAATATATATTTAAATTTGGAAAAAGAAAAAGCAAAAGAAATAAATAATCATCATTTCTACTAGTAAACGAAAAGAAATCAATGGTGAATACATATATTTGGCTGAAAAATATTTTGATTTATTACAGACAATTTTTCTCATATTTGTTTGCAGTTATGAATTTTATTTTAAACTTTTTATTATAAGTAATTTGAATGTAAAGTAATCCAATTTTCAGAAGCTGAATTAAAACAATTCTGATTAATATACTTTAATATTTTTATGAATAGAAACATAATTGATGACTAAGAATAGTTGAAGTTTTGCTCAGATTGATAAATGAGAAAAATCATCAGTTAACAAGTTAACTCTTTAAGGTGACAACTCTGTTTTTATAGGATTTAGTGAGCCTTTCATTAATATTACTCCATATGTGAACATTTTATTTTTACAATTACACATTTTTTCTATGTAATATATTGATAACCTTAACATTATAAATAAATAAATAAATAATACTTCTGTAAATAATATAAATATAATATAAAATAATAAACAATTCATGTCAATTATTAATACAGAGTTTCTTTAATATAAATAAATAAAATAATAACAAATTTCAATTCTATTTTCTCCTAGGTATTAACAATTGACACGAATTGTTATTTTATATTATATTTAACCTTAACATTATTTATTACAAGTGTAAGCTTTAAAACAATAAAAGTTAATAACAGACATTTTCAAAAATATGAAAATAAATTTTAAAATGGAGTTCTTATTCACAACAATGAAAATTGGTATCTTTGGATAAATTTACCTATTCAAAAAGTTATTAGAATAAAGTATTAGACAATCATTAAACCTATTTTTCTATTCAAAATATTAGCAGAGTAAAATATTAGGTATTTTATGTCCAAATTATTAAAACAATGATAAATTTAGAATTAGTTATCACTAAAGAAGAAAAAAAATATTAGAATTAAAGATATTATTATTGTTATTAAAATTTGTTAAAAATTATTGGTTTACTATTTGACAAGGGCAATTCTATATTTGACAAATAAAATTGCTTCCACAATACCATAACAAACATTTTAAGAGTTGTCTTGTTAAAAAATAAATGTTTTTGATGTAGTGACATCATTTTTTAAAACAAAAATATTACATAAATAATCTTTAATTTGTAAACAAATTACTGGTAATTACAATTTTTGCAGTATTTAATCTTGAAGTTAAATACTCAGCCAATCAGAAATTCTCATTTGTATTGACATATAGGCTACCTCCTTTATGGCTTTTATTAATCATGCTAAAGGCAATTGTCATTGCTTAAAAGCTCTATGTAATACTGACATTTTCAGATATTTTTTTCAACTAATAGTTTTAAAAGTGAAGTTATGTAAACAAAAAATGTTAACTGCAATGTAAGCTTATAGATAAACTTAAAACAACATAGAGAAAATGTAACAATTGCATTGCCATGTAACATCCAAAATCTCAATCTATGTGAGATAGCCACTGTTCTAACTCAAGGATTTAATATGGCTTTTGAGAAACATTGTAATATAAATGGTGACCATCTCTCTCACAAGAATTATGGTCAATTTTACCATAAATTATTTTTTAATGTCTATTATAATTGATGTATGTCATATACAAAGGCCAATGAAAATGTGAAAATATAACACTACAGTCTATAAATTGAAATATTTGTTAACTTTTCGCTAGAAGCACATTTTTAGACAGCTTTGTCTGATATAGATTTTATAAATTATCATCTTATTAAACTTGGTTATTAAACATTTTTCTAAAATTTAGTTGCTAGAATGAATAATATTCAAAAGAGGTCAGCAGTGTCAAATTGTCATTGATAATGATCAAATATTATTGGTTGATCATAATGTTTTACTTTTTAGTTACTCTTCTTGCTTTTGGAAGAAAATTTAACATATATCCTATTCAGTTATTATCTGAATGTATTATGGTAAATATTTTGTATTTAAAAATTTTGCTAATATTAATGTAATTATTGTAATGGTTACACATATAAACAAAAAAGAGAGGGGGGCAAATGCTACACTTATAAATATGTTAAATCCTTTCTCCTTTTGTATATTTGCATAATAAAAAAGAAACATTTATTCTGCAGTAAAATAATCTAATGATCATGTAGTATTTGATCATCAGAAATTGCATGTTGAGTTTTGATTGAGGAACTTTCAGTTTCACAACTATCACTCAACCACTGCAGAGCACCAAAAGAAAAATGTACCTTTGTATATCTCAAATTTATACTACTTCTCATTTGTTTGAAACTGTTTTTTTGACATTTTTTAATATCAGCTTCAAATGTGAACAGAGTCTATTTATGCAAATACTTGCAATGAGATCAACTAATTTACTTAATGATTTTTTTATTGACAAGTTTATTTTACTTTACTTCTGTTTTTTAAATGCTTTTATTAAGTTTGGAAAATTGATTTGTTTGATTGTTAACTTTTGATTTTTTAAATCTAGAATGAAATTTTAAAATCAAGGTTATTATATTTAAATTTAATAGAATTTCTTGAAAATTGAAATATAACTAAGTGATATCATCCTAATCCATTGAAACATTTATCATTTAAGTATGTCAATTAGTTTCATAAATATAGAACAGAGAATAAAGAAAATATAAAAAATATTCATTAACTTCTCATATCACACTTAATTATTCTTAGAACTTTCATTTGTTTTAAATAAAAATTGTAAGAGGGTAATATAATTT
The DNA here is from genome assembly GCA_028023455.1 of Epiperipatus broadwayi. Classification (NCBI taxonomy): domain Eukaryota; kingdom Metazoa; phylum Onychophora; class Udeonychophora; order Euonychophora; family Peripatidae; genus Epiperipatus; species Epiperipatus broadwayi. The sequence continues at coordinate 7,374,673 of JAQFVV010000049.1, read as the reverse complement.
TTTTAAAAATTTAATAAGATTTTTTAAAACCATTTTAAAGTCTTGATGTATAATTATAAATTTATTAAACGCACATAGATTATGTAAATAATATTCATTAAGGCTGTAGCCTCAAACACATGTGTATAGTCTTAATGTATGTGTATATTATATATATATATAATAAATCTGTAACAAAATTTTCTATTTAAAATTGTTTGATAGATTCTATTTTTATTTTAAAACAATTGTTTGTTTAAAAGATAAATTAGAAAACTCACATTATTTAAAATGATTGTGAAATGTTAAAAAAAATTAAAAAAATTTCTTTAGCATTTTTTTATAAACAGCTGTTTTAAAACAAAAATAAATCTACTGAATAATTTTAAATAGAAAACTTAGTTATTGATTTATTAGACATATATAATTATATGGACATATTAAATATAAAGTCATTAAAATCAGTCAACACTTAGACGATCCCAATATCAATAACAATCAACAATCTCAATATGTTGTCAAGACAATCTTCTTTTAAAAATAAAAAGGAATCCTATCTTGACTTATGGTCCAATATATTTATATAGATACCTAAGATTAAAATTTGACCATAGAGACTGAAATTATTGATAGAAAGAAGTTTAAATAAACCTCCTTAGACAGGTAAATATAACCTGTTCTGAGTGCAGACTAATAAATAGTAAAACTGCAATTATTATTTTCAGATTGCATTCAATGTATTACTTAAATAATAAGTATCATGTATATAATATATACATTAAGAGTATATATATTAACTTACTGCAGAAATATTTAATGATTTATATATACTATAGGTGTGATATGGATTTAAAGTAACTTATATGTATTAAATGAAGTTCATTTATACATTTTAACTTGAAGCAAAATATCTAGTAATATAGATATAACAATAAAAATAATAAATATAACATTAATTATCTATTATATACAGTCATTTGAATGTGCAGAAGTACTTTTAGTTAATTTCTAAACACTCCTCAATTGCTGTTAAATTTTAAAATGTAATAGAAGCAAACTCAAATCCCAGGAATCCCAAATTTTAACATTAGCAGCTTGTCTATTAAGTATATTCATTTTATTTCTATTTATTGAAATTGCCTCCTTAATTTTTCTTTTATTAGGACTTCTCTTTTTATGAAGAATCTTAACAAATTGTGATATCAAACTTAAATTTATATTTACATGTTCTTTCATGACCCAAGAAAATTGAAGCAGTCATTTAATCATTATCATTTTTACTTTTCACATGCTTGTATACCAATTCATGCTCCTTTAATCTTTTTTCAATACTGCACTTTGATTCACCTATATGATAACATATACCCACAAAATTTTTTTATACACAACATTACTTCTCTGCTTAACAGATATGATGTTTTAAGGAGGGTTAAGGAATTAACTGAAAGTACTTCTGCAAATTGAAAAGACTGTATATAATAGTTAATTATCATTACATTTATTATTTTTAGTGTTATTACAATAGTTTTTAAATTAATGGACATTTTATTTGTATTATATATATACATGGAAATCTTGAATGTGTGGAATTATCCATGTAAATCATCTAGAACAACTGTCCCAGACCAAGAGCGAAAGTAAACTGACAGACATTCAAGATTTCCAACTAAACATTCATTATATATCAATTATAAGTTTCTAGTCAATTTAAAGTATAATATTGTTTTATATTTTCATTTACTGTGCCAATACTAAAAACTTAAAAAAATAATAGAAAGAATTTTTTAAAAATAGTAAATGCTTTTACACGACCCTCAGTTATCATGCTATCTCATACTGCTGACACATTTGATCACATATATGTCAAAAAGATAAATAATTACCAATATTTGTATTTCATACTAAACCAGAACTTGTTAGCTGGTTCAAATTATCATCTCCACACACATACACAATCAATGTTCAGCTTATACTAAGATAGCCAATCTTCATACTTTAATGGACAGGCTTCAATCTGCTCCACAACTCTTAGGCCATCCATTTCATTGAAAATCTGATGATGGAGTGCTCAAAGCCCACATTGGTATCAACCTTCTCATTATACCCATGTCGACCATAAGTCATTCTGATTCCTCATGTACAGGACATAATCTATTTACATACATATATAAGGGATGGGCAGACCTTACAGCACTATATTTTAATATATGATTTTCCCCCTACAGTACAGGATTTTTCATACCTGCACTCCAATATGTAATATATAGAGGGTTTGAACTCAGACTTTCACACGACCCTCAATTATCCATGTTAACTTATACAGCTGACACCCTTGATCACACACATGTCAAAAAGATAGATGATCACCAATATACATATTTCATGCTAAACTGGCACTCATCAGTTGGTCCAGATTATCATCTCCACACACATATACAATCAATGCTAAGCTTATATTAAAATAGCCAATCTTCATACTTTAATTGACAAGCTTCAGTCCACTCCACCCCACAACTACTCAGCTGTCCAATCTGAAGATGGAATGCTCAAAGCTCACATTGGGTCCAACCTTCTTATCCTACCCATGTTGACCATAAGTCACTGTGTAAGATGAGAAGGTTGGCACCAATGTGGGCTTTGAGCATTCCATCATCAGATTTTCAATGAAATGGATGGCTGAAGAGTTGTGGGGTGAAGTGGATTGCAGCCTGTCCATTAAAGTTTGAAGATTGGCTATCTTAATATAAGCTGAGCATTGATTGTATATGTGTGTGGAGATGATAACCTGGACCAACTGATAAGTGCTGTTTAAGCATGAAATACATATATTGGTGATTATTTATCTTTTCAATGTGTGTGTGTGATCAAGTGTGTCAGCAGTATGAGATAGCATGGATAGTTGAGGGTCATGTGAAAGTCTGAGTTCAAACCCTATATATTACATATTGGAGTGCAGGTATAAAAAGCCTGTACTGTAGAAAAAAATAATATATTAAAATATAGTGCTATAAGGTCTTCTATCCCTCATATATGTATGTAAATAGATTATGTCCTGTACATGAGGGGTCAGACTGATTTATGGTCAACGTGAATAGGATAAGAAGGTTGATACCAATGTGGGCTTTGAGCAATTCATCATCAGATTTTTAATGAAATGGATGGCTGAAGAGTTGTGGGGTGGAGTGGATTGAAGCCTGTCTATTAACCTCTTTTTTGCTGATTATTTTATTGGCCGAATGAGTAAAAGTCTACATTTTTAATTGGTCAATTCACAAAGTGAAGTGTCAAAACACAAATTCAATCATCAAAATATATTCATCTTCATTAATATGCTTTTTATGAAAGTGAACGAAAGTTTTTTCAAAAATAATTTTCTCTTTATAATTATAAAAATATTTGCGAGCAGAAAATGTAAAATGAATATTTTTCACCAACGAAAACGTTTTATGACATCAGCGATTTTCTTTGCTAATTTTACGCTGAAAAAAAAGTAAATAATTTTGTTAAAGTCTTAACTATTTTTCTAAAATAATTTTATTTTTAGCATATTTTATCAGAATAATTTATAATTTGTCAAAAAAATACGTTTAAAATGGTCTAAAACAATTTGTTTATCATTTTCGAAATGAAACAAAAACAAATCGAAACTTTTCAGTTATTGACATTCCATTTTCTTTGTGTCAAAATGTAACAGCCAATAAGATTCAAGAAAAGCCCACCTACTTTTTTTGTTAAAGTTTCGAGACCGTTTTATTGATTTTTTACTTGTAAAATAATTCAAGAGAGGGCAGCATCTTACGGAACTTTTTCTAATTTTTCAAATGATGGTAAAATCTTAACCGTACCATTAAAAGTGATGGAATTTGAATGGTCAGAAGTGGCATCAAATCATCATATTTTTAACTGTGACTAGCAACCGTTGCATTAAAGTATGAAGATTGGCTATCTTAATATAAGCTGAGCATTGATTGTATATGTGTGTGGAGATAGTAATCTGGACCAACTGATGAGTGCTAGTTTAGCATGAAATACATATATTGTGATTATTTATATTTTCAATGGGTGTGAAACTAGCATGAAATACATATATTGTGATTATTTATATTTTCAATGGGTGTGTGATAAAGTGTGTCATCAGTATGAGATAGCATGAATAGTTGAGGGTCGTATGACAGTCTGAGTTCAAACCTCCTATATATTGCATATTGGAGTGCAGCTATGAAAAAGTCTGTACTGTAGAAAAAAATTCATATTGTAAAATAAATGGTTTTATTAACTGTGTACTAAAAAAAATAATAATAATTCAACTACAATTGAAGATTTTAGATTTAACCCACTGAGCACTAAAAAGAAATAAAATGGCTTCTTCAACAGCAATTATAGTTTTTAAATTTAGCTTGACATATAAGCATGGGAATCCAGAAATTAATGAACTCAATCCCTTAAAACTAAGGATTGTTTTAATTAATCTCTAGATCCCCCATGCTTTTATTTCAAGTTAAATCTAAAAACTCCAATTTTTAAGTCAACCATTGGTGGCCTAGCGGTTAGCATAGCTGCCTTCCAAGCAGCTGGCCCGGGTTCGCTTTCTGGGCAACGCTTTGACATATATATAAAAAAACCTTAATTAATTTCTGACACACATCACATGCTTTTATTTGAAGTTAAATCTAAAAACTCTAATTGTGGTTGAGAAACAATTATTTATTTTTTTTTAATACACAGTCAAAAAAAGCATTTCATATAAAAAATTTTTTTTTATCTCTATTATTTTATTCTATATATATATGCTTTTAAAAAAACCAGACATAATATTATCAGTGCAAGAGTTTAAATTAAAACATGGAGCTAATTTTAGTACTGGAATTTTGTTTGGGATCTAATTAAGCTTACGATAGGTAGTAGAGTTAGAGTACAATAAATAGAGACCTAAACCAGATCTATTTTGGAAATATAGATAAGACAGCAATAGATAAGATTTTGTAAGCACTACATCTAGAATATTGATTATTCAAGTTTCTGATATGCAGTATAACTGTAAGACAATAGTTTATCTTAAAAAGCAATGTATAAGCTGGGTTATACAATATTGTTTTCATTAGCTCTTATAATGCTACAAATAAGAGCAAAGGGCAGAGAACAATGTAATCATTACAGACAAATTTCAAAGTTTCCTGTCTTTAAAATTTGTGACCTCAAGATCTGGATTATTCTTCACCATCATTCAAGCAAATATAAATTAACTGCTTAAGTAAGCAATATAATTCAATAACTTTAATTCAATTTATTTGAATAAATATATTCTACAAATATTTATAAAAAGCCTAATTACAGAGTACAAAATTAATAATAAACAAAAACAAACTAGAAAAAAGTAGAAACAAAAATAGCATCATATATATGAAAATAGTAGTATATTATAATTGTTTATATATATTGATTACATTTTTAATTTTATTTACAGTTAAATGATGAGTATTAATATGATTGTAAGAGGCATTAAATGACCTTGGAAGTCTAAATAATATAGAATTTCTTAAACAATTAGTTCTAAATTTTGCAATATGCAAAATCTTATTATGTTTCAAATGCATATCAGGAACACTGTAAAAAATTTCACTAATATAGTTTAGTATGATGATGGACTACCTTTGCCAAAATAAAATATTAAAATTTCTTAATAGCTTTAATTAAGTAAGTATGAGGAGAATTACATATTGCTCCAAACTTTGCATTATAATAATTTGTAAATTTTTTTTGTTTGACATCCAAAGCTCTCATCAAATCAACATCAATTCCTGATTCATGATAATGAACATTGCATGAAATACATCATATAGGTTTGCAGCTTTGTTTTTGTTAAATACTGTATTTTATTTTAGTTCCACATGATGACATATTGTGGAGGCTTTTGGAAATGGATATTTTTTATAATATAGCTTTATACTTCATTTGTATAACTTATTTTTAAAATAGTCTAGATTTATTCTATAAATGTGATTATATAGAAATTAACTCTGGTATTAGCTCTATAAAATTTAATTTGGATTGGGTTCAAAATCTTAAGGTTTTTTTGAGTTCTAACTACAAACTTGATAAAGGAACAACAAATAGCTGCTAGATGCATGAGCATCCTATGTCTTCACTGATAAAGCTAAAAACCAGATTCTAGACTGAAGATGGGGATATTATAGCACAATATCATTTGATATCTGTCAATTACTTAGAATAGATGACTGTAGAATTGAATTAAGAGAACTTGTCTAGGAAACTTCAATAGGCTGAAATGGTCATAAGATGTTATTTTTTGTATTAATTTTACAGCCATTTATTTGTAAAATCATAGGATACTTGACTTTGTAAAGTAGCAAAATAATGAACCATCAGAGCATTGGAGTGCAATAAATTTATTTCAGTATAAAGTTAAAATTTAATCCAAAACACATTTTCTTGCATTATGCTAACTGTTCATTGCTTAAACTTTTATTTTTATCATCACCATCATCATTGTCAACCATTATCAATCCACTGCAGGATGAAGGTCTCTCCAAGTTCAATCCATCTTCTCTGATTCCTCTCCAAATCACTCCTGCACACTTTCTTATTTCATACATCCATATAACACATGGTTTCTTTCTGGATTTTACAGTCTATTTTTTACCTTATATTTACATATATGCTTTTATATTTGTTTCATTAAAAAACTTCATGATCAATTAGATTTTTCATTTTTTTTATTCTCTTTCCTTGTAAAAATAAACAAAACAAAAAACGAAGGGATCATGATGTAATAGTTAAAACATTTGCTGTCAGGCTCATGTCCTAGAATTCAAGTCTAGACGCTGTGAATCTTTAATTTTTTTAGTTAGTAAGTTTTTTTGTGTGTGTTTATGTCCGAAGGTGCTTTTACATAGGTATTACACCGGCCATAGTTAGTAAGAGAAAACAACATTTTTGTACATGGAAAAAAATATGCACTTATACTATTACGCCGCCTCAAGCAAATGTGTAATTAAAGATCGAATTAAACTCATTTACAATCTTCTAAAAACGAAAACAATTAATTTTTTAAGTGAATATTGGTTAATAAACCAACATTTTGACTAACAACTTTTACCTGATCGGGATATTATCTAATATTCACTTAAAAAATTGTGTTCATTCTTAGAAGGTTGTAAATGTGTTTAATTCGGTCTTTATTTACACATTTATTTGTGCTAGCATTTTTCATCACCGTCGGAGTATTACGTAAGTACCATCTCACTCCTCCCATTTTGTCTCAAGTAGAAGCATCGCCAACATAGCTAGCTATATAATAACAGTCAGTAACTAGATATTTATATAAAGGTCAATACATTGACTGTAAAAATAAAAAAATATGATTATCATATGATAACTTAGCTATCAATCTTTTGAATTATGTATTTATTTTGCTACTTATTGCCTATATTATATTCACTTAAGTAAAAAATCAGTTAACCTTCTGTGATTAAATCCAAATGAAGCATTTTGGTAAATTAAATGAAACAATTCCCAATTTTAGTATGTTACTCCAATATTTGAACATTGTTTAACGTCCGGAGTACTGACCACGCATAAACTAACTAACTAAATAAAATTACATATGTTTATATTATAGTGTTTTGTAATTACAATTAATTTTTTAAAAAACTTATTTCTAAAACTAACTTTATCCAAAGTTTAATCACGATAAAATCAAATCGAATTGTAATTATAGCAATTAAAAGAATATAATCAAACTTTCTTAAGGCTACTCATAGTTATTTATCAATCAATTAAAGATTTCCTTTCAGTTTTCTACGCTATTTTGCTATTGTACTAAGGCACGCATAATTGATTCCACCCTCTTAACATAACTCTATAAAGACTGCTTAAGGGATAACTAAGACACAGAGGAGAACTTTTGTTTAGTTAAAAGAAAACAAATATTTTCTTAATAGCGAAATTATATTACTTTTAGGCACTCTTATATAAATTATATTTAGATTTGCTGCTGTAACATTTATGTGGAAAAACCTTTGATCCATTTATAGGTGTGTGTTTATATATACGCAGCTACAAAATTAGAAATTGGAACCTGTTTATAAAAATTATGAAGTTTTTCTTTTATCTGTAATAAAATGGATCTTTAAACTCTTAAAACATTCTTGATATTGAATAGTTAGGTCTACTGGAAACATAAAACATTTTTTTTTACTCATGTGTCATAGCATCAGCCGGGAAGCGAACTCGCTAACCTCTCGACCACCAATGCTTGACAAACATAAAACATTGAGTACCTGAAATGACAGAAATTGCAAATCATAGACTAAACAATGAAGAGCCTCGCTGTACTGATTAAGAATTACAATTCTAATAAAAAATGTATGAAACAGTTTCTTATTGCAACAATAATTTATTAATACATAAACTTATATTAAATTTTACTAATAAATGCTATACTACTTTATGACATTTTGAAATCTTTATTATAATATTTGAATCTCTATGAGATTGAATGATTTCATAAGTAAAATTAAGCAACTCTCACGCACAATTTTAAATATAAATTCATCACCACTCTAATTAGCCTTTTATATTTGTCATTATCTTACACGACATTTTGTTTATTTGTAATGCCATTTGATTGCAATGGCTTTTTTTATTTACAATTGTTAAATGTAACGTTCAAATTTATTTATTAAGCGCATAGATCATATGAAATTAAAGAGAAAGGCTTTTCACCTTTTAACATATGGCCTTAATGATGTGTATTATGTTTTCTTTTTATATATTATTTGACTTACTTGTATAAATATATTTTATATACTTTGTTAAATACGATAATTAAAGCTTTTTTATTTTTATTTTTTTGCTTGCGTGTCTTTGGCATTAGAATTTTTTTTTTTTAGGTAGCTAAGACAACCCTATTCAGCAGCTAACTATTCATTTTTCATCAGTAAATGGATATTTGCCGTATTAGTTAGAAAATAAAACAAGAAATTACCCCAAATTTACTACTTAACAATTGACTAGGCTAATGTGTTAATATCCTACGTTTTTTGTTTTTCTATGAGAAACAGTGGAAAAATCTTATGCCTTACAGTTGACTATTTAAAGATTGCTATTTTGTTTTTTCTTCATTGTTTTCTTTTTTCTCTCTTTCTCTACATATATATATATATTAAAGCCCTTGTTGATGCCAATATCATTGTCATATACTTAAGTCAACCTGACCGCTTACACAAAAGAACCATAATATATCCATTTAATTATATGGAAGAGGGATGGACAAAATACATGCTGAATATGTAATACTTAAGTGTATGTACATTGTCTATACTAGATAATATAATTATAAGGGAATTGAACTAGCTCCCTACATCTATCCAATTCATCTTATATAACTGATACACATGATTGTGTACATGTGAAAAAGAAATGATTGCCAATATACCCATTTCATGCTGAACCAGCACTCATCAGTTGATCCAGATCACCATCTTCCATACATATACTCAATCAGTGATTAGTTTATATTAAGGTAGCAAATCTTCAAACTTTAATGTGAGAGGTTAGATTGACATAAGTTTAACATGAGTATGACAATAATATTGGCATCAACAAGGGTTTTGAGCATTTCATTGTCAGATTTTTAATGAAATAGATAGCTGAAGAGTTGGAGAGTAGAGAAGATTGAAGCCTGTATATTAAAGTTTGAAGATTTGCTATCTTAATATAAACTGAGCACTGATTGTATATATGGGTGGGAGATGGTTATTTGGACTAATTGATTTGTGAGGGCTGGTTCAACACAAAATATGTACATTGAAGATCATTTATCTTTTTCACATGTATGTGATCATGTGTATCAGTTGTATAAGATAGATTGGATAGATAAAGGGAGCTTGAAAGTCTGAGTTCAAATCTCTTATAATTACATTAAATCTAGTATATCCTAGTATATGCAATATACATATATTTAAATATTACATATTCAGACTGTATTCTGTCCATGCCACTTCTGTATAATTAAATGGATATCTTAAGGTCGTAGGTGTGAGGAGTCAAACTGACTTAAGTTTAACTTGGGTATGACAATAATATTGTTGTATATATATATAATAAAAATTTTCTAGAATACATTCTATAAAAGTCAATATAAATAATTGAATATTAGCTAGCTTATGGCAATCTATGCTGAGTAGCAGTTAAATGATAATATTTAAATCTCATTAAAATCACATATCATTACTGTTCTCATATTAATTTCAAATTTTATTTTTATCTCGGTGTATCTTTCACTTTAGTTCAATCATATCATAAACATTCATCACTCAAAAATCAGACCAGTTTCTCTCACTCTGAATGTATTTTTGAAATACCCAATTCACTTTCTTTGCCTTCTTAAGTGAGGAAGATATTCATAGCTCATATTATAATTTTAACTTCAAATATACATTTTTTTAAAGATATACTCTTAACATGACATATATACTCTAATATATATATTAGTCAACTATTTCTTCAAATTTTTTTTTGAAATAAATGACCAAATATATGTAAAAAGTAATAATCCCCAAGATAAACATTTCATGCTAAGCCAGCACTCATTAGATGGTCCAGATCACAATCTCTTACAAATATTTTTATTATTTGTTTAGGATTTTACACATACCTATTTACTATAGTTTGAATATTTTCACAAACCACTTATAGAATTTTATTAATGATAGTTACTGATCATTCATCTTATCTCTAGCACAAATATACTATTTTTAATTTTCAGTTAATAATATGTGTGTAATTTATACAGGTATCTTATTTCATTCTCTCTCTCTCTATGTATATATTATAACCTACACTCCCAACACAGCTCATATACATTTTATGAGCGAAATGCTCAGGTGCCAGTTCTATTAATTCTGCTAGTTTTAATGGTAGAATATTCGTTTGACAGTTATTGATTAGGTTTTTAAAAGTTCTGTAAGATGGTGTCCTCTTCCGAATTATTTTACAAGTAAAAAATAAAAAAAAAACGCATTTAAAACTAAACAAAGAAGAACCTTGTTGGTGATTGGCTGTCAGCTGGCTCTCAGCCGAAAAAGACATTCTGATTGGCTGGAAAGAACAAAGAAACCGCCTGATCAAAGAAAATAAAGAAAAACGCTGAGATTTTCATTTCGAATGTAATTTAAGTATTAAAAAAATATAAAATGAGAAATTAAAATAGTTTTTTAAAAAATATATTAAAAAAACAAAATTATTTTCGAAAAATATTGAAGATTTTAGTAAAAATATTTAAGATTTAGCAAAAAGAAATCTTTACTTTTCCATAACGTAAAATTGAAAAAAAGCGTTTGCGTCAGCACTTTTTTGTTTAGACATTCGCTTTATATTTGCCGAAATTGAATATATTTTATAATAAATAAATAGCAATTTATTTTTGAAAGAACTTTCGTTTTCTTTCATAACCTGAAAAATTAGTAATATACTTTTTATAAAGTATCTGAGTTGAATTTAATATTATAGGCGAATATGTTTTAACAATAGGCTTTGTCTTCAGTGTGTGAGTTGGCCAATTAAAAGATTTGATTTTTACCTCATACAACCAATAATATAATTAGAGGTTAAAGGGTTAAAATGACTTAAAGAAATCTGACTTGTAATTGTCATTATGCTAGGCATATATAAATATAGTGTATTTTATTTGTAATTATATGTACTTTAATTCAACAATTATTAATGTCATGCTTTCATTTAACAAATATATTGAGTTCCTATGTCTTTACATAAATGTTATCAGGCATAAGCTAATAAACAACTAAATTTAAAGAATAGATGGATTCATTATATTCTTTACTCTTAATCAACAAAATGCTATTTATTCATAGTTTATTACATTATTACAATTTGATTTTAAGTGTCAAACTTTGTGTACTCATAACATAACTTTCACCATATTTTAAGACAAAACATATAACATTACTTATCATTTAATAGGCTAGGTATTATCATGTCATTACTAGTTGACATTTAAACATTAAACATAAAATATGTGAAATATTTTTATAGATGTCTTTATTTATGTGTTTCAAGAATATGATGATGGAGTGATTGTCAAATCTGCACATAGCCCAGAAAAGTCAATTCTAAGAACAAGAAAATGACCACCCAACTTGTATGTGTGTGTGACATATATAAAACATTACCACAAACAGACATATATAAAACATTACCACAAACGGAATAAAGTTAAACATCATTACCTACAGCTCCAGGTCAATATTCACTATCTGCCACACTTAATGTTAACAACCTTTTTGCTGCTATATCCCACTATGTCAGTGAGATACAAGAAACTCTCAATTTAATTACAAAACTATAAATACATCTATTATGATAAATGACCCAATACAAAGACAATGAGTATATTATATGATATTAGAACAAACAATAACAAAAAAGGAAATAAGAGTATATGTGCATTGCATCTGCAAGTACAAAAGATTATGATATATTGCATGGGATTTGAACCCAGGATAACTATTTAAATAAGTTCAGATTATTAAATTAAACACTTTTTTAATTGAAATGTTAATTTATAAGGTAAACATTAACATTAATTAAAGTTTAGATATAAATTACTACTGAACCTCTTATACAAAACTAACTCATTTATGACTGGAGACTGGGTATGTATCACTATAATTATAATGCTTTCTAAAATAATAGCTTAGTATTATGTAGTGCACTATATATGTGAGACATGGATATTACTATATTACATCATGCATTTCAGTGATCCCTGGATGGATAATGTGTCTCTATCTAAAAATATTTTTATACATAATTTAAAAGCACAATATAGCCAAGTCACGATTCAACATGAACATAACTGGCATTTTCATAATTAAAACATTCATGATATAATGTATCAGGAAAAAAAGAGGGACTTCAAGTACATTGCTAAAATATAAAAATAATTTATTGTGGTGGTAAGCTGTAAGAAGAAGTTCTTAGTTACTAAATGTCAAAATATAAAAGATATGCAAAGCAGAAAATACTCATCAGCTTAATTAATTAATATATAAAAATAAGTTCAGTTTAGCAAATAAATATTAATAGAAATTCCTTATTAAATATTAAGTGAATGACTTGGAATTTAAAGATTATCTCAAACATGAACTAACATTTTCACATGACACAAAAGCAGTCATATACCATATACAAATGTGAATTTAACAAACATCTTGAGGAATCCCTCTTATGACAATAATATAAAATTTACAACACATAAAATAAATAACTCATCTAGATTAGCATCTAGGTCAATTCAAAGAATATTCTATTGTTGTAGTTGTGTAATTATCAAAATTTAAATTCATTAATCCTTGCTGTGATTGATTAAATGGATTTAAAAAAAAAACTTAAACCTATTATAGCTAATATAATATATTGCAAATCTTTTACTAAAATAATTGGATAAGATGGCTTTTCTAAAATTTACCCTGTTTTATTTTGTTTATATATATAATTCAACTGATCTGTAATTTTTACTCTTAGCAAATGAATAATACAATAAGCATAAAACTACTCAAAAGCAATATAAAGTACAAATAATAGGGTGAGGGGGAGTGCACATTTAAGAGTTTAATAATTTTCACAATGATGTCTTATTAAAAAAAGTACATTTACACAAATGTCATCCTACTGTCCAACAATATGCATATAAAATATATTCATGAATATGAGGGAAATTAAGGACATATTCTAATTCGAAGCAGAAAATTGTAAACATATAAAATAACATCAAGGAAATATAGTTATTTATATGAAAAACACTAATAAAATATGTATAAATAAGTTACCAACATTTTCCCCATAGCCAGACTCTATGATGAAAATCCAAAATGCTTGCTAACTTATATGCAGACATTCAGGGTTTGACACATAGCTGTGTTGATGTGTAGTTCACATAGCTTCTCTGGAGAATATATTTTTATTTAGCAATTCCTTTTTAATACATATTTCAGGCAGAACTTTAACATCTTAGGGACAGATCATTTTCCTTTTTATATTGTGGAGCTTTTTGGTTTACAGGATACTTCATTATTTATTAACTCAGTTTATAATTGGGAAAATCAAAAATACTTTTTAATCTGGTGCTCCTTGTAAAACTACAATGACCAGATGACATTTTTTTTACATTATTAAGGTAGGTATTTTTTAAAATGATACATAAATGACTGACTTTCTAACAATAGCATAGACAGGTTTCATGCTGGAACACTGATACACACTCACCTGAAGATTATAACTGATGAGAAATCAGTCGTCTACTCCACTATTTTCACCATTTCTTTTCTGGTTTGTTTTCTGTAAAGATTCCAGCAAATGACTGATCTGAAGATATAGTTTGAAGATAAAATCCTAAACAGATTTTACTAAGCTTTTATATTAAATATAATTAGAATTTCCAGATTATTCTTTAATTAAAATTTTCAAAGAATTTTATTGAATAAAAGTATTTTAATTGGAAGTTAATTAGACCTTTGACAATAATAACATTCAATTTAGTTATCTAAATCCTTATTAAAAAAAATTATTTTTATTAAATTTCTTCTTTTTATTAACTGAATCTATTTATTTTTCTGGTTATCTGTTGTTTACTTATCACTTCAATAAATATTGAATAGTTTTGTACATGTTTATCAAATTAAAATTGTTACCATAAAGATAAAATTAATACAAAAGAAAAAAAGTCTTAAGAGATTATTATTAGAAAGGTAAAAAAAAAAAATTATCTTAAATAAGCTATGTTTTGCTTTAAATTAAGTAAATAATTTTTATTTAATAATTAAATAATAATAAAATTAATTATTTTCACTGTCTTTAGTCACCACATATTCAAATCTATTCTTAGGTATCTTAATTAATAAATGGTCAAAGTCAAATTAATTTATGCAAATGAGTTAATAAAAGGTTAAAATTGCTAATCAGTTTCGAAAATCCTACCTCAATACTAATTAATAATTGATTAATTAAAGTCATGTGACAAACCTTGTGTTAAAAAAACAAGCACACCCATGCTTAAAAAACAGAAAAATAAAAATAAATCTCAATTCATTCTTCTTTTCTGTTTAACTTAATTAACATTGTGATGTGATGTGATGTATTATGGCTTCTCCTTAAACGAAGTCAAGAATAACTTAGCAATTATGCCCAGATAAACCTGTTAACCACTTTATTTTCCATTCCCCACTCTAAATTTTCCCATATTCTGCTCCGTCCCATTTCCACAACATAATCTTTGTCAACTCTATAACTTTTATATCTAAATCCCCCTTATCTTTTCCCAAATCCAACATAAAAACCAATAATTCACCTTCTGTATAATCACTTTTTTCATATTTATTCTTCCATAACTTCATTATATGTACCCTTTCTGTTTTCAAGCATTTACATTCAATTAACAAATGCCTAATATTTTCTATTCCTTCCTTACATAATTTACAAAATAAATCACCCATATTTTTCCATTTACATGTATATTCTCTTGTAGCTAAAGATCCCATTTGAGCCTTAAATAATAAACTACTTTCCTTACTATTATCATATATTAACTTACACCTAATATTCTGTTTATTTCTATATATATTTAAACTCTTTTTACTCTCCATATTATTTCTCCATCTCTCTAACTCACTATTCTTTATTAATAAATCTATTCTTTTATCCCATTCCTTATTATTATAACACTCAACAATCCTCTTAACATAATCATCCCATCTTTTGTACAAATATACTGATATAAATTCTTTATCCAAATTTTTTGCATACCACATTACCTTTCTCACCCATCTTGTTACCTGCCCTTTACTCATAACCCAATTAAATACTATTTTGGCTATTCTTTTATTATCCATAAACTGCAATCTACCAAACATTTTCATTTTACTTTTTGCATCTCTCATATGAAAACATGACCATCCCATTTCTTCTTGAATTACCTCCCTTGCTGTCCATACTGCTGCATCCAATGCATGTCTTCCTACTTCTCTTTAAACTTTTTCTAAATAATTTAATATCTCTTTACTAACACATAATGCATCATTACCATATGTTAACCCTGCTACTGCAACTTCTTTCCATATAATTCTAGCTACATAATATTTATTTTATGAAAACACTGTTAATTTCTTTATCAATCCTTTTCTTTTCTTTGCTTCATTTATCATTTTTTTCTCCCATTCATCCAAATAATTTTTCTGATTACTTAAAATAATTTCCAAATAACTATATCTATTTACCACACTTAATATCTCCCAATAAAAATTTTACATCTTCTCTTTCCCCAGTATTAACCATCATTATATTTGATTTTTCTTCACTAAATTTAATCCCCATCTTTTTACCCACCCTTGCACATGTCCTCAGCATAACTTCCATAATCTTCTCTTTTTTCTGCACAAAAATATATCATCCGCAAAAAAAAAAGACCTGACAAAATATATACTCCCTTACTACCTATTAACGGTATCTCTATCCCTCTTCCTAATCTTTCTATTGCTCTTTCCATTTCACTCAAATACAACACAAACAAAATAGGTGACATAGGTCATCTTTGCCTTAGTCCCACCCCATTTTTAACTTTTTAACTAATTCTATATTCCCTAATTGATATATATATATATATATATAATTATTTTCATATAATTTTTTAATAATATCTATTAAAGCTTCATCCAGTCCCAAATTTGCTAAATTTATCCATAATCTGTTTCTATTTATTCTATCATATGACTTCTCTATATCTATAAAACTGGTATATAACTGTTTATTTGAATTCCTACTCATATCCATAAGTTGTGCAACTACAAATAAACTATCTCCTATATGCCTATTTAATCTAAAACCTCCTTGCATTTCCCCCACTACATTATTTCCTTCCATCCATTTTACAACTCTACTAGCCACCATATATGAGAAAACTTTATATAAAACTGATGTTACCACTATTGGTCTATAATTATTCAACTTTCTATGATCCTTACCCTTTCCTTTAAATAATAATCTTACTCTTGTATTGCTCCAACTACTTGGGAAAACTCTATTATGTGCCATTTTATTAAAACAGGATAATAACTTTACTTTTGCCCTATATTCTAAATTCATTACCATCTCTGTTGCCCATCCATCTAAGCCTCTTGCCTTTCCACTTTTCAATTTCTTCTCTACCTCATTCAGTTTATTTTCTGAAAACCTAATATTTCCATTACTATATGCTTTCATGTTTTCTATCACTCTATCAATCTCATCTAACATCTTTTCTATATTCATTACATATCTATTTAAAATTTTCTCTAAATCTTTTCTAGAGTTACACTCTATTCCCTCATCATCTATTAATACTATCTCTCTCTCCCCTACATTTCTCCTTTTAATGTAATTCCAAAATTTTTTACTCTCATCTCTTCCACTTTTATTAATATCCTCCAAAAATTTACTATTCAATTTCATTCTCTCTCTAAATTACCTATTTTAGCCAACTTCTTCTTTTCTAAGTACTTTTCCCATTTAGCATTAATATCTCTTTCACTTTCCTTGTTCTTAATAGCACACTTGTATTCTCTACATGCTTCTTTCCTCTCTTTTACAATTTTACTAATTCTCATTTTTTTATTACTTTTAATCTTCTGAATATTCTCACCTAAAACCCTATTTGCCACTTTTTCTACTTTTTTGCACCAGTCCTTATACTCATCCCCATCCCACTCTTCCATGATTTCTTCAACTTGTATTTTATACTCTTCCAACTTATTCTTATCATTCACTCTCCATCCATATCTTTCACTATTATTTCTACTTTTATTTCTATTCTCCATCACATTACTAACCAATTCAATTACAATGAAGTTATTATCACTAGTGCATACTTTTTCTTCATTATCAAACACTTTAATTTTTTGTATTTTATTTATTCCCTCTTTCTCTACCAATACATAATCTATTGTGTGAAATATATTATTTCTAGGCCATATGTATTGTCTTTCATAAATATTTAATAAATTTCCAATACTCAAATTCATTTTCTGACAAAAATTCTTCAAAAGCTGGTCATTTTTATTATCTACATCATCAATTTCTTCAATATGTCCATTCATTTCCCCTATAACCATTATTCTCTTCCCCTTTTCTTTAAAACATTGTATATCCTTAACTAGACATTCATATATGTTACTATTCCACTCCATTATAATTTGACTATCTACAGTGGCTATATAAACTATAGCCACCATCCATTCTTGTCTACCCAACCTTATTTCAAACCACAATGTTCTTGACATTTGACAATATTTAAATATTTTTTTGATACAACACCTATACCCTCCCCCCTTTTTTCTTTTCTATTTATAGTCTGCCATACCAACTGTTCCAAAATAGGTTCTTCTTCTTCTCTTAGATGAGTTTCCACTACTGCTAATACCTCAAGCTCTTCATTTTTAATTGTTTTATTTAATTCCATCCACTTTTCTGGTCTCCTACCACCTTGCATATTCAAAAACCCAATTTTAACAATTTCTTTTTTCCTAACTACTCTTATAAATTCTTTTAATTCTTTCTTCTCCATTACATTTATAAATTACTTTGCTACCATTAATTTTACAAACACATTCCTTCTCCATATCTGTATTTATATCTAAATCAAATTCCTTTGGGTTATTTCTTATATTCCATCCATTCTTTTTAATAATATTACAATTTAAATTCCCACCCCCCCTTTATAAGTTTCCCGAAAAAAATTCTTTATAAATCAAACTCCCTAAAACTTCACTTCTTTGTTTTCCTAAATGCAACCCATCTTTACTATATAACTCCCTCTTTCCAATAAAACAATCCTACACATCCACAAACATAACATTATTTCTCTCACACAATTTTTTCAATCTCTCATTTATAGAACATGCCCTATCTAACAAATAACTCTTGTCAAATCTTGGTAATAATCCAACTACTCCTACTCTTTCTTTAATCATAGTCAAATTCCTAATCAAATCTATATACTCATCCATTATTCTCTCTGATGATTCTGATAAATTATTAGTCCCCACCATAACATACACATCTCTACTACCTTGCTTTTTTACTTTATCTGCTACATCCCTAATTCTAGCTCCAGGAAAACATACTCTTACATACCTACTTCTATTTTTCCTTGCAATTATATCCCCACATTTTCTAATTAGTGAATCTCCTATCAATACTGTTTCATAATCTAATTTTTCTACTCCATCCATAACATTTTCTAATACCTTCTGATCCTCCTTATCTATTTCTTCCTTATCATTCCTACTCAATAATTCCTTTATCTCTTCACATTTTATCTCTAATGATTTTAATTTTACTTCTACATCCTTCAGTTCTTCCTCTATCTTATTTATTCTTTGACTAATCATCTCCATTACACTATTACTTACTCCAATCATATTTCCTAACACTCCACTAAAATATACTCTAACCTATCTTCCTTAACTACATTTTGCTTCCTTTCCACTATCTTTCGACTATCTATACTTAGAAAACACTTTCTCACCTCTTTTACTATATTTACACACTGACTACATAACCATAATCCTATTACATCCTTCCTAGTCTTATTTAAACATTTTAAAATTAAACACTATCTACTTTCTATAGTTTGTGTCTATCGTAAAATTGATATTTTTTCTGCTTGATATTTCAAATGAATCTCATAGTTTTACAGATTTATTTGTTAATACATTTATAGTACTTTGTTTTTTTAGTTATTTTTCTCTAGGTGCCAGCTTTAATCAGAGCAAAATATTGATTTGCACACTTTTTATAGTTAGTATCCATGAACAATAAGAAAAAATCCTAGTCCAGCATTGGTGGCCGAGTGGTTAGCATAGCTGTCTCACAAGCAGTTGTCCCTGGGTTTGCTTCCCAGCTGACACTTTGACACATTAAAAAAAACCCTCCATTTTATTTCCAGCCTTGGAAAAAACAACATCAGCTATCACTCAAAAATAATTTTGTTTGCAATGTTTTCATCATTTTATTTCCAGCCTTGGAAAAAACAACATCAGCTATCACTCAAAAATAATTTTGTTTGCAATGTTTTCATCAAGAATAGTTAAGGAATAAATATTTTTATCAAACTTTATTTGATTTTTTAAATATTTTGTATAAGAAAAGAATATAAAGTCATATAAATAATTTTTGGCAATTATTTTTCTGATCTCTTTTTTTTTATATCTTGATATATTTCAATATATTGCCATCCTGATAAATACAAATATTTCAAAGTGTTAGAATTTCAATTAATCTATAATTTAGTAAATCAAATAGTTCACTGATTTAAATACAAATATTTATTTATAATTTAGAAGGGCATATATTTTATGTATCTAATCAAAAATATGGTGTATATAGTTTAATGGGTCAAATATTTTACCATCACCATTTTTATATATATATATGAAAAATATTTTATGGATTTAAGTACAATTATATAATTTAGAAGACCAAATTTTTTATTGATCAATATTATATATATATAGCTTGACATATTACAGTATTTTTTGATCTGTATAAATAAAATATTAGAACTTCTATATAACTAACATGTAGAACTACAGTATATGTATGTTATTTTGAATGCAGTATATTTTGATATTCACAATTTAGATCTGTATTTTTATATATATTAAAATATTTCAAAATGTTTGTATTTTAATTATATCTGTATATATATAAATAAAGTTACTGTTAATACTAACTGAAATAATCATACAAATATATAAACCATTATACAATTACAAATATTCAGTAATGTCTTCTGTTTAATAGTCTATATCTCAATAATAGTGAACTCCAAAATGATACCATTTTGAAATTGAGATATAGACTATTAAACAAAGGGCATTACTGGATATTTGTAATTGTATAATGGTTTATATATGTGTATGATTATTTCAGTTAGTGTTAACAGTAACTTTATTTTATTTATAGTTTGGGAGAATTATTTAAAGATTAAAATCTAATGTTTAGTTTGTCTTTAAAACAGTTTGTAAACTTGTTAGTTTATTAGCAAAATTTAAGATTGCTTGCTTATTTAAAAATTTCATGCTTTGTGTTTGAGTTGATTTGTATTTCAATATTTAACATCCTTTAGTGTACAACTTCAAAGTGTATCATTTTGCAGTTCACTATTATTGAGATATAGACTATTAAACAGAGGGTGTTACTGGATATTTGTAATTGTATAGTGGTTTATATATATATTGGTTATGTGATTTCTCTTGTATTCAGACTCCTAAAAATAATGTAGTCTATGAAATGCCATTGTTTTGAACATGAATGCATCCATTTTCCTTTATAGTGGTTTTGCTGCCTATCTATGTTATTTCATAAATTTAATAATAACAAGCCATTTGTCACTACCACTATTTTCAATAACTATTGGCCAAAGTCTACTATTTAAATGAATATATGCATTAAAGTTGCCAAAAAAAAAAGTTCAATCTTTCAATAGTATTCTCTGTAATAATGCTATCCAGTAAAAATAAGAGCTTTCCTTCTCTGAATTCTCTGGAGCTGTAGTAACACAGGAACTAATAAAATGAGCAGAAGTCTGATTGTGAAAAATGAATTTTAACATCCTTAGCCTTTTGTTGATATAATGAGGAATTACAATATTAGAAGATATTAAATTCAATTTTACAACAAATCTGCATTCTCCTTTCACGATTTGTCTTGATTTTGCAGAAACCTCTATACATTTCCCTGTTCTATTAAACTTTTTTGCACTGGAAGACATGAGCAGCTATATCAATCTTAAATCTAGGTAACTTCTTACTAATGAGTACATCCTTTGAACTGATCTTAAAGAGTTATATTAAGTAAAGTTCATGCATACCATATATTTATATTTAGCAATAAAATTTAGATTTATAATCTTTATATTTAATACTATCATTGCTTCTTACTTTACCATTATTACTAATATTACTACTGTTATTTTTATTATTTCTACTGTTGAAATGAGTAATCCACTAGATGCAACAACCTAGTCAGATTTTGTGAGATAGACTATTTTTAAGACTACATTTTGTAAATCTATCCATTTCAATGGAAAAAGAAATAGTGCTTTTTAATCTTTTCCAACTGGAACTCCTATCTTACTGAAATCCAGTTGCTATCCAGGCCATTAGTGATTGGACTGCTTTAGAAAAAAGACATTTGTCAGCCTATTAAGCCTATCATCATTATTGCTTTTCAATTCTCAAAGGCTTGAGCTAAAAGGACAAGAAAAAACGGAATTGGAATTAGAAATTCTGTAGATATAGTTAAAATATGAAATTGTTGTGGCACAAAGACAATCCCATCATAACAATTAATATAAAAAGATATCCAATAGCATGAGATGGTCATGATGACTGGGTTCTAGAATAACTTAAATAATTGAAAAAGAAAAAGCAGGAAATAGAAAAGTGTGATTGTATTAGAAACATTACTTAGTTTTAATGATCAACATTTTGTTTTGCAAGGCAACAGGAACTCTTTATTGAGGCAATGTTTATTTGTTATTCATAGTTGGCTTTAACTTCTAAAGGCTATTCCATTATCTACCACATGTTGGGCCTGCTGGTAATATGTGCACAGCAGTTGGCTATAATATTCATACTTGATTGTAAATAAACATTGTATTGTTTTTAATTGCTTTATTACTTGAAAAAATAGTAATAACTATAATAGGTTTGGTAAACAGTCATAAATTTAAGTATAATAAATAATATTGTAATTTGATCACTATCATAAAAAATGTACTCAAAAATAAAATATTACCCAAGAACCATAATAACACTTACTACAGCATAAATAGTACATTACAAACAACATTTTAATATTCACTACTTTAAAATCAATTACTCTATAAAAGCTTACTATATGTTATGAAAAACTGCTCTAAATGTCACATACGAAAACATTTTGTTGACTGGAGATAGTATAGTTCATAACTAATATATAATTTTTTTTTAATAATTTTAACTTAAAAAATATTTTACAAGTCAAGCATTGGTGGTCGAGAGGTCAGCGACAGCTGCTTTACAAGCAGTTGTCCTGGGTTAGCGGGTTCGCTTATTGGTTGATGCTATGACACATGAAAAAAAATGTTACAAAGAAGAGAAAATATAAAAATAATTGGGGACTTGTGTAATCTATATTAATAAAAATCTCAAAAAATAGCAAAGTAAAAATTTCTTGGTTTAGTTGATTGACCACAACTGTTGTCGTTCAACTTACTTGAACATCTTATGACTTGTTAACTGGACAATCAACTTCATGAATATATTTATATAAATTAAAAAATAAATTTTCTAATTAAATAATATATTTAAATTTTAAATAAATGGAAAATTAATTTTCCAATTAAAATAATTTTTAGCTTTTTATTTCATTAATAACTCTCAAATAATTCATAAACTACCAAGTATGTTAGTTTTTGGTACTTACAGGTAAGAGCTGCTATGAAATATCCTACACATATTATTATGTTTTGTATATATTATTGCATGCACTTATTGAATTTTAATAAAGTAAAACTAATGTGCATATTTAAATAAAATATATGATTCTTTACTAAAGAGTAAAATTACCAGCTTTTGCAGTCTTCTGTGTTTAACAGCATATTTTAAAAATTTCTGTGTTCTATTTTTTTTCCTTTTAATAAATAATTATGATTTACAATTAAAAAAATCAAACCAATGAAAGTGATAGTTTGCATTCTAAGAGAAGCATCGAGATTTTTAAAAAGTGCCATAACTAATTACAATATTTTTACAATATACTGCACACACACACACTAACAGGACACATTCAATTTTTGTCAGTAAAATGTTGAGATTTTTTAATATTTATTATAAAAAATCTATAATTAATATCTATAATGGTAAAAAGATTATAAAAACAATATGACTTTTAATACATGTAGGATATTTTATGATAGTTGTATTCTGTAAGTATATAGGAAATTAATTCAATGGATTATCAATTCCAGTTGTAGTTGGAAGGGATACAAATAAATTAAATGTACTCTTTTGTGCAATTTTTAATTTTTTCCAAGATATTTTATTATTGTTATTGTTTTTAACAGTAATATAAAAAGTTAAAACATCCTTTAATTAGATAAAAAAAAACAGTAATTTTTGACTTCTGAAGAAGACAATTAGACAATTGAAACTAAAAGTAACAGCAACAACAATAAAAAAGCAATGTAAAAGTAAATTAGCTTAAAAGATTATATAATAAATTTTAATTAATAAATGTGATCAAATTTAATAAAAATCATAATTTTATATGTTATTATCCAGTGAATCAAAATTTATGTTGATTCTTTCTTGCAGAAGTAATTCAATCTTTTAACTTTCTCATCTATATAATCAATTCCAATAACATTTAAAATATTTGATCTCAAATAATAATCTTTTAAAACTCATTTCTTACTTCTAACTTTTTTATTAAAATTAAAACAATCTGTCATCTCATTTTAAACCCTTTTAAAAAGAAAATATCTAAGGATTTTTTGCATAAGTAAATCGGTTTTTATAAAAAAAATATTTTAACACTATGACTATTCTGTCTTTAACCACATTTTTTAAATAAAAGAAATAAATATTACACTTTTTAAGAATGTTTTGGAGGTAATTTTTATCAAGTAAAGTTCTTCTTTTACAAAAATCATACTTAAGTTTACTGTAAAACATTAAATAAGAGAGTTGTTTTTTTTATAGTTCCTTTAATTTGTCTTGTCCAACAAAGGTGTACATTTATTATAAGATATTTAATATCATTACAATTAGAAAACTGAAACTGTCTGATATATATCATCACTTTAACTACTGCTAATCCGATGCATCTACTTTACCTGATCCATCTTTTTTTTCATATCACATGCTGTATTTTTCTGGATGTCACTTTTTTTTGTAAGTGATTTAATATTCCAATTCTTAATTCCAATATACAAAAATCTTAATTTGACATTGAGTTCCACTTTTTAAAACTGCTGAATAAAGTAATGAAAACTCTATTTTTTTAAAGTACACCTGGGGCTTGTTTTACGTGATAGATAGGTTCCTCAGAAAACACGCACAAACAAAATCGCACAAAAATAGACGTAACTTACCTTGAAAAAGAGGGGATGTGGACTGTGATTTTTCAAAATCACGTAAAAGCAAAGCACCAACGTAAAATTACTTTAAAATTCGTGCAAAAAAATAAGGAAATAAAATATGACTAATAAAAAATTTCAAATTTGAAAAACATTGATACAAGACAAACTTTTTTTAACTATAATATTTAATTTTATTCAAAACAATATATATTTATGCTTAATTTACAGTAATTTACATTTTTTATACATGTTTTAATTATTATCATTATTTGCCAATAAACAGGTTCGTTTGCAAACTGGTAAAAAATCAGATTCTTCACAAGAGGAAATACAACTAGGGCCAACGTCACTTTCATATTGTATTAATGGTTTTCTGGTGACAACATAATTAGTAATTAATCTAACAACTAAAAATTAAATTCTTATTTTTGTCTTTAATTTTTTAATTTTCAATTTTAATTGTGCCCACTGCTATTACTCACCTTTTAAAAATAAACTTGCGGACACTAAATGATTAATAATTAATTACGTTCTTTTTTAAAAAGCAAAAACAATGTGATTTCACTTCCGCTTTTGGCAGCCATCTTTGCAACTGGTCTTACAAAAAGCATCCCTTAGCGATTCAATTTCAGGAAGATAGGGACAATTGTCCCCTTACCTTTACGTTTCTTATTCAAGGTAAGTCAGTTTTAATCATTATATATTATGGAAAGTGATAATATAATCGATAACTTGCAAATTAAGGTTAGCCCCGATCTCAGCATTCAATCTAGCAATGCAGTCATCGGTCGTAAATTTTATAGTCTTAGATCTAATCTAAATTCATCCAAAATAACTTCTACAACAAATAAAAACCCACAAACCAATATTTCAAAAGAAAACAGCATCACAAATATCAACAAAAGTTTAGAAAATATTCAACTTACCCCTAATATAAGTAATAGCATTAATATCTCATCAAGCGAAACTATTGAAATTCTTAAAAATTCAAGCAAAAACCAATCATCACCTCTCCGAAGACTTTATGCACCCTCAGAAGACTCTAATGAGCAATTTACTTTGCCCAATAATACCCTGGAAACCATATCTGATAATAATAGACAAAATTACCGACAAGATGATTTCGGCGAATTTTTTAAAGTAAAAACTTTTCCACCAGAGGTCGACAAAACCAGTGCTGACACATTACAGTTTGTCAACAGTAAATTTAAAAATCAAAAAGAAGAAATAAATTTTAAAACCGATAAATCACATTCCAGAACAAACAAAGATTATAGTGCAGAACAATCCATTGCTACTTCAGCCAACTTACAATCTAATCCAATTTCTTCAATACCAATATTGAAAAATTCCTCTACGTACGCAAATATCGTAAGGTCTAAAAATTCTGAGAGCATCTCCGAAAATATTAAGGCCGATAATTTCAATGAACTATATTTGAATATCTCAGAACTAGACATAGAACAAGAATCAAACACTTTGGAAAATGTCTCATTTAATATAAACGAACTTAATGATGACATGTTCCTAAAAATAAATAATGAGTTCAACAAAATGATTCCCAATAGCCTATATAAATCGTTTGCTAACTACTACAGCGATAAATCGTTAATCTTAGCTATAACAAATCAACAATGTGCTCTATATAAGTTCCCTCTAGAACAGCTATACAGTCTAATCAATCAAAAACAATTAGGCAGAGGCATTCATATGATTCTTAATCATCCCAATGACCGCTAAGTTATCGTTGAGTTTAAAACGTGGGCGGACCGTATGAACTTTAAAAATAAATACAGATCTTTAGGAAATTTTATACTATGCTCCATAGATATGAACCGTCCTGTTACACTATCCGGCAGAATCCAAAACTGCCTTGCTCACTTGAAAGAACAAGAACTACAAGACATTCTTATTAATTATGGTTCAGTTAGCAAATTTAAACACCTATTAAACCCTCACTGTGAAGATCAAATCCTGTCCAATACAAGTTATCTTCACACTTACATTGAAGAAAAACATTATACCCACTGACATACCCACTATTATTACTGCAAGAGGCTCTCCTATGGTTTTGACTTTCAGGGGAGTACATCCACAATGTTTCTTCTGCCTTCAAAGAACACACCTCATTAAAGATTGTGCAGCAAGAATATGTACACACTGTGGTATTAAAAAGAATAAAGTTCACAGATGTCCTGGTAGACCTACTAACACGGCTTTCACATCATTAAATAGACAATCACCACATGGGCCTAATTCAATTAGCAACCTCACAAACCCAGACAACCTGAGTCAAATAAATCCTCCAACAAACCCTTTCACATCCAAACCTATCTTTCAAAATGAAAATATTCAAGAAAGAACAAACAACAACCTCTACACTAATAGTAGTGAATCAGAGATCCAAGCAATTACATATACTGCGCCTAAATCAATCACTCAAACCGATAAGACTAAAGATCTTACATACGATACATATTATACTAATCTCCGAGAAACAATACTAGGCCAAACTCTTGATACAAAAGAATGCAATATGACCAAACCACCTGACGAGAGCAAGGAAAATACAAGTGATGAAGAAAATACACTCAAAAAATTTCAAAACAATCCATCCATAACAACTCCCACCCAGTCTAAAACCACTGATACATCTTCATGTGGGTCAGTTAAGTCCAGTAAACCTAAACAAAGTGATCCACAAACTGTCCTCAATTCTTCAACTCCTGCAATAATTAACCATCCAGATGAAAAGACTTGTCAAACACACAACCTGAAAGTCAGCATAGTTAATGTTTCCCAACAGTTACAGCAAACCGAAAATGACTCAGGTCTAAAATTTAAAACAAATTCCTATAACAATAAAAAAACACTTTTATCAAAAGAACAGGAAAATGAAAAAAAACACTATTAAACTTAAAAACCCTCAAAAAACTGACACAACAAATACCCAAAATACAAATAAGAAAATTAAAAGAAAATCAATTTATTCAGATAAATCAAGCTCTGATGATGATAGCGCCCATCTGATACATTACTCACCTCCACCCTCTAACAAGCAAATTTCAGATATATCAAGCACAAAGCCTCGCAAATCCATAGAAAAAAAGAGGAAAACCATGGATCCTACAAACATTGATACCATTGATCCTTCTGATGAATCTCAGACAGATTACACTACTTCATCAGACACCGAAGACTTCATGGATGCATTTCCTCAACCAACAACTATATCATCAATCCATCCACAAATTCAATCACAAGACTCTGATTGCCAAACAACATCAAACCTCATTAACATGGAGATGTCCCACATTGACTTGGTACTCTTTGCTGAGGACGGTTTGGATTAATCTATCATGTTCTGCAAAATTGCTGGCATTAACATTCACGGCATCAACTCAATTGATAGAGTTCTAGCTATTAAAAACTGGCTCTCGCTCTGCTCCCCTCATATACTTCTTATGGGTGAAACTAAATATCACCATAAGACCGATCATAAAATACTATCTCTTCTCTCAACTCTCGGATTTACTAGATTTTCCATAGGCCATTCTGCTTCAGGTGGAGTCGGTATTCTGCTCAGCAAGTCAACACCACCAAACAGTTTTAGCATTCTATTCCTAGATGCCAATATTATTATCATAGGAATAGACTATTGGGGTTATCTGATCATCATAGCTTATATATATACAGCCAAAGACACCTCTCAATATCTAAAAATAATCCACATCCTAAATGCCATCAATGCTAACAGAGCCTCCCCTACTATTCTTCTGGGAGACTTTAACACCACATGCAATGACTTCAACAAGAGATTTTTGCATCTAATAAATTGCAGATTAATGTGTGGAGAGGGCTTCTTCCCTCCCGAAGCCTACTCTTTCTATACTAAAACTAAAAAGTCCCTGATTGATTTGGTTTACTACACCCCAAACCTCCATTTCAACCTTGATGCAGCCTTGGCCCCTGTTGATTTCTCTGATCATATGGCTCTAATCTTACAACTTACACCTATTTTAATCCCTGCACCTATTGATGGACCTGGTAAAACCATGCACATGATCACCCAATCAAATATGACCGAAGCAATAGTATCTGAGGCATACATCCTTTTCCAGAAAATAAACATCCTTTCCCTTCCTGCTGAGGAGGGCTGGTTTTCCTTCATCGGAATACTACAATCCATATTAAATCACCACACCAGGAAAATCAAAGGACCTAATGGCCTTCTAAATGATCTAACAGACATTAATATACAACTTCAAGCTTTACAGCAAAATTTCACAAATACAGAAAAAATCATCTTCCTTAAAAATCTCTACAAAATCAAGCAAAAGTCCCTTGCAGAATATATATCCATCAGAAGAGCCAAATGTTTCTTAGCACAACAACACTGCTGGATGAGAGACTACCTTAGATGGGCACTGGGGTACAATAGAAAACAAATCACTCCCTTATCCATTAATTCTAATAGAACCAATCTCGTTGGCTTTCCAATGATGCAGCACATCAGCAAACAATTCTGCCAATTAATGCAAAAAGATGGAGCTCCTCCTATAAACAGCTGGTTGGATACTGGGGACCCCGGCGAACATGGCATCACAGAAATCCAAATCAAAAAGAAGATAACATCTCTCCCTGACGGCGTTCATTCTGGCCTTCATGGCATCCCAAATTTCCTTCTCAAACACCTCAGTCAATTCACTGTGCCAATTATTAAAAAAATGATTGATCACCTAGCCTCCGGCAACAGAAACATAACAGATCTTTACCCAGTGGCACTCGTGCCTTTTATTAAAAAAGCTAAACCACTAAACGACATTAACAATATCCGGCCAATTTCCATGACCCCATTGCTTATCAAGATAATTGAGTCAGTCATTAAAGATCAAATCCAAACTCAAATCCTTAGCCATATCTCGTCAAACCAATACGGAAAAAAGGGATCATCAAACTCGCATGCTATGTCCAATGTAACTGCACTATTCAATTACATCAGAGGACATCATAAATCAAAACCTATTGCTGTCCAGCTGGATGTTGCGGCAGCATTTGATTCAGTCCAGATAAATATCCTCCTGGATATTCTGTCGGAATGCGACATTCCAGCCGGGATTGTTCAGATGATCAGCAATCTGCTCAACAACAGAGAGATTTTTCTCTCTCTTGATGGCAAGATCACACCAGGCTTCAAGCCATACAAGTCGATCCCTCAAGGATCTCCACTCAGTGCCCTTTTCTTCACAGCATACATCAACCCTCTTCTGATGGATATAGAAAAAAACCTCCCAGGAATTTTCCTTCCCTCTCTCAATAAAAACTTCAATGTATTTGCATATATAGATGACATCATGGTTGTTCTTCCCACCATTAAATACCTTCCCCATCTCATGAACATCTTAAACAGAAATACAGCTAAACTTGGTCTACAAATAAACTTTAACAAATCTTCCATCTGGAAGATTATGTCTGGTAAACAAATTAACTCTCCCTTTTCTGCAAAACCCCAAAGATACCTAGGTTTCCTAATCTTCAAAACACAAACTGTAATGGCAAGAGAGATTCAAGATGCAATCCTCCTTTCAACTGAAGCCATCACCACGTCACTCTCTAGAGTATACCTTTCATTATATGGAAAGGTTGGCCTCCTCAACATGATCATAATGCCAAAAATCTCATATTACCT
This sequence comes from Epiperipatus broadwayi, assembly GCA_028023455.1. Taxonomy (NCBI): domain Eukaryota; kingdom Metazoa; phylum Onychophora; class Udeonychophora; order Euonychophora; family Peripatidae; genus Epiperipatus; species Epiperipatus broadwayi. The sequence continues at coordinate 7,343,807 of JAQFVV010000049.1, read as the reverse complement.
TTCATTCGTAAAAATGTCTAAACAGTTTCAAAATAAAATCAACCGATTATGTACCAAACTTCTTTGGAGAGGAAGGACAGTTGCTATTAGCTTGCGAGGCATCCAACGACCATGCAGGTTCAATGGACTGTCATTCCACTCAATACAAGCAATAATTTTACAGAAAACCCACAATACTCTACATAATCTGATCCTCTCCTGTGGATACTCCAGCATTATTAAAAAAATTACACTGACAGATCATCCTCCGCCCTCTGCCAGTTCATGGATAGCCTCCCTAATAGACCACCTACAACTTTATAACCCAATAATGCCCTTTAACCTTAACAAAAAAATCACCTTATGGGAAGCATACAATATAATCAACTATAATCAACAACCCATAAAAAACAGCCTAAAAGTAACCAACCAAAGACTCATTTCACACTTTAAAAGATGGAGTCTGGAACCCAAATTCCTTGACTTCATCATTAAAATAAATCTTAATGCGCTTCCCACGAATTGGTTCCTTTATTACCGAAGAGGTTTTACCAGCATTGACCCTATATGTCGTCTGTGTGCTCATGAAGATGAAACCATAGACCATATTATACACCGGTGCCCAAGACTTAAAACACTGAAAGATATAATTATAATCAATTCCAACATAAGACCTGATATGATTTTCTCACTTGAAAATGCCATTCATAATGGGTTTTTTTCAATAATAAGGCTTTCTACCTTTGTCCTTTATTCCATATGGATAGTGAGATGCAAAACTCTCATGGAATTACCCCCTCCACAAATCATACCATTGTTTTATCAAACGCTCAAAAAAATCAAGAAACGTGACCAGCTCCTGGCCTCCAGTAAAGTCTTTGATGACACCTGGTCTTTAACTGCACTTTCCTTTTCCTGATTATCAACTCCCACCTACCCAGCATTATAGAATAGGAAATTCTAAAAGAAAATATTCATGTTTATATAAAAAATGCTTATTCCATTAATCAAGTTATTAGAATCTCATCACTATACCTAACCACATAAGAGTATAACAATTGTACTCTCATAACAAAATCTAGCCAGATAACAAATAGAACATTATACAATCATATTATTGTACAATTTATTCATTTATCTATCCTTTATTAGTATGTAATCACTATTTATTGTTAATAAAATTTTTGTTGAAATGAGAATGTGATTTAAAATGCAAAATTAACACGGACAATGTTTGAACAAATTTACATTATAGTCTTGTAAAATTTAATGTGTGTATACATAAAATGTGGAAATCATGATTTTAATTTCATTATTGCATAAAATCTTACTACTATAAAGCACTGAAAATATTGACATTACTAAGATGAAAGTCGAATTCCAATAATGTGCTATTACTTTCAATATGATGTAAGTGCATGAAATTTATTATTTAAAGTAATATTGCATTATCGAAGTTCGACTTCCGGAGAAATGTGAATCGCGTAACTTCAAAATCATGTTAAATAAATCCGCATAAAAAGAGACCCAGGTGTATATAGATATATTTTCTTTTAATATTAAATTGTTTCTAACAAAAATATCCAACAAAATATTAATGTATGCATTATGTTTTCACCTATATTATTAATCTTCCACTTATTTATAGTTACTGTCAGAAAATTCATTACTAAAACAAAATAACTAAGAAATAAACATACATTTATTTTATATTAAAAATAAAAATCCTAACCAATGTCTTAATTTAAATTCAGATATTTGATAAAAGAGACAATGTATTTTTTTGATCTTACAATTAAAAATATCTCAGCATTTTGACTATTACATATTAGTGAGCAAACTGTAAGTGTTTGGTTATCATGCGAATAATCACAATCATTCATGTGATAATAACAGTTATAAAAATAATCTTTTTTTAAAAGATTAAAAAATTTTCTTCCACTTAATAGTAAACTGTTTGTTACAACATGGAAATGAAATACATAATAACTAAAGTAGCAAAAAATAAATGAATAGAAAATAATTCTATATTTGACCATTTAATTAGTACTATATATGCAGTAAAGGTGTGAGTGTAACAAATACATTGGTAAATATAATAAAAAATAAAAAAATATGCACATTAAAAAATATTTTACCAAAAAATATAAATGTTATGTAAAATCAAATGAAATAGGAAAAGTTTAATTAAAAAAAACTTATGAATGATATGAGAAGAATTCAGATTATTATTTAAATTTATTATTGAAATTACTGAGTAAATGAGAATTAAGATATTGTCATAGAAAATATTTAGATTGGTATGAATGAATATATGTATTTTGGGTATAATTTTTTTTTTTCAAATAGGTAATTGCCACACTACATTAGCAGCTTGTTGGCCATAATCTACTATTTTGTGCACACAAATTAATTCCTGGGGTTATCTAATCCCTTGAAGGTTCATAGTAGATTTTTATTACATTTTTATAAGTCTCAGTTTGAAGATTTAAAACTATCTTTATTAATAATTAATCATTAAAACCAATCAAAACTTAAATAATCCCAATATTAAAACAGGCAAAACTCACTATACATATTGCTACACACAGCAAGATAGAGTAATCAATGGATGCCAGAAGGCTTGTGCATAAAATCCTCATCCAGTGTCTACTCATCCAATATCCCCAGACTAGTTTCTGACTTGTGGCCTTTGTCAGTGAGAAGCCTTGGATCTGAGATCTGAGAGCACTGCACCTAGATCTTAGGATCTAATGCACCCCTCCAGCAGCCACCCTTTATCTCCACTTAACTATAAAACTATGAGTCTTAAACTGAAAACACCTTAATGTTTTCAATCCAAGCCTATTAGCTTATATAGTCATATGGGTCTGAACTCTGTTCACTACCCATACCTTTTGGTGTCTTTGCTTATGATTGCAATATATATATATATAACAATCAATTTCATTATGATTGCAATATATATATATATAACAATCAATTTCAAACTGTTGTCAAGACACTCTTCTTTTAACAGTAAATATAAAATTCCACTTTTATTTATGGTTCAATATATTTATACGGACTCTAAAGATTGCAACTTGATTACAGAGATTGAAATTATTTATACAAAGAAGTTTAAATAAACCTTCTTAAACAGGCAAATATAACCTTTTCTAAATGCAGACTAATAAATAGTCCATTATAACATTGCAAACTGCAATTATATTTTCAAATTGCACCCAAAGTATTGAGTAATAGGTGCTGATTGATTTTAGTGATTACTTAAAAACTCATTTAGCCTTGAACATTATTATACTTATTATTTAAGTAATACTTTGGATGCAATTTGAAAATTATACTTGCTGTTTGTAATGTTATAATTGGCTATTTATTAGTCTCTATTTAAAACAGATTATATTTACCTATATAAGGAGGTTTATTTAAACTTCTTTGTATCAATAATTTCAATCTCTGTGGTCAAGTTGCAATATTTACTGACTTTAGTTTCTATATAAATATATTGGATTATAAATAATGATAGAATTCCACCATTATAGTTAAAAGAAGGTTGCCTTGACAACAGTTTGAGATTATTGATTGTTATTGATATTGGGATTGTCTATGTGTTGATTGATTTAATAATCACTTATAACCCCATTTAGCTTTGAATATTATTACACTTATTATTAATAATTGTATATCTGATTACTAAAACATATTATTACTTTTGATTATATTGTGTGTGCATTCTGATTCTAATTGCCATTAAGTTATATAAAATATATATTCCATATCTGACTGCAAGATTATTGCAGCTGAGCTCTGCAATAAATTTAAAAATTTATTTTATTGGAGTTTTGAAGAAGATCGGTTAAGTTGTTGAAATATAAAATTGTTTCATTATTATTATATTTTATTTTTATTGCCTGCTTAAGAAACTTATATTTTTTATAACATATATAATTTTACATATAATTAAAAAATCAATTTTATTTAAATAAAATGTCATTAAACTTATATTAATTTCACTTTAAAAATTATATTTCCTATAAAAATTAACTTGAAGAATCGATTCATTTTCTTGGATAATTTTTCTGACAAGGTTAATTTTAATTGCTGAAATTAAGATTATTTGTTCATAAATATTTAAATTATCCTAATTACTTTTATTAATAACCATTTTAAATTAGTTTTATTTTAATAATTTTAAAAGAATTAAATTTTGCAAGATGTTATTTTTACGATTTAGTATTAGTCTAATAGAAAAACTTTTTTTTTAATCATTCATTTATTTCTCAAATAATTTCAAATTTAAGATGACACAATTAATTAAAATTGAAGTTTATAAAAAGGTTATATTTTAAAAATATACATATTTCCGATAAATATTTAAATACTTACGATTAATTAAAATACATAATTTAACAGTAAATTATGATTTTATGAAGTTGTCAACTATATGAATGATTTATTAGTTTAATAGTAGTTATAAAAAATAAAAGATGAGAAAATATTTATTGATTTTTAGATATTATTTACATAACATTTAATTTGTTTAATGTAAATTAATTCAGTACTTAAGCATTTAACACTTTGGAAAGCAAAAGCAATTTATTTACATTTTAATATTAATTAAATACATATATGAACCAGTTAAGGTTAAAAAATATATGAATGTAAAATAAAGCATAAATATAGAACTATAAAGTCAAAAACTTAATGACTTTTTCTATTGATATTTTATTAACATTAAAATTTATTCACACACACACATATATATATACTTATATTTTAGTCATCAGTAATAACTAATTACTCATGCATCTAGAAAACATGTGACTTAAAAGAATGTGTTATATCTCTGTATCCTCTAATGTGCATTTAACATATTATGTTTCTTTTTGTTTTGTTTTGATCTTTTATAATATAGGTCTATAAAATAAGTTAAAATTGTCCAATTTTGATTATGTTATGAGAAGACCTTATTTATTACAAAAATATAGAATGCACAGAAAATTGGTGTTTATCATCATATTATAAATTCACCTCTGATAATGGCATGTAGAGTGATTACAGAGAAAGAAATCAATTTAATTTATAAAATACAAATTAAAATACAAATGAAAGCAAATACTTTAAATAAAATCATCACTTTTAAATGATTTAAGAATGTTTCTATTTAGCTATAAACAAATTGTTTACACTCTGAAAAATATATTGTCATTAAACTTTTTTTCTCGTTAAATAAGACATGACCAATGGTTCTTTACACTTTGTTAATCAAGATATTGCATTGTAATAGCTAGTATTTAAATGGTGAATACAGATTTTAATTTTTATATTTAAATTTATTAGTTTTGATTTTTATCTTTCAGTCTTTATTATTATTTCTTTATTAATAAAAGTCAAACATCCAAATGATTTAATCAATAAAGAATCAGTTATACATTTATGGATAGATTCCCCCATTTTGAAATTCCAGTGTTATGTACACATACATATTATTATTAAAATATACACAATACAAAGCAAAGAGCAACTTAAAAAATTACTCTTAATTTACTGATGTATAATAATGTTAATAAATATATTTTTAATAATAACTTAAATGACATTTTCAAATTTATTGTACACAACAAATAAATAATTCAGAACATGGGAAAATGTATAAGTTATTACAAACATCTTGGAAGGAATGTTATACTATGAGAACTGAACTTAATATTATATTATTTCATGGATGAAACTTATTAATTGTTTTCAAGAAAGTTGAAAAAGACTAAGTGTGATGGCAAACAATAGTATACATTTTTAATATAATATGAGAATAGCTCTCATAGTTACTTCTACAAGATAAAAACACAATAGTATAAATATGTATCATCCAAGCAAAGCATTCTATAGCCAGTAGTTATATAACATTCAATGATCAGTGAGAATAAATAAATACTTAATTTGTTATTTTTATGAACACATTTAATAAATGTTTGATTTTTGTCATCTTTTATTTAAAAGTTGAGAAAACTTATAAATCATTATAAAAATAAAAATGTTATATAAAATATGTAATTATCAAATGGAAGCAATACATTCCTCACATACATAAAATACTCACTATTGAACATTTAAGCAATGTCAATCACTATGATGGTCAAATATCCACTATGATTTATTTGTCCATAATGCTGTCACAAACAGAAATAAATAAATAATCGATCAAACAAGATTGAAATAAACAACTATTAATAATTATATTTAAATATTTATCAAACCGGCTTTCATCTCCATTGAGACATTGTCAAGATATTATATTATACAATTCTCACAAACAAATAACAATATTCACTCCATCGACTGGACATTATTTACATTATATTTCATTTTCTTTTTAAACATGTCCATATATTATAAATAAATAAATTTAACATATTATACATCTAAAAATTTTAACAATATCCACCCCCCCCCCAAAAAAAAAAAACATTATATATTCTTGAAAACTTAGACAAATGTATAAATATAGTAAAAGGTCCAGCTAAATTAGGTGGGAAATGGGCTTTATTGAACAATTGGAAAACGTAGGAACTGGTTGTACATATGTAAATACCAATTTATTTATTTATTTTTATTTTTAAAAGATGTAAAATATATATTTAATTATTATTATTATTTTTTTTTTTTGTGGGGGGGGGATATTGTTAAAATTTTTAGATGTATAATATGTTAAATTTATTTATTTATAATATATGGACATGCTTAAAAAGAAAATGAAATATAATGTAAATAATGTCTAGTAGATGGAGTGAATATTGTTATTTGTTTATGTGAATTGTATAATATAATATCTTGAGAAGGTCTCAATGGAGATGAAAGCCGGTTTGATAAATATTTAAATATAATTATTAATAGTTGTTTATTTCAATCTTGTTTGATTGATTATTTATTTATCAAGCAATCTGGATAAACAAAATAGATGATTCACTTTGGAAAAATTCTTTCAATAATACCTGTATATATATATATTATTCTTTAAAATGATATATATATATATATTTAAAAATATCTCAACAATTACATGTGTTATAAAAATATAGCATTATACTGTGGTGGAAGGCTTATTGTAAAATAAGAAAAGTAGAAAAAGTTATGAGATTTTTTGCATGAAACATGTATATATTTACAGTAACAGCCTTGTCTCTATATAAGAATTATAGTTGCATTGAAAAGAGGAATTCCCTTTTAAATGCAAAAAGCATTTACAAAATACAAGATTAATTTGTAATTGTCTATTAACATCGGACTGATGTTTCTAAAGTAAAAATAACAAAAATTTCCACATACTTAAAAGTATTTCAATAACTACATCTGTTTAATATATTTACAGTTGATATTCCTAATCTTCAGAAACATTCTAATGAATTTAAATTAGAACTTACAAATAGGTTTCAAGTGTTAGGAGATTTTGAACATGATTCAGATTTGAATGAAATTAATATGAAAATAACTGATACACTTTTAAAAACTGCAACAAAGATAGCTGGTAGAAAAAAGCAGCAATTGACTAATAAAATTTCTACTGAGTCTAGAGAATTTATGAAGAAAAGAAGGAATATGAAGATATACAAAAATGATGTATTAAAAAGAATTGAATATCTCAAATTTTATAAAATGGTACGGAAAAGAGTTGAAAATGATATAAGAAAGTAGAACTGTGAAATAGCAAGGAAAGCTGTAGATGAAAGTAAAAGCCTCAAGAATGTTAAACAACATTTTGATATTGGTAGGATATTTATATCTGCAATAAGAAAAAAAGATGAAATTATTACTAAAAAGAGAGATGACATCATGAAATTGGTAGAAGATTTTTATCAAGCATTATATAGTAATAAAGAACAAGTACCTCCTATATCTATTACATCTTCCGAATTGCCTGGAATTTTAAATGAAGAAGTGAGACATGCAATTAAATGTATGAAGAAAGGAAAGGCTCCAGAAAATGATGGAATTATAATTGATATATTAAAAGAAGCAGGTGAAGAAATAGAAACAATTTTAGCAAAGTTATATACCAAATGTCTAAATGATAAAGATGTACCAGAAGATTGGAAGAATGCAGTAATAATATTAATATTTAAAAAAGGTGATAAAGAAGATATTAGAAATTACAGACCTATCAGCCTTTTATCAGTTTTATATAAAATTTTTACCAAGATAATTACAACTCATCTATAGAGAACTTTGGATTTCCACCAACCAAGAGAACAAGCTGGATTTAAAAGTGGTTTTAGTACAATAGATCATATCCAGGTATTGAGAGAAGTCATAGAAAGGACAAACGAATATGAGTTGTCATTATGTTTTGGATTTGTAGATTATGAAAAGGCATTCAATTCTATACACATTTCTTCAGTGATTAAAGCATTGGATCATCAAGGTATAGATCCAGGATATTGTCATATTTTAAAAAATATTTATAAAAATGCAACAGCAACAATTAGATTACATAATGATACTGGAAAAATCAACATTGAGAAAGGTGTAAGCCAAGGTGACTCCATATCTCCAAAACTTTTTACAGCAGTGCTGCAAGAAGTATTTTGTGGATTAAAATGGGAAACTAAAGGAGTTAAAGTAAATGGAGAATATTTAAGTCATTTAGATTTTGCAGATGATGTAGTTGTTTTTGCAAATAATGCTTCAGAGCTGCAGGAAATGTTGCAGGAGTTAGCAGATGAAAGTAGAAAAGTAGGACTAAAGATAAATGTTAAAAAGACTAATCGATTTGCTCAAAATATGAAAATAAAGATTGATTATGAAGAATTAGAAGAAGTTAACAGTTACAAATACCTTGGTCAGATTATTAATACAGATGGAAACATAATGGAGGGAATTAATCATAGAATTAAACTTGGTTGAAGTGCTTTTGATAGAAATAACTTGATACTAAAAGGAAATATGCCTATGTGTTTGAAAAGGATGGTTTTTAACAAATGCGTTTTACCAGTTCTGACTTATGGATTTGAGACTTGGACACTTAATAGAAGAGCAATACAGAGACTTCAGACCACTCAAAGAAGTATGGAGAGATGTATATTGGGAGTAACAATAAGAGATCGAAAACGCAATGTATGGGTAAGACAACAAACAGGTGTTACTGACGTTATTGAAAAAATTAAAAGATTGAAATGGAGTTGGGCTGGACATATTGTTAGAAGAGATGATAATAGATGGACAATTGAAATTTTAAACTGGATTCCAAAAGATTGTAAAAGACCCAGAAAGAGACCACATGCGAGATGGATGGATGAAATAAGAAAATGTGCAGGGGTGTTGTGGAGAAGAGAAGCTAAAGATTGGAGAAGATGGATTAAACTTGGAGAGACCTTCATCCTGCAGTGGATTGATAATGGTTGATGATGATGATGATGATGATATATATACATAATAATTTCAGTGCATATTATACATATATATATAATTTATTCAATAGACTATTTTTTTACTCTAAAACATATTCTATTTACAATTGATGTAATTTGATAAAGATTATATATATTTAATATATTAATATTTCTAAAAACTAATTCTTCAAACACATAAATCAGTCTAAAGTCATATTCCAGAAGTCATTTTAATAAACTTGCAAATAATGCTCTCTTGCCCTAATCTGCCCATTAAATAAAAAATGATCATTTTTGTCTTCCTCCACAATCTTATATAAGTATCCAAGGACTGAAATTTTACTTTAGCAGTTAACTTAATAAGAGTTTTGTCTCAGCAACACACAGTTTCAGATCTTAATATGTAATTTCTAATAATTTTTTCATTATATAAATAAATATAACCTATTAAATATGTACCACTGAGACTAGATAACAATATTTCTAAAGTAATATTTCTTCACATTTGCATACTATCAAAATCTTTCTTCAGGAATATTATATATCTTAATACTATATATTTAGTATCCAATATTTATTTATATGGCTATAAAGATTAGTATTTATGTTCACATTAGTTTGAGGTTTTAGTAAGATCACCATTGCAATAACATTTCAGCTCTCTGAAATATCAATAATTAATTGGTTCCAATATCAAGCCATGAAGGCCAGACAAAAATGGCAATTTTTTAGTTAATTAGCAAAGTATCATAAAAAGATGTTAAAAAAATTATTAAAATGACTTATAGAAAGTTTGACTTGTAAAAGATTCTTATACTGCGTGCTTACAAAAATATATATCTTTAGAAATCTTATTTTTTGCTCGAATTTTATAGCCAGGCTTTATATATATTATTGTTAAAAATAATATAATGTTCAATATATTCTATATGTATTTCAGGTTGATGGGATTCCAAAATTACCATTTTGAAAAACTTGGTCAATGATGCAATGTTTATGAATACATTATCATTTGAAGAAGTTACTGCATAGATCAATCTTATAAAGTCAACCTGAAATATATTCAAACTGTACCATTTGAATTTTGATATATCTCTGCCTTCTAATATTAACTTAAAATTAATAGATGAAAAAGCTGAGGGAAATAAACATTTTGATAAGTCTCATATTTTGAATGCTGAACTACTTCAAGCTGAATCTCATTTCTCATCTCACATTCAGTCACATTACTGTTTAAGATCTAATGATTTTTCTTTCAAAAGTTAACCTTGACAATGGCAGATGCTAGTTCATCGAAATATCGGTATGTAATGGAAAATAATACACGATTTAACTCAAAAAGTAATAATTTATATATACATATAATTTAGTTATATTCAAAACCATTCCATCACATATTTATGAAACATATGTTTTTACCATTTATTCAATATTTATAAATAGAAAACTATTGCTGTTTGATTTACAAGTGTTAAACTCTCAGCAATCACAAGTTTATTCCATTCATTTTATATAAATACATTAATGATTATTAATAACAACTTATTAAACTAGAGATTATTTCTAACTCAGATATACTTTTTAAATCCCAATTAAAGAATAACATGTTTGTATTTCTGTAAAAGTATCAATCTGTGAATTTCTATGACCATGTTAACATTCAATAACTTTTAGTATATTGCTCTAACACAAAGCTGGTTACTTTTAACATGTGGTAGAAGGCTCAACAATCAATATGCTGTATATATATTTTTTCAATTTTTTTACTTTTTACCACTTTTAACACTCATACACATATATATTGTAATGAATTTTTACGAATAATGAACTCACATATAAATAAAGATGTGATCACATCATTTATATGTATCTGAATTTTAGTATTGTAATGTTTAAATAATGACATGGTTGGTGATAGTGGTGATGCTTTTCCAGAATATAAATATCAATATTAATTTAAATAAATAGAATAAAAAAGGCAATAAAATAGTTTTTTTCCAAATGTTTGACAAATATATGCATGCATATGAGTGTGTATGAGTATATTTGCTTCACATAAAACCTATGATATTGTTAGTAAGACAATACTTTAAGCTAGGACACAAAATCATTATTTTGGTTCCCAGAAGAATATTTGTTGCTTTTCATTAATCGAAATGAGGGATTATGCATTCTAACCTGCATTGCACATTGATGGTTTTTAATTTATAGTTGTTAAGCTTATGTTTTACTATATGCCCTCAAAACTATTATTACTGTGGTCAGATCTATGCCCAGAATAGAATATGGGGTAAAACCAGCAATTTATTCAAAAGCTTTCTGTTCCACTTAAGGAGGTTTAAATTTTTTGCATTATAGCTTATATCTATTTTCTGACATACAGTAAGATAATGAAGACCAGTTATAAGACAAATTGGCATTTGTTACCAGATTATTTACATTCAATTTTTATGTAAGAAAACTTATGGTAATTTATTTACAAAGTATAAAGATTTACAACAAAAAGTTAAATTACAAATAATAACAGCCAGCTTTGTTAGTCTTTCATTTATTGGTTACTATTTGGATATGTAATTATTATTACATTGAGGATGAAAGCTTCAAACTGATTAGAGTTTGTTAGATTAATGTTAAGGCACAGGTTATAAAAGCAAAAAAAAATAGAGTGCAACTTTCACCACTAGTGGGTAGGCATCATATTTTATTGCAATGTGTACCCATGGGTTATTCTATTAATAACTATTACTTTTCACAATATATTCTCATGTGACTTTTTCCAGTTTGACTTATTTGCATATCGTTTCTTTGGCAGTGTTTTGCATGTTATTCATAACAAATGGATAATCCCATAGATTTTTTGTTAAAAACCTTATGATAAATTAAATAATTCTATTTGAACATTGTCAGTTATTTTATGTAATTTTGATTTATATGTATATATTTATTACTATTTCAGATTTAAAATATATTAAGGTTTATTAAAAGGTAAACAAATTATGGACACTTTAATATATACATACAAACGCATACATATATATGAAGATACTAGAAAATTGATATCTTTTTTTAGAAAAATAAAATCTACATATCAATAATCAATATTTAAAACAAAATCAATTTCCTGAAACGATATTCAATCAATATCAACTATAAACCATTATTTATCAGGACGGTTAACAAACAGAAGAAAAAAATTAAAAATATATTTCTTTGATCTTTCATTTTTGCCACGGGATAATTCAATATATCTACTATTCTTTACAATTGTCTTGCTGAGAAATGATAAATCATACTGAATCTATACTTTAAGTATTTGATTATAGCATTGAAGATAAACTGAAAACTTAAAATAAAATAATAAAAAAAACAGAAAAATACGACTGAAAAATCTTAATAGAATTTATTTGAGTGATTATTTAAACATTTTTCAGTATAAAAATAATATTAATTTTGAACAACGTATATTTTCGTAAGCTGTTAAGAATAATCAATGACCTCATTAAATATATATGCTATATCTCTGAATTACTATATGCTACCAATGATACCATGCAATATGTTTGAAAATTTGTTATCAATTCAGCATGAATGTATTGCAATTATTATACTTTAACTATAACAATTTTTACTAAGGTTACGTGGACATTTTTATTGGCTATTAGAATTACCAAGTACAGCTCTATCCAATGTTCATTGGCTCTTAGAATATACAAGTAAATCTCCATCAATGTTTTTTAGCTTAATAGTAGATTATATTAAAATATTCAAGATCTAGGATTTCTGTATTGACACACCATAAAGTAAAAAAATCATAGTTTGATAAAACTGAGTAGAATTTTTGTGTTTGTTACATTACTCTAATGCCCAAATGTCACATGATTTTCTGAAACATTCTGTTTATTTAAAAATTCTTTTAATATTAAGGGTGGAAGGGAGATATGTAGAATTGTGGGTAAGGTTTAGTATACATATGTTTTTATTTTGTAATTCTTTACAATAGAGAAGCCTGCTTGCAGCAGTGAGACCATTAGTAGTGATTTACAGTTTATTTTCTTGGCTAGTTTGATTGAGTTATGATTTAGGATAATTTTGATTATTTATTGTCTAGTTTAGCTTTATGCTTTTAATGTTTTATTTTGCTTCTGTATATTTATTTGGTTTATTTTAATGTGTATTTAATAATTCAATATTATGCTAAATAATTGGGACCTCATACTTCTAAAGACTAAATAATATGAATCAGAGTTGAAAAGTTGATGTAGAAATTGGAATTTTTGATTGGAATTTAAAAAGTTCTAAAAAGATTAAACAACTGTCAATATGTTAAATATTTTACTTATCTTAGTTAATTTATTTTTTACTTCTACAAGATAAAAACACTAATTTCTGCAAGCATATAGTATTTCGGCATTATCATAATTGTTACCTCACAGCCATTTTTATCATCATCATAAACCATTATCAATCCACTGCAGGATGAAGATCTATCCAAGTTTAATCCATCTTTTCTGATCTTTAGCTTCTCTTCTCCACATCACCCCTGCACACTTTCTTATTTCATCCATCCATCTCACATGTGATCTCTTTCTGGGTCTTTTACAATCTATTGAAATCCAGTTTAAGATTTCAATTGTCCATCTATTATAATCTCTTCTAGCAATATGTCCAGCCCAACTCCACTTCAATCTTTTAATTTTTTCAATGAGGTCAGTAACACCTGTTTGTTCTCTTACCCATACATTGCGTTTTCGATCTCTTCTTGTTACTCCCAACATGCATCTCTCCATACTTCTTTGAGTGGTCTGGAGTCTCTGTATTGCTCTTCTATTAAGTGTCCAAGTCTCAGATCCATAAGTAAAAACTAGTAAAACACATTTGTTAAAAACCTTCCTTTTCAAACACATAGGCATATTTCCTTTTAGTAACAATAGTTATTTATATGCCAACAATAAAGTTAGTGAATGGGAATGTCTTATATCTCTACATTGTTATGTCAATAGTAAATTGGCAAGCCATGGAGCTCAAGCATTTGGCCCATAGTCCCATTCCATCATTTTATTGCTAAAACTTTTTATAAATTCCTGAGTGATAAAATATTTATTATTATTTGCTATTAGTGCTTATGAGATTTTATTAAAACATAAACAGTACTGTTCTATATATAAAAAAATTTAAAAAAGCTATATAGTTTATTGCTTGGGAGTTCATAAGAATTTGAATGCTAGATCTGTGAGCAGTCAGATCGATCTTGGGACTACCCATACCAAGTCGGATGCTCTTTCAACTGCACTAAACTAGAAGAGAAAATGTTTTTCGAGATAAATACACTTAAAAATCTTGCTTCAAGCATTAAAATGGATTGGAAAGATTAAATTTAAGTAGTTAAATGTACATAGAAATGTATTATTAGTATACAATAAAATGAATTTAGTAAAATATTATTGTATGCAATAGGGCAAGGAATCTTAATTGCATTATTAAGGTTTTAATTTTGATGTGAAACTCCTTCTGTTTTAAGGACTCTATATAATCTTCAGTACTTTGTTAAAATTAATGAGCAAACAATTGTATGTATTTATTCATGATTCAAGAAAACTGAAGCAGTTATTGAATCATTATTATTTTTTACTTTTCATGTGCTTATATAACAATTCATGCTTCTTTAAGCTTTTTTGTATACTGCACCTTGATTTACCTATATATGATAACATACGTCAACAAAAAATTTGATATACAACATTACTTTTCTGGTTGACAGATATGACATTTTTAGAATTATTCACTAATTTATTAACATTATTTGTAACACAAAATAAAATATTAAACACATTCTTATATATATCTTTAAAACAAAATTCACTTGAGCATTTGAAATATATGGAATAGATATCCATTTTTATTATCAATCTTCAACTCCATATATATCCTTCCTACACTATATGTTTTCATATTTTTGCAAATATAAAGTTACATAAAAAAGGTAATTCTTTGCAAATTTTGATTAATTTTGGTGGTTCATTTATGTATCAGACTTCTAATTATATTGATAAGCTGTTACAAGAGTTTTTAGGATTTGGGGAAAATACTATTGCTTCATATTTTGACTTAGTAGATAGAATTAAAAATATAGTGATTAATGAAAATGATGTTATTGCTTCATTAAATGTGACAGAGATGTATGATTCTATTGATAGAGTGGATTTCCTAAAAATAATTGAACATGCATTAAAAAGTAAAGGTGTTTGTAAATATGTAATATAATTTATTTTTGATTTTTTTAAAAAATTTGATGAAAACATTATTGTTTCTTTTGAAGATTGATATAATAAAAAGTTGGCTTATAGGTCTGCCTGTTGTTGCACAAGTTTACAATTTTGTTTTGCCTACATATGAGAGTAGTATTTCAAATAAGTGATTTTTTAAAGATATTAAAATTTAAAAAAGGTATGTCAATGATGTTTTTGTTTGTAGAAATAGCAATACTATACATTTTGATTGTAGATGTGTTAAATAATTTGAATACCTTGAAATAATCTATTAAAAAGGATCAGGACAAAAGTATTAAGCACTTGGATTTAATTATTATGACATAATAGTATGTTAAAAACAGTGAGAATTGTCAATTCCTCAACAAGCTTTATGATAAATGCTTAGCCAGAGCCAGCACTTAAAATATCTCTGTCAGGAACCCCCCCCAACCCCTGACCATGGTTTCATGCTTTGGTACCTCTCTGAGGAGTGCCAAAGCATAAAACCATGGGGGTTTGGGGGGGGGGGGTTCCTGACCGAGATATTTTAAGTGCTGGCTCTGGCTAAGCAATTATCATAAAGCTTGTTGAGGAATTGGCAATTCTCACTGTTTATAACTTACAAGCTTAAGAGATAGGTTCATGTGATCTATGACTCTTATTTTGACTATTAATAGTATGTTGAGTTATAAATTATCAAACCATTACAAAAAAGTGAATATATAAATTGTAAAGCAAAAGTATCAATTATGCATAAGATGATAAGTTTTAGATCTTTTTTGTTTCATAATAAAAAATTATGTCATTATCAATGAGATAAATTAAAACATATTGAGATTTTTGCCAAGAAATTGCTTGAAGTTGGTTATAAGATGGAGCAGATTAACAATGCTTTGTGCCAATTTAAAAGGGGTTATAATGCTTTAAAGGAGTTGAAGATTGATAGTAAAAATGGATATCTATTCCATATATTTCAAATGCTCAAAATTTTTTAAATGATATATATATTGTACCGGTCAAAACATGTTTATCCATATAACATGAACTGGCATTCAAAAAATGTACTTCAAACCCAGTCAAGCCCGAGATTTAGTTCAGGGACCAGCCTGGATTCGAACCCACTCTCTAAGCCCTAGATCTAATGAATAACATAATAGTGATGGCACATAAGAATTAATTTTAATCCAGCCAACTAGCAAAGCTGAGCAAAACAATGAGACATCTATTAACTATGACTAAACTAATATATATATATATATATCAATATGGCTGTACATTTGGAAATGGAGAAAAGAGGAATTCGAACTACTCAAATAAGTTAGACAATAAAATATAGTTTAATATAATGACAAATTGTTTACATACATTTAGAAATTATATACATTAGGGTGTGTGTGAATGAGCAAGCGGTCTATCAAGCAGTAGAGGATTACATAGTGTCATTCACACTATTATTTCTCATATGCTCTTTGCTAGCTAAATAATATATTATAAATAAGCACACATCTTTGGTGGGTCCAACATTAAGATGCCAATCAATTATTAGAAAGAATTACATAATATTTCTATTAATGCTTTGGATTATGGTTCTGAAACGTGGTGATTAACATTATTTTGGGGAGCATTCCGAGATTCATTACAGATATAATAAAAACTATTTTCATGCCATTACAGTCATGAAAATAAATAAAATACATTTGAAAATGTATTTGATTATATGATTACAATACTTAATGAAAATTCTTTTAATTAGCGCTGGTAAGAAGAATGCTTATTTTCCCCAAGGCATATAGATACTCTTAAATACAGAAATGTTACGATGGTGGGATTGTATAAGACTGAAATAAATCTAATTAATAAAACTAGAAGTAGTTGGCATTTATATATGTTTTAAGCAGAGTGCAATTTTAATATTAGAGCATTAAAACTGGGTCATGAAGCAAAAGAAATAATAATGGTCTAAAAATAACAGGAAAAGTCGTGCTTCTGGATGAAAAATGAAGTGGATAGGCATGCCGTAGACATCAGACAACATGCAGGCCTTTTTGTATGAAGAAAGTGGATGGGCATAGCATGTGCCAGACTTAGGGATTACAGCCAGAGGCCTTTTTATATGAAGAAAGTGGATGGGCCTAGTGTGTGCCAGACTTAAAGATCACCACCAGAAGTCTTTTTATACGAAGAAAGTGAATGTGCATAGCATGTGCTAAACTTACGGGATCACCACCAGAGGCATTTTATATGGAATAAGTGGATATAATGAGAAATCTATGGGTTCGATCTTGACGTAACCCCCAGATTAGAAGCACATATATATAAACATGAAGATAAGGCCGAATGTCAATGCAGTAATGATAAATGTCACTAATGACATTGAATAAGTTTTACTCTTTAAAAATAAATGACCCTAGTTTGAATACCATAATTGAGACAAATAATACACTATGCTGCTATAATATATATAGAGAAGATTTCATGTAATAAAATATACACCAAGATTTTATTTAGTAAAAGAAATATTAAGATTTACCCCCATCCCTTTTTTTTTTTTACTATTTTTAATAAATCAATCCCACCTTCATTGATTTTATAATACCTGGAATATTTAAATACTGGATTTGATATTTTAAGAGTATATAAAAAAAAGCAGTTACATAGAAAATAATTAATGGGTCACCCTTTCAGAATTTAATAAAAGAAACATTTTAAAAGATTTCAAAGCGTTAATTAGCTGAAGTTCTGGATTTACCCTGGGTAGAAAATCCAGAGTTAAACAAATATATTTTTATAATAAACCAACATAAAATGCTGATTCATAAAAACAACTGATGAACATATTAATTTATAATGCATTATATATATATTTTAAGGGGACGTTAATAACTTGCTTCATGAAGGTTTACTTAAAAATGACAGAAAAGATTTTTATAAATTAAGCTCGCCAGTTTGCCCAAGATTGGAAAATTAATAATACAAGCATACATATAAAATCAAGTAATAAAAACTATTAATAAATGACCGCACCAAAGTTAAGGAAAGTTAAGAGCATATGAGAGAATTAAATAAAATAAATCACGTAAGAGCAAATTACATATTAAAACAAAAACAAAGTTAAATACATTATAAGACATATTGATAGATGAGTTAGGCTAGATTTAGTTTGAAATGACGGCTTGAAAAGTTACCTGGCAAGTTTAAAAGTCCAATTTAAAATATTGCACATGCATGGCAATTGAAATGAAAGTTCTTTAGTGGCAACAAGCTTCTATTAGCATTCTAAAATTTTTCAGTCGGGCTCTTACTTCATTACTATGGGAGCATGATATAACGGCAGTGGAAGATGACCTACAAGGGTCGGGAAAAGCTTTTTACTTCATCATTTTTAGATTTCAAAACTGCGTGGTGTCTAGTAGCAATCAGTTCTCTCAACAATAGCTCATCTAATCTGTGTCTCAAAATTCAGCCATTTTATACTTTTTGATTATAGATTGTTTTTGAAGATGCAACAGTAAAATAATGTCCAAAAATAAATTCAAATCTATTTCCAGATTAGAAATAGATTTGACAACATGTTTATAACAAAAGTATCTTTAATCATAATCCCATTTTATTTTAAGTAAAACTTTAATTAAAACACCTACCCCAGATTAAAACAAGTGCTTCCAACCCTTGAATTATTTTTAGATAATTAACTATAGCATCTTCCATATTGGATTTTACAAAATATAGTTTAAAAGAAAAAAATACTTTAAAAAGAAAAAGTCTAAAAATGACATATAATAAAATATTTACAAAAAATCAATATTTTGTTAGTATTTTGCTCCTATATATGTATATATATATTTGAGCCACACCTATGTATTTTAATAAAAAGAATTAATAATAATAAAAATGTTAATTTAAAAGTTAAAATTTTATAACCTAGGCACGCATCTCAAATATATACATAAAATATATATACACGACAAAAGGAGCAGGATGGGTAATAGGGTTTAAACACAGGTTAGTAGGTGGAAACATGAAGCGCAATCTTAAGCTAAGATTGGCTGCTTCAATATATATATAAGAATGTGTTTAATGTTTCATTTTGTGTTACAAATAATGTTAATAAATTAGTGAATAATTCTAAAAAGATCATACCTGTCAAGCTGAAAATTAATGTTGTGTATCAAATTTTTTATGGTTGTATGTTATCATATATAGATGAATCGAACTGCAGTATTGAAAAAAAGATTAAATGAGCATGAATTGTTATACAAGCATGTGAAAAGTAAAAATAATAATTATTTAATGACTGCTTCAGTTTTTTTGGATCATGAAAGGACATGTAAATATAAATTTGAGTTTGATATTGAAAATGTTAAGATTCTTCATGAAGAGAGAAACCATAATAAAAGAAAAATTAAGAAGGCAATTTTAATAAACAGAAATAAAATAAATATAATTAATAGACAAACTGCTAACATTAAAATTCAGGATTCATGGGATTTGAGTTGATGAAGTTTGCTTCTGTTTTGTTTTTTGAATTTAATAGCAAGTTTGGGAATTAACCAAAACAACCTCTGCAGATTGAAAGATTGTATATAATAATTAATTACTATTATATTTATTATATATATATATAAGCATAGGTTGATGGTTTGTTTTAAAATGATATAAATAAAAAAAATAATATATACATAAATTTTTACCTTGGAAATAGTGCAAAGACATTATAATCCATATATTATATCTGTTTAGAGAATTATATACCATGAAGTAATTTAAATACAATTTTGATTTTAGACAAATTACTAATATTTAGTTCACATTAAAATGAAATCTAAGAATATTAACAACTTTTAAAAATGTTTATATGGTTTTAAATATATATTAGCATATATATATATTTGGATTAGAATTTAAAGATTTAAATTTAACTGTAATGAATTGAATAGTAATGGTAGAAATGATGTGAATACATTATTATGTTACTTTCTTAATTGTTTAACTTTATTTTAAATAGATTTTGTTTCTAAAAAAAAAAAAAGCATTGAATAAAGAAAAGAAAGAAGTAAAAAATGTATTTCAAGTGTATTAAGATGTTCTTTAGATGTAAAATATTTTTTTAATTTATTATTATTACTAATAATATTATTATTATTTTAAAATTTTAAATAATTATTATTTAGCATTTATTTATAAAAATATAATTTGTTTGTAAAATAACTTTAAAAACGTTCTAGAACATCAAAAACATATTCTAGGATTATTTAAAATTTTATTCTAAGATAATCATAATTTTTACTTTGGTCATTTGAAAATATTATCATAAATCAGAGATTATAAATTTATCTTTAATTCTTATAAATGGATGCACACACACACTTTTATGTTTATTCGCTTTGCTTGATCAAAAAAATGATGGGGTGAAAAACTTTTTTTTACCAGAAGTTATGAATAGGCATTACAAATCATTTACTTTCCCAACAATATCTGAACAAACTGCTATCCAAGAGGTCATCATGCCTTATAGAAGTCAATAACAAAATTCCTAAGAAATTAACAGGGCTTCAAAGAATTTTAAAGATTCATAAGTGATTGTTAAAATCCAAAAGGAAATTTCAGTATTTAATTTGTTGTGAACATTTTTCAATTTTAAACTTAGAAAACATGGAGCTCTAATTAACTATAATAAATGTTGAAAAATAATTAATTAATTTCTATGCTTAGAATAACTTTCCTTTAGTGCAGGTGTGGGAAAATAGTGGCCCGAGGGCCTCATGCAGCCCGCCAAGACAATCAGAAAAATTCACCTTGAACTGAGATTTCCTTCCCATGCATGACCGAAGATTCATCTTATATTTTCCACTAGAATGGCCATGTCAATTCACATGAGTATTGTAGATCCAATGTGCAGTGCATTTCCAGTTGATCTGATTAATTTCAATTTTGTCTTTGCATTAACAAATATATACATTTCCAACTTTAGTGAACCATGAACCCTCCAAAAAAATATAAAATCAATGATGAATGTCATGTGTTTAATGAAGAATGGACAAACAAATATTTCTTTGGTAATACAGGGAATAAATCAGTGTGTTTATTGTCATGAAAAACATGTGTGGCCCTCCACCAACCTCTGCAGCCCCTGAGCCAAAATAATTGCCCACCCCTGCTTTAGTGAACCATACTGTTAAATCAATTAAAACCAACTTTAGCAATATTTAATGGATCTTAAAGCTTTGATAAATACCTACATTATCTTCATTCCAATATACTATCTATGATTACTATCAGTAACTAAAGAAATAAACTACTATAAAGAAAAAATACAATGTTTCAACTACATTCTGTAGTCATTATCAAGTTTCCTTAAAAAAATAATAATTAAATAAATAAAAATAAAAAATAAAAATAATAACACAAATAAATAAAATATTAATACATTCCAAATATATAATATTCAAATAAAACCATAACATTATTATAATCTACAAATACAATTATTTACCTCCTTCCCTATCTTTAATTATTTCTTTTAAAATACCTTTATAATTTAATACTCTTCTTATATAAATTTATTATCTATTCTCTAAATCTTTACCCATTAACATTCTTTTTATACCCCTCCCCCATTTTTTATTTTTATATATTATTCCTATATTATCTTATTTTTTTATCTTTATTTATTAACATTCTATTTAATACTGGTTTATACTGATCTTTATATACTTCCTCTTTTTTTATTCTCTCTTTAAAATTTTTAACGCATTCCAATGGCCTTATATCAAAATTTTTGATTTTATCATATAAATACTGCCTTAATCTAGTTTTTAATTTATTTTTACTTGTTCCTATATAAGTCATATTTACATTACTTTTATCACAATCCATACATTTAATTATATATACTGAATTTATACATTCTAAAATATCAATTTTATCATAATCATTTATTAACTCACCCAAACATTGTTTCCTTTTATAAACAGGGCAAATTAATGTATTATATCTCCTATTAAAATACCTAAAAAATTTCTTAATTTTAAAAAATAAATATCTTGATACCCTAAATCCTATATAAATTATTTTATTTTCTCCATTTTTATTCAATTTAATCTTTCTTTTTATATTTTCCATATTATAATTAGATATGAATCTTTTTACAATATATTCAGGATAATCATTTTTAATACATATTTTGGATTAGCTAATAATTGGTACTCTGATATTGAAAAACATTGCAAGCTTAATATTGTTAATAATAAGATTATTAGAGCTGTTAAGGTATGTTCAAATGAAATGTTTTTTAAGAATGAAATAAATAATATTAGGGGGAAATGTATTAAAAATGATTATCCTGAATATATTGTAAAAAGATTGATATCTAATTATAATATGGAAAATATAAAAAGAAAGATTAAATTGAATAAAAATGGAGAAAATAAAATAATTTATATAGGATTTAGGGTATCAAGATATTTATTTTTTAAAATTAAGAAATTTTTTAGGTATTTTAATAGGAGATATAATACATTAATTTGCCCTGTTTATAAAAGGAAACAATGTTTGGGTGAGTTAATAAATGATTATGATAAAATTGATATTTTAGAATGTATAAATTCAGTATATATAATTAAATGTATGGATTGTGATAAAAGTAATGTAAATATGACTTATATAGGAACAAGTAAGAATAAATTAAAAACTAGATTAAGGCAGCATTTATATGATAAAAAATCTGCTATATATATTCATAAAAAGGAATTTAAGCATGAAAATTTTGATATAAGGCCATTGGAATGCATTAAAAATTTTAAAGAGAGAATAAAAAAAGAGGAAGTATATATAGATCAGTATAAACCAGTATTAAATAGAATGTTAATAAATAAAGATAAAAAATAAGATAATATAGGAATAATATATAAAAATAAAAAAGGGGGGAGGGGTATAAAAAGAATGTTAATGGGTAAAGATTTAGAGAATAGATAATAAATTTATATAAGAAGAGTATTAAATTATAAAGGTATTTTAAAAGAAATAATTAAAGATAGGGAAGGAGGTAAATAATTGTATTTGTAGATTATAATAATATTATGGTTTTATTTGAATATTATATATTTGGAATGTATTAATATTTTATTTATTTGTGTTATTATTTTTATTTTTTATTTTTATTTATTTTATTATTATTTTTTTAAGGAAAATTGATAATGACTACAGAATGTAGTTGAAACGTTGTATGGAAGAGAAAGAAAATTATAGTTTGGAATAAAACAAGTTTTAAAAAGAAAAGGAATGTTGAATTTATATATTTATTGTCATGGAGCTATAATTTAAAAAGAAAAAGAAGTGAACAGTTGTGTATATAATTATATAAAGAAAAAACTATTATTTTAAAAAAAAATTTCTTATTTGTTATTTTGTAGAAAAATAATAATTTGTATGTTTAATATTTTGTAATGAAAAATATTTCTTTTAGCTTTTAAGCTTTAACAAAAATCTTGAGTAAATGTAAAGTATATTAATATAGAATTATGTTTATTCATAATATAATTTTTGTCATATACACTTGCAATTTTTTTTAAAAAAATAGTTACATGTTAATGTGCTTTGACATGATATTTATTTTACATTGTGTGTGCATATTTAATAAATGAATACATAAAATAACATTTTGAAAATCCAATTATCTGTTTATTTTTAAAATCTATTGGCCATCATTATTATTAGAGTTAATTAATTTATTAATTTTTTAAAAACTAGCATTTCTTTATATACAGTGGTATACTATTAAGGTTCAAAAGGGTCTTTGCTTATTTATATAATATTTATCTAAATGTAGAATAAGTTGTCTTGCAAATACTTGGCTTTTCTTTTAGGTAGATTATGATTGAAAGAAGTGTCACATAGATAGATATAAAGGCCCCTTATAATATTTTTAATAGAAGTAAATAAATACTATTAAAATGCATTTTTAGAATTTTAAGCCACATAAAAGGAAATGGATTATGAGTAAAAGTTACTACCGTTATTCTAAAATATTTCAAAGTAGTTTGGTTAATTAATTAACTGTTTATTTTGTGTATTTATTTAAGAATTAGTCTACTTGTGTACATAGAGATACATTAAAGATTGATGATTAATTATCCTTAAAAGAACTTCTCAAACATATTTAATGATTTATTGTACAGATACGCTATACATTTGGTCAAATTTAAGCAGATAAAATGCTAATACGGGACAATTCAATTATTCACTAAATTTATTTGCCATATATTCATGCCAATGTTGAAAACATTGTTTTACTCCATACACACATATATATTATACCACTATATATATTTTAGATACTCACGAATAGAAGATTATGATTTAATCACTTTCATATTTGGTCTTTATATAGAGAAATTTATTTCTACATTTACTTTATATATTAGTTTTTAAAATTCATTCTTTGTTCTTATTTATATAAATAAATTATTATATTTTAATTATTAAATTTAATGCTGTATTTTTTTTAGTTAAGATTATAAAATTTATTTATCACATAGAATATAGTAAATTTATTTTGGCTACACATATTAAAATCCTGAAATATGGGTTTATTCCAGATATTAAGTGGAGAGAATTAATACATAGCTGTGATGGCGTGTTTTAATTTATCCAGGTGTTAACTGGAATAAATAGTTACATTCATTAACACCCACATATTTAAAGAAAATACATTTAACTATTTACTACAAGATTTTATATACTTATAGAATATTTATGCAAGACATAATAAGTTATATAAATGTTTGATTTGAAATTTATAATGTTTATTATTAAAGTAATATATATATTAAGGCTACAATCTTAAATATACATATATAATTATTACAATGTTTATTATTATTTTGGCTGAATTCGAACATAGTCATTGGGGATATAATAAATATTTAATTAGATTGAACGCAGTTTGGATGTAATAAAATATACCCTTTGCTTTTACCCGACATCCATGTCAGTGTCGATCTGTAAATTTATATTCTCCACGTGGGTACACAATTCTCTACCCATTATCAATTATTACAATACACACACGCATATATATATATATGATAATTGAAAAAAATTGTAGCATACTACTTTGACTTTTTTTATAAATGTAATGGAAACGAATGTGTATTCCCGTCTTAGAGTTTGGAATGCATTATAATTTTAAAAATGTAAGTTAAACACTTTTAAACAATGTTATTTTAACATGTAAATGCATAAAATTAGGTAAAAATGCTAAGAAATAAAATTAAAACTATAATAAAGTTTTACTGAGCAATTTATTGTGATACTAAATGATTTTTAGAAATGTAATTAATTATAATTTTTAACAATTATAGTCAAAAATTTTATTCATTATATATATACTCCATATTACTGTCAGTCCTTTTTTAATATGGCCATTATCAAAGGTCTCCACAAAATGCAATAACTAATATAGAGCAGAGAAAAATCTTGTTTTTAAAAATATACATTGGCCATTCACATATTTATATACTATAACAAATTAAAAATATAACTTTAAAATTAAAACTTTAAAATCATCAAGACTGATTATAATACTTTTTACTTTTTTTTAAAAATTTACTATTTATTTTCCTGTCTACTATTATTATTTAAATTTTATTCATTATTTTGTTAGATAATAAATTCAATATTTTTTACCCCTCTTTTCCACCTATCCATTTTTAAATTAATATATATTTTTTTCATATGGTTAAGAGTCGTTTTCATTTTTAATACCTACATAATCCAAAAATCATTACTTTTTGATATTTTCTCATATTTTCTATCATTATAATGTCATGACTATAATGTTTACATTTTTTTGCACGCATATATGTACTGGATTTTTTCTGTTCAAGTATTATTTTATTCTTTAATGTTACAATGTCAGATATATTTTACTTTGTTAATATTCTATTATTTTTTTACAATCGGTAACATTCTATTATTCCAATAATATTAGCTATCTTACTGATTTTACTTTTATTTAATAATTGCTTTAATTCATTTTTTTTTTTAATTTTTACTTCCTATTAGTATTTCTAATTATTTTATAAATTGTATTTTAAGTATTTTATTAACATTAAAGCATTTATGAATAATTTATCTATCTTTATTATTATTATTTTTTTATTCATTCCATTTTTTTATTTTATTGTTTTTTCATTTGTCAATTTATTAATCAAACTTTTTGGATTATTATTATTAATTGCTTCAATATTTTAATTTTATCAGTTATCTTTTAACAATTTATTACTTGAAAATATTTTTGAGCCTTTGCTGTTTATTATATTGATTTTAATGGTATTGTTTATATTAGAATCTAAACATTATAAATATTTTTGATTTTACATATACTTTATTCTTGTATTGTAATTTTTTTACCATGATTTTTATGAAATTAATTTGACTCTTCTCTTTTCATTTTTATTTTAAATTTAATATTTTTATTTATTTCATTAATATATATATTATTATTCTCCCTGAATATTTAGAATATAAACATTCTATGGTTTATTGACAAATTAGAATCCTGACATATACAATATCAATAAAAACAATACTATAAATAATAGAATAGTGAAGCTTTATAAAATATGTTCAAACAATATATTTAAAAAAAAAAAACTAGATAAAATAAAAATTGATGCTATTGATAATGATTATCAAAAAATTTAATAAATAAATAGATACAAATGAAAAAAAAAAAGAATAAATAATAATAATAATAACAACTCAGGTAAATCAATTTTTACATATGTACACCAACAACTACAGATTGCCCATGTATATCACAGCAATCTAAGCTATGTAAAACCCTTGTAACTAATCCACAGCATGAAAACATTTATGTGTAAACCAATACATCAACTTTTATATATGTAAGCCTCAACTGTGGATTACCTATGTAAACACAGCAATCCAAGCTATGTAAAACCCTTGTAACTTTCTAAGATAAGTAAAGCTTATCATTGAAACATAATAATAATGATGATGATGATGATTGATTTATGATTTAAAAGGATTTAATATGAATAATAATACAATTCATAAAATAATTATAAATATAAATAGGATATATAAACCAAAAGTATAAATAAAATTGTATACACAAAACAATTAAGATAATTATTCAATAAAATTAAAACCAGTAAGATGGATAATATGAATGGACTGCATGTAATGGAGTGTGGACAATGTAAAAAGAAAATAAATACATATTCATTAATACAACAAAGAATAAATTGAAAAGAAGAATAAAACAACACTTAAATAATAAAAATTCCATTGTATATGTGTATATAAAGAAATAAAAATAGTATGACTATTGTATTAAAATAATAGAAAATATAAGAAAATATCAAGAAAAGAATATTTGTATATTCAAAATAAATTTAAAAAACATATTTATAAAAAATTGATGAAAGAAGAGAAGGCTGCAGAGAATAATGAATTTGCTATTAAAGAAAAAAATTGAGAAAAAGTTAAATAATAAGAAAAACGAAAATAAATAATGAATTTTAAAAGTAAAAAAAGAAAAAGAAAAAAAATTAAGATTAGTCATGATGGTTTTAAAGTTTTAGTTTTAAGGTTATAATTTTTAAGTGCTATAATATAAATAGAAATGATAAATATATATTTTTAAAAAGATATGAGTCATATTTTTTAATTATGCAATAATCAATAAATTTTACAACAACAGTGTTTAGATTTTAATTACGTAGATGGTAACCATCCATCCCCATTATCACTGTTAAACATTGATGTTAAAACTGCAATAATATTCTCACCCCAGACAAAAGAAAGAGACTTTGAGAAAATAAGAATGACTGCCTTATTTTCAAACTCAAATGCACTTATATGAACCAATCTTAATGTTTTTAAAAGTGAGAGCATGAATACATAAATCATTCACTTTAAATCCATTTTTTTTAAAATAATCTTATTCACACTTTTGAAATATTAGGCAACATATTAAAATAATAATTTGATTCAAATAAAGAAATAGTTTTTAAAAGAATGGACTGATGCTATTATAGGTAAATATATATCAGAATCAAATTTGGAAAAAAGAATATTAATAGATATAATTGCGTTAAAATGTTGCAGAGATATTTTGAACAATATGAATAATTTCTAATAAATTATTGCTGGAGCAGGAATGCAGTATGGATGTTTTACACTATATGGTTAAAGTGTGAGACATGTTCACACTAAAACTGAAAGCTTCTAGATATAAACTAACAAGAGGTAAGCTGTCACAGTACATCTGTATGTGTTATCATATCTATATGCAAAGAAAGCTGTTGTGGTACAACTAAAAGCATTAAGTAATCCAGAATACCCATAAAGTCACTTCTTTCAACAGTTGCATGTCAGCCAAATGCTATACCAAGCCAACATATGATGCATATAGTATAGGAAAGATTATTGTATATGTTTGTAAATATATTGCAGATAAACTGAATAAAATATTTAATCATATTTATATGAGTCTGTGTTTACTACATTCATATATCAACATTACAATCATTAGTAAATAAAAGTTTTACCAATAAAAGAACAGAATTAAAAATATAGATGCAATGGAAAACCATCTCACATATATAGAATGATGAAATATATTTTTAAAAAGTTATATTTTAATATTTCAAAACTCTGTAACTACAAATATCTTGTGATTATTAATACAGATGGAAGCATAGTATATGAAAGTAATCATAAAATTATACTTGGGTGGAGTATATTTGTTAGATAAACCTAATATTAAAAAATATTTCTATATGTCTAAAAACAAAGGTTTTTAATAAATGTGTTTTACCAGTACTTACAGATGGATCTTAACAAAAAAGTAAATAAGAGACTTCAGATAGATATGAAGATATGTATGTTGAGAGGAATTTAAAAATGCTTAAAACATACTAATTGGATGAGAAACAAACATATATCATTAATATCAATAAAAAATTAAAAGACTAATGTAGAGCTAGGCTCAAATACTATTAAGAATGACAATAAATTGATTGTAAGAGATTTAGAAAAAGACTACATGTAATAAGGATTAAAGTTTGTTGGAGTGATGCAAAATAAAGAAGTTATGGATTGAAAGAAACAACTAAATTTGAAGATACCTTCATTCTGTAGTTGAGTGATAATAGTTGAAAATAATGATAATCATCTGTGACAGTAATTATATATAAGCTAAGATAAAGCCAAGCATGATTCAATAGCTATAAAAGGCCAACATATTTCTTCCAGAAATGAAAGCAATATCATAATTCCAATTTTTTAATTTTTATAATCAGTTTATCAAATACTATATGACCAATGTAACTTAATCTGGAACCTTAACTCATTAGTTAGTAATAACTAAATGCTTATGTGTGAATCATTATTGATTATCTAAATAAACAGCTTATCTATAAAAAATCTCAAAACATAGATATTTAAACCATTAAGCATCACATGATCACATTTCCTATACTAGCACATTAATTGTTGATAAACAGAGCAAAACTCTCCATACAGTATTGCCACCTGTGCTAAACAGAGTAATCAATGGATTCCAGAAGGCTTGTGCATAAAATCCCTATCTAATGCCTACTCATCCAATATCCCCAGACTAGTTTCTGGCTTGTGGCCTTCGTCAATGAGGAGCTTTGGATCTGAGAGCACTGCATCTAGATCTTAGGATCTAATGCAACCCTCTAGCAACCACCTTTTATCTCTACTAAACTACTAAACCATGAGAATGAAATTGAAAACACAAAAAATATTTTCAATCTAAGCTCAATAGCTCAAATAGTCATATGGGTCTGAACTCAGTTCAGCACCCATACATTTTGGTGTCTTTGGCTCTTTTACAACCATAGCCACCACTATCCATTGATTACTCTGTTTAGCACAGGTGGCAATACTGTATGGAGAGTTTTGCTCTGTTTATCAACATAGATATTTGTTATAAAATAAAAATCAGCTTTTCAAGCTAATTCACATGCACTTTATGAATCTTAATAATAAATGAATACTTTCACTTCCAACACAAGATAAAGTCTTTGTCAAAGAATAGAATGAATCACCTATTCTTTCAAGCCAAATGCTTAAGTATGGGCAAATCTTAAGCACTGGAAATGAAAGTGTGAAGATAAACCAATCACTTTAAATTACTTTTTACTATGTCTGAATGAATGACGCCAGTGAAATTTTCTAGAATTTACGATACATCATTCTATTCTTTCACAAAGATTTTATCTTGTATTGGAAGTGAAAGTATTCATTTATTATTAAGATTCATAAAGCGTATGTGAATTAGCTTGAAAAGCTGATCTTTAGTTTATTACAATTCATAAACATCATGCTATACAAAATAAATGTCTCATTTACATATGTTTAGTTTCATTTAAGAATGACATATTGTAAATTCTAGAAAATTTTACTGGCATCATTCATTCAGACATAGTAAAAAGTAATTTAAAGTGATTGGTTTATCTTCACACTTTCATTTCCAGTGCTTAAGATTTGCCCATACTTAAGCGTTTGGCTTTAAAGAATAGGTGATTCATTCTATTCTTTCACAAAGACTTTATCTTGTGTTGGAAGTGAAAGTATTCATTTATTATTAAGATTCATAAAGCACATGTGAATTAGCTTGAAAAGCTGATCTTTAGTTTATTACAATTCATAAACATCGTGCTATATAAAATAAATGTCTCATTTACATAGATATTTGTTGAAATTTTTCTATTTTTATGTAAAAGAATAAAAAAAAGACATAATGCATCAGATAAGAATATGACCTATTCCCTTAAGCTTGTAAGTTATAAAACAATGGGGATTGCTAATTCCTCAACAAGCTTTGTGATAAATGCTTTCTCTGGCTAAGCATTTATCACAAAACTTGTTGAGGATTTGGCAATCCTCATTGTTTATAATGCATCAGATTTTTTGTTTCCCAAATGAACTGTGTGCTTAATTAATTTTTCATTCTTGTTTTATCTTTTCAAAATCTAAAATATCAAAAGCCATTAGTCAACATAATAAACTAATTATACAATTCACAATTAAATGGCTAGACTATATTAAAATTAAAATCACTATTGTTTGTTTCTCTGCCAAGAGAGATAAAATAAATGCAAAGTAACATAAAGACAAAAGTATACTAATAAACATCACATGATCACTATTTCTTATGCTTTACTATAACTGTTATTAAAACAGGCAAAACTCTTTATATGTATGCCACTCAGTGCAAGCCAGAGTAATCAATGGATGCCAGAAGACTTGTGTATAAAATCCCCATCTAGTGCCCACTCATCCAATATCCCCAGACTAGTTTCTGGCTTATGGCCTTCATCAGTGAGGAGCCTTGGATCTGAGAGCACTGCACTTAGATCTTAGGATCTAATGCAATCCTCCAGCAGCCACCTTTTATCTCTATTTAACTACAAAACTACGAGTTTTAAAATTCTTAATCTTAAAAAAAAAAACCCCAATGAGTTGGAAATTATTAATCATTATTAATAGGTATGTCATTAATACCATCATACCTTAGTCACATATTCTTTCAAAGATAGATATTGGAATAAATAAAGATTTTTTTTTCTTTTTTTAAAAATTAAAAAAAAAAAAAGTCAAATACAGTTTAGTAATTAAAGTATTTTCATTTCTTCCACCACGATGTAATTAGTTATCTGCCAAGCAATGATAGACTTTTTAAAGTTTGCAGGGGGTGGGAGGATTTTGTGTCTAGCACAAAATGCTGGCATACACAGGGAATTCTACTAAAATAGAATATTTGCAATAACATCTGTTAATTGATAAGTTTTAATTCTTGCAGATGTGAAAAGTCATACCACCCCCACCCCCCTATATTGCTGGACTAAGATGAAATTTGTAGGCACTTGTTAAAGGTTTAAATTGATTATCATAAAATTGTTATCAAATAAATTTGATAGTGAGTGTAAAAAATTTGTCATAGTTATATCCAGAGACAAAAAGATAGCTATTGGAATAAATAAAGATTAATTTTCCTTTTTAAAAATGACCATGTAGTGGCACAAGCTAGCATGTTGCAATAAATAAATTACAGTTAATCCATACAATTATTCTTATTATTTCACAAATAAGGAGGTGGGCCTGATAACGTTATATTTATGTGCATTTTCATAGAAACAACACACTAATAGAACAGTATCCATAATTCTATACCTTATATTTTTTCATGGATATATAATGCAGTATAAAATAAATTTTTATTTATTTTACTCTATTTTTATAAACTTTCATTTTTTTATAAATTCAACTTATTTTGATTTATATGTAATTTTTTGCAAAGACAAAAAATAATATAAATGACTTCAAGATTGGTATTCTTATCAACTTATTTTTGAAGTTTTCAATAACGTAATTAAAGTAATACTCTTCTTCCATGCTATTTTATTATTACTAAATATATTATAATTATTTTTTACAATCTTATATGAAGACAATTTAAAAATAAAAAAATTTAATCATATTTTCTAATAATCTTAATATTTTAAAATTATTATTATCAGAACTATAATTCCTATTAAACAACATATTGATTACTAAGATAAACGTTATAAAACCAACTTTTTTAAAAACAAAATTATATTTTTAGAACTATTTAATATTTTATTTCTAAAATAAATTTTTTTTAAAGCTGCTGTTTTAGAAATGACAAGTTAATAGCTGTTCAGATCTAATAATAACTAATAAATTCTTAGTTTTAACATAATAATTAAATACCAAACAAGTAGCTAACAATCTTAATTAAACAAAATCTAGCCACTTTCCTTCTCAAATATATTTTATGGAAAAATCACAGCTATTACAAATATTTAATCATTCTTTCAATTTATCTTTTTTGCTAAATGATCATCAATGTACATAACACACAACTTTATATAGACACAATCATAATTAATAATTTTCTCTTCCAAATAACTAATATAAACTGAACAAATTAAAAATGAAATAATATAATCTATTATCCTTCTATAATTTTATACAAAAATTATAAATTACCATTACATATAAAACACATACAATCTCTTTACTACAGAAGCAAATCTTTAATAATATTAATTTTGTTTCTGGACAAAGATTCATTATTAACTAACATGGCTGTAAGAATCTCAATTAAACAAGGCAAAACTCTCCATACAGTAGTGCCACCCTGTGCCAACCAAAGTAATCTATAGATGCCAGAAGGCTTGTGCATAAAATTCCTATCTAGTGCCTACTCATCCAATATCCCCAGACTAGTTTCTGGCTTGTGGCCTTTGTCAGCAAGGAGCATTGTATATGAGAGCACTGCATCTAGATCTTAGGATCTAATGCAACCCTCCAGCATCCACCTTTTATCTCTACTTAACTACAAAACTATGAGAATGAAATTGAAAATGCAATAATATTTTCAATCTAAACTCAACAGCTTATATAGTCATATGGGTCTGAACTCAGTTCAGCACCCATACCTTTTGGTGTCTTTGGCTCTTTAACAACCATAGCCACCACTATCCTATTAGGCAGAAATGGTGTTAAACCACTAAACATCATATGATCACCATCTCTTATACTAGCACATACTTGTTATTAAACAAGGCAAAACTCTCCATACAGTAGTGCCACCCTGTGCCAAACAGAGTAATCAATGAATACCAGCTTTATCTTTACAAGGAATTATCCATTAACTTCTTTACATGATCACCATTTCTTATGCTTGCTCATAACTGTTATTAAAACAAGCAAAACTCTCCATACAGTAGTGCCACCAGTGCAAGCCAGAGTAATCAATGGATTCCAGAAGGCTTGTGCATAAAATCTCTATCTAGTACCTACTACAGACTAGTTTCTAGCTTGTGGCTTTTGTCAGTGAGGAGTCTTGGATCACAACACTTAGATCTAATGCAACTCTCTAGCAGCCACCTTTTATCTCTATTTAACTACAAAACTATGAGAATAAAATTGAAAACAATAATTAGATAAACAAAGACACCAACATGTATGGGTATTGAACTGAGTTCAGACCTATATGACTATATAAGCTAATGAGCCATTAAAAATATTACTGTTTTCAATTTTATTGTCATTGTTTTGTAGATAAAGAGGAATAAAAGATAGCTGCTGGAGGGTTGCATTAGATCCTAAGATCTAAGTACAGTACTCTTAGATCCAAAGCTCCTCATTGATGAAAGCCACAAGCTAGAAACTAGTCTGGGGATATTGGATGAGTAGGCACTATACAGGGATTTTATGCACAAGTCTTCTGACATCCACTATTGTATGTAGAGTTTTGCCTATTTAAACTTATTCTTAAAATATTTAACATTAACATTACTTGTTTTTTACTTTTTTAAATTTTCAATTAAAATTAATCGAATATTTACATTTTGCTCTTCATTTAATTTTCTGAATGAAATACATGAAATTGTATCAAATTAGATTTTCAATTTTCATACATTCAAATCAATCTTTGATAGATTAACAACTTTATTTCTAATATTTTCTTTCTCTATAACTACCAATTGCTAATAACCTTATTAATTTTTAAAACAATTATTTTAATATTTGTTCATACTTCAATCTATAAAATTTACTTATTCCTTTTAAACTAATTCATACACAATTCAAAATAAAATAATTAAAATCTTTCCCCTTATTTTATATTATCTCTATTCCTTTTATATTCAAATATAAATTTGTATAACCTAATAAGTCTTTTTCAAAACACTGTACAAAATAATCTTTTGAAAATTTAAAACTAAATTTATTTTATTTCATTTATTTATTTTTTAAGATTGAGTATATAACTCTTCGAAAAACATTAAAATCGCTATATTTTTAAGAAAATAAAGCTGTCATTTTAGAGGTTTATGTGTTTACTAAAACATCTTATCATTTGATTTAGTTAATGTCTTAATCTTTTAATAACCCTCAAAGTACACGTATTAAATACTAATTCCCACAAACACCCATATTAAAGTAACATTAAATTTGTATTGAAAAAAAAACGCACTCCACTTATACACACACAATGTATATTATTTTTTTTCTTATATACATTATTTAAAACAAATTGACTCACAATAATAATAAAATATAATATATCACAAATCCCATCCAAATATAAACATAATAAACTACTAACATTACATAAAAGAAATATGTATGTATATATATAAAAGAAAATGTCCATTATAGTTTTATAGTTTAAGTATTGTAGTAATAAGAAAACAATAACTATTAATAGTGATAAATGCCACAAATAATTATTACAAAATGCCAAAGTACATTTAATTATTTTCATAATCATTTTCAACTGAAAATCTTGGGATATCATACGAGAACATTTATTTCCATCAAATATAAAAGATTTTTAAAAGACAGTTATAAAAATAACTGAAAGTAGTTCTGCATTTTATAATAGTGATTTGTGAAAGTTATTATCATTGTTAATAATATATTTTAGTATATACATATCATGGCTTGAAATTTTAACTAGATTTTAAAAGTGAATTGACATTTATTAAAAAGGTTTCAATACCTATTACATCATTACACACTTATATATATATATAATCCAGACAACATATCCAATAACAGAATCACCATATACATTATAGCCTTTGGTTTTGACCAAAGCTCCATTAATTTTGAAGCTATTATTTATGACAGTGTTTATTAAAATTTTTTTCATAAGATGTATTTTATGGTAATATATAAGCTTTCTATACGTGCTAAGTTTAAATCAAGACAAAAGTTCAAATACTGTTCATGTAAATTATTTAGCACATGAACAAAATTCATTTATAAAGTTTTATAAACAGAGATTATTTTATTTTGGTGTCAATTTAGTAAAGTTTATTAAATTAAAAACAGTAATAGTTGAGAAATTTATTTGTTAAAAATATTTTATAAATTATTATTAATAGTTTAGAGATGAAAAAGAAAGAAGGGGGTTAGAATTTATAAAGTTAATGATAAATTCCAAATTAGAATTTATAAAGTTAACTTCATGAAAGTGACTAATAAACAATCATATTTTTATAAAAATGAATTATAATGCTATAATTTAAACTTAAGCAAATTGTCTAATGAAAAGATCAAGAATCAATAACAGTATTAAGCAATTAGTTTAGATAGAATTTTACATGTGTGTATAAGTGTGTCTAAAATTTATTAGAAATTTTAATTATAGAATTAATAATTATTAGAATAATGTGAGATCTTGATGGAAAGCTCCTTTAAAGAATTATTATTTTGTTTCACTATCTCATTCATAGCAGCCAATTCCCATTTAGAATCCTGGGTTTAAAGTCAGGTTGCAATGCATTATTTTTTATTGTTAAAAACATCAATTTGTATTATTTCAGAGGGATTTCCACAAACGAAAAAATTGTTAACAAAACCACATGATATTTGTAAAATTGTGAATAAATAATTTGTAAAACAATAGTAATCAACCAGTCAAAATTTAGATATAAATAGTTTGGCAAGTCAATCATTCAGGAATTGAGGGGGGATCCAGATAGTATAAAAAGTCAACCTGTCCTTGAGGTGAGGCTCTCTTCATCGTTAGTCTATCCAGAGGAACCTCATCAGATTAAATTATCAATTTTTTAATACTAAAATTTTAAGTCTTATATTTTTTGTCTGGTTCTTTTTCTGAATGAAAACTTCATCAAAAATTTATTAATATTGTAAGAAATGATCAGTGAGTAAAGCTTTATATTGGACATATACTTGTTTCTCCTGAAGTTAATCAATTTCATGATTTCTTTCCATATAATTGTAAACAATTTTGGCAATCGGCGAACAATGAAACTTAAACCACAGAAAAAACTTTGCTTAAGGAAAATCAAGGAAACACTTTATTTTATGAATCTGTATTTCAAACTTGTATTTATTAAAACAGATGGATCTAATTATTTGTATTATCAAAAATTCCGAAAGAAGATAATTTTTAATTTTATTGAAAATAAGTGTGGAACTGCATTCCAATGCTGTTATATGTTAAATCCCATTTGAATTACTTATGGTATTGTTGTGAATTAAAGTAACTATTCATCAATGAAAATAAATGATTAATAAAGGAAAAGAAATATAATTAGTAATTAATTAAAGATGCTACCAACCTATAACAAAATTAAAGGAATATTTTGAGAATTTATAGCAAATTATGGCTCTCTATTTTATTCTGTCATCAGTGATATATTCCTAATGTAAGCAATTAATTTTGCATTTCTTTGTAATGACTTTATAATATAAACAAGGTTTGCTTTTCCATGAAAATCATGCTCATATTTACTATAAAATGTTTATAACAAATCTTGTATTATTTATTCATTTCATAAGTACAATCAAATAAAGATGGGATTCTGTAATAGTAGGCTCTATAATACCAAATACTGCAAGCTAAAGACAGTATTGATTATCTTATGATTTTACCATCATAGTTCTAGAATTTTATGAAACATCCTTAAATAAAAGTATGCTAATCCTACTATATTAGTTCAATAGTGGTTCCAAGTCTCATTTTCATGCAATAATTAAAATAAAATAACAACTCATTATGCAACTAATTTAGTTAAAGTAATTATTCATTTCGATGAGACACAGTTTTTTATCTCATTAAAGTAGCAACAATGCATAGGGGGCTGCATTGCACTTTAACATCTAAGCCCATTTTTCTACTTAAAACAGCTACCAAGATATTAAATTAGTTCATATATTCATAATATAAAATGTTATTAAGAGATCAACTAAAAGTTACAATCATTATCACTTCATCATTTTACTAACACATCTTATATAACGATATACTTCTAATTTTTAAACATATTTAGAGAAGTTTGTGGAAAATTTACTTAATTTATTTTTAGTGATCCAAATAAATATATTTCAAAAATAAAATGAAACAATATGTTCGAATAAAGCTATAAGAATAGGTGAAGACTCATTTTTCTTTTAATTATTAAAAACCGAGTTCAGAATCACACCTCAGCTCCAGAAAAAAATCACATACTTGTGTTTCTTATTTTCAACAGCTCAAAAAAAGCAATTTTCACTCAAATTACTTCAGTCTGAAACCCTATATTAAAATTGGAATAATGATTGATACCAGATTATCATACTTTATCATCTAAAATAGTTTTTGTTTTTTAACCATCAACAATGATACAAGTTCACACTCATACATTTAACACTTTTTTAACTCATTTATACTACTCAGTAAAATAATCTGTGATTATAGAATTTGAGAAGTTTATTTGTTTCAGATTCATATTTTTATATAAGCAACTTGATTTAATATCAAATTTAGGTCTTCTAATCTCGTATGATAATTATATTAGTAGAAAAAATAAAAAGTATGGCTTACAGATTTTTTAGTAGATAAATTTCACTGCAGATTGCCAACAGCACTACTTTCTGATATATATTGTAACCTTTTGATCGGTTATCCAGAGTCAGAATGGCATATAAAATGTAAATTATAATTCCAAAATTTTAAATTTATAATCAAGATAATATTAAATCTATAAAACTTGGATAATATAGCAATAAATGATTTAATACGTATAATTTTAAAAAGATAATTCTATAGAGATTAATAATTGTTATTATTTATAATCAGTTATATTAATATGATAATATAAATTTTATAATCCTAGCAATATAATTTAAAAGAGTGGTAAATCTAAATAAACATCATCGTGTTGATTTTGAATTATTTAACGTGATGTTTCTTCAGAAGTTAAAAATAGAATTGTATTCAACGAAAGAAAGAACAATTATTTACCACAAGATGTTAATTAATTTTAAAAATTATCTTAATAATAAAATAGATATATTTACCTATAAAATTTTTAGGTTAAATTAGTTAATCATATCACAGATTCAAAATATAGTCTGAAATATAACTTAATGTGTACGTTTTCATTTAAAAATAAATTTCATTTATTAAATATTTTTATAATTCGATATTATTTTAAACAGAAATACAAGAAATATTTGTTTAAAAATCTTGGACAAAATGATGGGAGAGTCAACCAATCAGTTTTCAATAAATGACCCTTTGATGTTACATTTCCTGGTTTTCTTTAATAAAAAATAAAAAAACTATCAGACAATTTTAAAAAAAAATATATAAAAATCAGATAGTAAAGTTAAGTTTTTTTTTTTTTTTCGTGTTATAAAAGTTAAAATATTGAAGTCTTAATTAAATAAACCAAAAGAAAAAAATATATATTTACAAAGCTATTTAAAGAGATGAAATATTCTTAAAACTATGGAGTGAATAAACCAATTTCTTCGTTGCTGTCTAATTTCCAGCCTTTATAATCTACTTATAATCAAAATGCTAGCTAGAATCAGTTTAAGGAAAAAAAAACAAAAGTTGTTATTCTTGCCAGAATAACCAAGACAAAGGAAAAACAATGCTGTAGTTTAAAAGAAAAGACTAACTGCATTAACATGGGGAAACATTAGTTTTATCTATGGAAAGGTAGGTGCTTTATTCATTATAAAATAAAAAGAGAAAGCCATTTAAAATTTTTCAAGAGAAATTTTGTTTAAAACCTATAAAGTTACTTAATCAAATGCTAAAAATAATTCAGGAGTTAATAATGATACATTGGGGAAGCACATATTCGTTTGACTGATATTTAAGCAATAATTTCCAAGGTACAGCTAAGATTGAGCTTCTACTCAGGGGAAAAAAAATTTGAATTAAGATATCTCATAGTCTTTTATAATCTTGAAAGAATAAAAAAAATCTGTATAACTAAGTAAAAATTAATGGTCAGAAAATGAATAGATTTGGAGCTCAAGGATTAGACAAACTTATTAAAATATGTTTACAAAACTTCCAAGTGTAGTAAATAACCAGAGAAGGAAAAATGCTGAAGAAAAAAAATAAAATAAAATTTGCCTAAATCTTAGTGAAACTTGTTAAAGTATGCATTGAAAAGAAAAGATATAATAATAATCATTATAATGTGAAGATTTACTAAGGAGAAGTAGGAAACATTTGCTCATAGTATTTTTGTGGAGAGCCAGATTATGCACAAAGAACAAGAAACTAACAAAGCGAAGTGTTGTTCAGTTAATTGTACTTGTATCTTAAGGTTTTGTGTATATTTTCATGTATAGAGCAAGATGAAGAAAAGAAAGACACTCAACATGCTAGGAACAAAATCTACATACAGGGTAATCACAGTAATGCTAAATAAAATAAAAAAATGTTTTGAAATGAAAAAAAAAGTTAAAAGGAATTTTAATCTTACATTTATTAGTGATAAAGATTTTTTTTTTTATAAGAAATAATAATGCTAATATTTGCATATGAGTGAAAAAGTAAATAAATACACCTGGGTCTCATTTTATGTGGTAGATAGGTTCCTCAGAAAATGTGCACAAAAGAAACTGCACAAAAATAGACTTACTTTGAAAAATGGGGAATAGGTTCCAAAATTTTCAAAAATCACATAAAAGCAAAGCAACAATATAAAATTACATTAAAATTTGCATTAAAAATAAGAAAAGAAAATATGTCAATAAACATCACATGACCATCACTTCTTATGCTTGTGTAAAGCTGTTGTTAAAACAGGCAAAACTCACTATATGTATTGCCACACACAGCAAGCTAGAGTAACAATGGATGCCAGAAGACTTGTGCATAAAATTCTCATCTAGTGTCTATTCATCCAATATCCCCAGACTAGTTTTTGGTTTGTGGCCTTCATCAGTGAGGAGTCTTGGATCTGAGAGCACTGCATCTAGATCTTAGGATCTAATGCAACCCTCCAGCAGCCACCTTTTATCTCCATTTAACTACAAAACTATGAGCCTTAAACTGAAAACACCTTAATGTTTTTAATCCAAGCCCATTAGCTTATATAATCATATAAGTCTGAACCCAGTTCAGTACCCATACATTTTAGTGGCTTTGGTTCTTTAATAACCATAGCCACCAATGTCCTATTAGGCAGGATTGGTTTTAAGCCAATAAACATCACATGAGCACCACCTCTTATGCTTGTGTATAGCTGTTGTTAAAACAGGCAAAACTCACTATATGTGCTTGAAATAAAATATGACTAATAAAGTTCAACTTTGAAAACAATTGATACAAGACAAACTTTTTTTACTTTCTTTATTAACTACAGTATTTAATTTTATTCAAAACAATATATTTTTATGCATAATTTACAATATTTTACATTTTTTCATACACATACAGTATTTTAATCATTATCACTATTTGACGATATGCAAGTTCGTTTGTAAACTAGTAAGCCATATTTTTAATTGCTCTTGTAGTACACTCACCCATACTAAAATGGTTTCCAATTGTTGTTGATCCTTCCCATTTTGCTAAATGATCTAAAATTGAAAATTTTGTTTCCAAAGAAATTCATTTTCTTGGGTGTTTTTTTCTTTCCATTAGGGTAAACTAAAAGTTTAAAATAAGAATAAGAACTTAGACTTATGATAATAAAAAGACACCTACTCACCACTGTTGGGCAAAATTTAATTAAAACTAACAAAAATTAAATTCTTATTTTTGTTTTTAATTTTCAATTCCATTTAAAAATCAAATTTCAATTTTTCACATCACATTAATTTCAGATCACATTATGTAATTTTTAAATTGTTAATTATAATTAAAAATCTGATTTTAATTTTTAATTGTCAAATTTAATTGTGCCCACCACTGTTACTCAATCTTTTAAATATAAACTTGTGGACACTAAATGAATGTGATTTAAAATATAAAAACAACAACATGAATAGTGTGGGCATCTATAACATTTGAACAGATTTACATTGTAATATTGTAAAATTTATTACTTGCAGACACTAAATGATTAATTGTTTTTTTCTTTTAAATGATTAATTGATTACATACTCTTTTTTTAAAAAGCAAAAATAGAATGTGATTTAAAATACAAAAACAACAACATGCATAGTATAGGTATCTATAATGTTTGAACAGATTTTCATTATAATCTTGTAAAATTTATGTGTGTATATAAAATGGCGAAATCCTGTTTTAAATGAATTATGAACTTCTTTATTGCATAAAAACTATTACAGTACTATTATAAAGTGCTGAAAATATTGAAATTATTAAATGGAAGTCGAACTCCGATAATATGCTATTACTTTAGATATGACGTGTGAGTGCACAAAATTTATAATATTTAAAGTAATAGTGCATTATCGGAGCTTGACTTCTGTTCTAATAATTCTTATTGCATAAAAGAAAACTGCATACAAAGATATTAAGAAAAACATGAATCACATAACTTCAAAATTGCATTTAAAAAATCCACATAAAACGAGACCCAGGTGTAAAAGATTTTTATGTTTAAAACCTGCTATACAATCTATACTCATGAATTATAATGTGAAAGAGTATGTGAGTGGAAAAAAACAATATTTAAGTCATATATATTCTGATTGGATTATAAAAAAAACATATAGAATATAATATTAATAATTTCAAGAATGAGTGAATGTGATGTAAGACCATATTAGAATCTCATTTATTAATAAAAATAAACATTATCTAGAACATCTGAATAATATTAATAATATAGATTATTTGTTTTGGGTTATGATGGTAGATATATATAGGGGAATATTGCATGAAAAGGGTAGATTATAGGAGGGGTCTAGAAATAGATAGAGTATTAAATGCTGCCTATACTGAAGTACAATATGAGTCATATTTCCAGAATATATTATATAGAATAGCATCCTGAAGAATTGGTGATGGGTTAGCTGAGTTAAATCTTTGTAATGCTTAGGTAATTTATAAGGAGAAATAAGAGGATGTTCAAGAAAAAAATGATTGTGTAAGTAGAAGCCAGGGCAGAATTGGGGTAAGTTCTTTAATAAAATGATTACCTAACAAATAACACATCATAATAAATGAAACATCTATCCCTCTATTAGAATAATAGCAATAAGTCAGTGGCTCATCTTTCTAAAGTTAGGATAAATATTAATCTATTGTGAATTAAAGATAAAGATGAAATTTTGAAGGATTGTATGGATTTTCTAGTTGAGTCTGGACAGAGTTGTCTGCAAGTAATTAAATTATGTATGAAACAAAGATCATAGATAGTGGAATATTTATTAGAATAAATAACTCTCTAAATAAAATACTGAGATTTAATATTATAAAAGAAAATGAGTGTAAGAGATAGAATGAAGCGATGAAATGATTTTCATAACATAACAAAGAATCCTAATCATATTTTTTTTGACATATTATAAATATTGTACTTATATCAGTAAAAAAAAAAAAAACTTTGTAATATGATTAGAATGTGAAATTTTCAAACTCAATTTAAATGTAAATGAATATGAAGGGATTGAATAATTCATGAATGATATATCTAGCATACTAGCATGAAATCATAGACAGTAATAAAGCTATAACTAATAATTTTAAAAGAGAAATATAAACTAGGGAAAGGGTAATTGAATATCTGAAGCATTAAGATTATCTGTATAAAATATAAATAAGTTGTCTATGCATAAATAGTTTGATCTTTGTTAAAAAAAAATTTGTTATTGTTAAGGAAATATTTAACCCAGTACATATATGTTGTTATTGTTTATCATTCTTATTGTAAATGAAAGAACATATTAATTTAACTTGGTAATATTAGTCTCATTGTGTCCAACAGTCATTCCTA
This sequence comes from Epiperipatus broadwayi, assembly GCA_028023455.1. Classification (NCBI taxonomy): domain Eukaryota; kingdom Metazoa; phylum Onychophora; class Udeonychophora; order Euonychophora; family Peripatidae; genus Epiperipatus; species Epiperipatus broadwayi. The sequence goes on along the minus strand of JAQFVV010000049.1, from coordinate 7,299,428 downwards.
TCACAAAGTCACATCAAGAAAACACATTATCCACATAGAATGATACCTATTATATTTTAATTGCAGGCCTTATTTGAGAACTTCTGTTCAATATTGCAAAATAGAGAGCATATGATAGGATCAATAGTGCAATGGAGAGTCACATTCTAATTTTATAACTTAAAGTGAAATATCTATAAGATCATAAATTTAAATTAGTATAACATTTAAATAGCGGCAATTATTAACTAATGCATCTGAAAGTCTGTAGCTCTGGAGGATGTAGTGACAGTAGGTTAATGCTAAGTAATTGAAGAGAATATTTAAGTAAGTTAGACTTGGTAGATAATAATAGTATAATGAAGCTTGGTTTATACTAAAACAAGTGTTCTATAGTAATTATTATTGGCATTGGTATCTTGGATCCCAGTAAAATCCCTCTTGCGATACAATCATTTAAGTATCAGTCCAATGGATATATTGGATTTTAATGCAGAATACTTATAATTCCTGAGATTATAATAGGATAGAATTAATTGTGTGAAATTAATGTAATTTCATTAATGTATATTAATTTAAGATTTTTAAAATGTATAATGGTAATTTAAGTTATCAATTAAAGGAAATATTATGGTAGTCATTGTTTGTTGTGGTGATTTTCCCAATGATCATAATAAGATGGTGGTGTGAGAGTCTTTACAATAGCAATGTTATTGTGAAAAGGGCATTTTTCTTTTATACTTTTCAATGTTAAAACCACTCTCTTGTAATCGTCCCTAGAGTCAATCCTATAGTTATGTGTGGAATGTTTCAAGCCCCATAAAAAATTGTATACCCTCTTGCAATGATATTGTATGTTTAATATTGAGCTAGCATGGTATAGAATAAATGAGTAGGCAAATAAAGATGGCCAGTCAAGCAGTGTTAGCCGAGAGGTCAGCACAGCCGCAAGCAGTCGGTTGCAGATGGTTGTTGTGGGCTCGCCTCCTGGCCAATGCTATGACATATGGGGGGAAAAAGATAGCCAGAAGAAAAACAAAGTGATGGGAAGGTTACAATATGTATATATAAGTTCATCAAATTTACACTGGATGGTCCTGGAGTAGACTAAATGCAGTTGATAGCTACTTTTATCATAGATGTTAAAAGCAAGCAGACAAAGGTATGTGCTTGTTTTTTATATATTATCATCACCAAAAAGTCATACAATTAGCATAAAACTAAGACCATAAAAACACATTTCTTATGGCCTCAAGTCATATCTAAATTAGTACATAAGTAAGTCAGAGATTTAGGCTCTGTGGCACAGACCTATCATGAAGTAAACTAAGGCAATGTGTATGGGGCCTCCTTTGTTTAAAACTTTAATGATTTTTAAATCTCAGGTTATTATTTTTGGTGATATAGTACAATTTTGTCTTAGATAAGCAAAAGCCAAAAACAATCAGTGATGTGGGTTTATTAACTGTTCTGGGGTAAGTGGAATAAATTGTTGATTCTATTGTAAATCTGATATCAATTGAAAGAGATGTGAAAGAAAATTTTTATTTCATAAATACAGTGTTATTGTATTTTATTAAATGAAATCCCAAAATCCTTAATTTCAGAACATTTGTGAATTTGTCCATTTTTTCAGACTTTAAAAGTATATGATTTAACCTGTCTCTACAAACTTAACTTTTGCTAAAGAAGAATAAACTGGCAGTTCATTGCAACCATATTTATGAGTTTATAGATATTTACTGAAAATGTGGTCTTTTTCAAAATTTTGTTTGCTAATGTGTGTACAAATTAATTTATGGAATAATGTTAAAAATCATCTTTGAAATTTTATTTGGATAATAAAAGTTATGATCAGTAAGTACTTGGATTAATCACATTCAATCCATATTAAAAACATAGTAATTAAACTTTATAAATATATAAGGGATTATTATATTTTATTATGCAATTCTTATCTCATGTGATTTATTTAACAAAATGCTGACTCCAAATCAAATCCTATTACTCTAATAGATTTGTAAAAAAAAATTTCTAATTCCACTTATTGCATTAATTAAAATGTTTAAACTTATTTAATGCAAATTTATTTACTATTTGCATTTAATTTATTTTATTATATTGTTCTATATAATCCAATTTTGTAATTATATAATATATGTTTTAAATGTAAAAAGAGAATAATTTCTTAATAAAAAGCATATTCATATATGTGTATACTAAACACAAATTTACATGAAGAGAACAATAATGTCAACACCAACATCACTTGACATTTTCATATGCTTCCAAGAACAGTCTACTTTAGAACTATCTGTGGTAAAATTGAAAAAGAAAAGAACAGTGGATGGTATAGTGTATAATACGTACTCATCCTAAAATCAGTTTCTGGGTTTTGGCTTCCTTCACCTTTATAAAGAATAAAAGTGGATTTTAAATATATAACTGCATTAGTTTTATCTAATGAAGACAAAATCAAAAATCAGGATATTTTAACACTTCACTATCTGATGTTCATTGATTACTCAACCTCACAATACATGGCTTTAGAGTAAAATGAAGAGAATTGTTTTTGAAAGAATGATAATGCATTAGTCTATCATTCATTCCTACTAACTTTAAAAAATTAGAGGTTGCTATAGTTTATTCATTCTACCTGTAATAAAAAGTTGGTGTTGGTGAAATATAGAAGCTGCATTGCTTATGTGATGTTTTTAAGTTTGTATCATTTTCTAAAACTATATATTTCCAGTAAATGACTAGAATCCTACTTTTTTCCTAAAGTTTTTTAAAGAGTCAATCTTTTCAAGGCAATATATGATTTTTAAATATTTTTATTTACCAAAACATTCTTTTTGTTAAAGCTTTCATGTAGATCCAACATTTTAATACAATAAATTAATTTTTAATAGAACACCATTTAGGTTTATATTATCCACCTGTAAATTTAATGTTTTTGTAACCCTCATTAAATATCATGATTTTGTCATACATTGTCATTGTTATTATTTAATATTCTGATCTAATATATTAAAGAAGCCTATAGTTACTATAAAAGTGAAATCTCTAAAAGTGTAGAGAAGATAATTTAGTGTTACATCTATGTAACTATGCTAGCAAAACCAGTTTGAATTCAAAACTTAGCATTTTTGTTAAATGTCAGACTATTAAACTTGAATTGTAAAAAAAAGTAAAGGTGGTTGCAAATTTCAACTTTGAATCTTAGCTTTTATTCATGAAAGCAAAACCCAATAAACAACCTGGATAAAAGGTTTTATAGCACTATATTATCTAGCATTCGTTAATTGCTCTATTTTATAATAAATGACTTTAGAGTAGAATATAATAAATTAGACTTGTTTTAAGTCAAGTGATTTTGTTCTTGTTCTTCGTATTAACCTTTTTAGACAAAATATTGAGGAGTGCTTATAACTATTATAAGACTAAGATGTTTAAATTATGTTAAAATTAAACTGCTATCAGATATATGTTATTATGCAAGTGAGTTGGCTTGGACTTGTAACCACATCTTTTTGAATTTATGGCTTTTATATTAAGTAATATAAAAAAATAAAATGTATCTTCTAGATAATATAAGTCCATTAGTTTTCAGTTTTAAATTGTAGTCTTCATTAATGTAGGCAAAAATGAGATTCTGGTTTTGAGGATGAAAATATTGTAACTCTATATTTTTTGATGTCCATTGCAGTTGATAGCTGTAGAGTGAAATAAAAAGAAATGAATAATAATAATTGTTCACTTGAAGGCTTGTGATGATGATGTTTTAGATATGATAGTATCTTGGACTATTTCCATCACCTACCATTAAATATTGAATGTCTAGAAAATTTTAAATGTTATTTAAACTTTTCCAAATACAAACAAAAAAGTAATAGATAACACAGCTTAGTAGTCCGCACTGGTTGGTATATTACACAATCCTTCTACATTGAATTGCTGAACAATAAAATGGCTTCTACAAACTACCATATGAATGTGGAAAGAACTATATTGGTGAGACCAGTTGCTCTACTGATAAGTTATTGAAAGACTCTAAACTAATAAAAAATGAGGAGTGCCAATTTCTCTACAAGCTTTGTGATAAATGCTTAGCCAAAGACAGCACTTAAAATATCTCTGTCAGGACACTCCCCATACCCCTGACCATGGTTTTGTGCTTTGGCACTCCTCAGAGAGATGTCAGGGTAGGTTCAGACATTAGATCTAAAAATACCAACCCCAAGTCAAGCACTTATCTAAAAGTTATCTATTGATTGGAAAATCTGAAATTTTCAGACATCTACATGTCTTCAAACCCAGCTATCCAACTCAAATAGCTATATGGGGATGATAGATTTTCAGCATGAAACCATGGTCAGGATTTAGGGAGGAGTTCCTGACAGATATTTTAAGTGCTAGCTCTGGTTAAGCATTTATCACAAAGCTTGTAGAGGAATTGGCACTCCTCATTGTTTATAACTTATAAGCTTAAGAGATAGGGTCATGTGATCTATGACTCTTATTTCGACTATTTATAGACTCTAAACTAATGATTAGAACATAGAAACAGAAGTGTCTACAATAATATACCATGTATATACAAATGAAGATATGCTCAATTGAGATGAAAAAAATTCAAAAAATCTGATCATATGACAATGCTATCCTATGTCAACCCAGTGTGGCAATACATAATTTCTGAAAGCCTCTAATTAACCTTGCTTTTAGAAAAAAATATTAAAAAAAAGAAAAGTGGAGAAATTAGGAGGATTTAAACTCATCTTCATAGATAAGTATTGAAATTTCTAGTGACTGTTATCTTTTCCAGAATAGTTCAGATGGTTAGAGTGTTGCCTTAAAATAAGATATTCAAGAATCTAAAGGTGTTAGTTCTACTCCTATGCTAGCATTATCACTGGTCAGGTTAGTACTAATCAAAATATGTAATTTCCTAACTAGTGTTGTCTTTTGTATGTTGTTACTAACAATTGTTTGTATTTGGAAAAGTTTAAATAAAGTTTAAATTTTCTAGACATTCAGCATGTAATGAAACGTAATGGAAATAGTCAAACGTATTATCACATCTAAAACACCATCATCAAAAACCTTCAGAAAAATGACATATACATGTTGCTTTAATTCTTGTTAATATAATGATCAAGTATAGAATGCTAAGGTACTAAAAAATAGAAATATTTATTATACAGTTTTTATATTAAAAAGAAAAAAAAAACATTTAAAAATACAGAATGCTTTTAGAAAATGTATAATTATAAGACACAAACTCTATTTCTAATAGAAAAGTGTGTATATATTGTGACCTTTTATTTAGGTCCCTGTATTAAATAATCCAAAATTTTAAATCATAAAAATATATTTGGCATTAAAATCTTAATGAGTGGCTTTAAATAAAGACTGTTCTGGATGCACTAGGAAATCTGCTTGAGTGGAGAAGAAGTTTCAAACCCAGTGTAGGCTTTAATTAGGGATAAAATAATTTAAAAATATTGTTATTAATTGGGAGATAAATATATTGCTATTTTATTATTGTTGAATAGCAATTGAAATAAATAAATAAATAAATAAATTAAATTTGTAAATCTTGTAAAATGAATTGTTATAGTTAATTCTTAAGCATATTTTTTTTTGTAGTGAATTGAAAACAATTTTGCAGATTATGGGTAATTATTAAAAATGAAGCCAGGTGGGTAATATTAATATATTCACACTAAGGTTATTGGTCCATTTGTTACCATAATGCTTTGTAATACAAGCTATATATGATATAACAAAGTTGTAGGGGGGAGTGATTAAGAAAAAAAGAATTAGAATCAACAGACTTCAACTCTAATCTTATAAAATAAGGAGAAAAAACTGAAAAATCAGAAAAATTTGGAATCTATTTGAATGGGATTATAACTATTGTTTATTTAAAATGATTGAATAGAAATCTCAAAGCCTTGCAATTGTTTCAATGCTATTTTTCCATCGATTGGATCATTCCTGAAAGTCATACTGCAAAAGAAGAAATGGGAACAATGTGGATAATAATTTACTTCTACAAATATTACTTCAAACCCAGAACAATTCAAGAAAATGTAAGCATTTGGTTTTGTTTTGTTTATATATTTAAATTGTCAGATTTGAAAATGACACATAAATTATTTACTTTTAAAGGAAAAATCTGACAATGTTTGTTTTTCGTGCCACTCTTAAGCATAAAGCAGAAAATACATTTGTTTGTAAATTATAATTTCAATAAAATAATTCGAAATAATTTTAAAGAAAAATGTTAAAAGTTAAAATAAACAAATCAAAAAAGTCATTTTTGAATCATCTAACTTTTAATAAAGTTAATAGATAATTGCATGATTTTATTCTCTATTCTTTCTTAAGAAATAAAAACTCATCTACAAATTTTTCTTTAGTGCGAATTTGCTTAATGATAGAAATGAAAAATTGCAGATTGATTAAAAATGCAAAGGATATCGTATTTATAATTGAATAAATTCTTAATATTGCTAATCACATAATACTTTGCTAATAAAAATGGAATAAAATAAATATTTACTTTTAAAGTTTTATTGGGAAATATGCATCGTAATAATATTTTAAAATGTTTTTAAAAATGCCCAGATTATTTAAGGATTGTTACAGATATTACCATGGAGGAAAGAACAAAATCAATAAATAATTTAAAAAAAAAAGTTGAATGTGTTAATTGTAATGAAACTCTAAAGTCAGTTTTTTTTATTAAGTAAAATTATCTATAGAAAAGTGGATAAGCCTATCCTTTTAATTCTGCTATACTTGGAAGTGTTTGAATTTTAATTTTATTATGCTGATATCGGTACATAAACCAATAAATGATTTTTTATTGCCTTTGGAAAAGTGTTTAAATATTGTCTTATTATTCTAACATCAAACAGGATAATCAATATATATATATATGCATTATTTAAGAATGTTTACTCATCATAATATCAGTTCTGATCATTTTAGCTCACAAGAATAAAATAAACTTTGACTAATAGGATAAAATCTAATGGGAGAAAATGTTAGTTTATTTTTTTATTATTGCTATGTTATTGGTATAATACTTACGTCATGTGTTATTTGGGAATTTTTTTTAATATATATATTTATTGTGATATAAAATATATGGTGTAAAATATATTTAGTAAAAAGGGATATAAAGATGTATAAAGATATATACATTTATCATTACACATATTTTTGCTATTTTTCCAATTAAGGGAAAACATAATATTAAATGTCATTTATCTGGCGAGAGAGGGAGATATTTATTTCTCGCACTTTTAAAATAGCCTTTAATATTATAGAAGGAATGAACAAACAGACTAAATTTTGTCAAGGATATACTATAATGACCCAATTATTTTCTTATATGAAAAAAATGGACCTAAGCCTTTTTTATTTTTCAATTTTGCATAGGAATGAACATATCCACTTTGAATATAAATGCAGGTTCATCTTCATTGTTTACATGCATAGTGCTTGCTATAACAAAAGTATAATTGTTATTTTAAAATAATTAATAATTCATTTGGCATATATTTTGGTTTGTCTATTAATACATTTGTAGTTTCTGCATTGTGAAATGGAATATTTATATTTCCACTTTTATCGTTAGTATTATTTTACCTTGCTATAGTATTGAGAAGTATTTGTGATAGATTTTAGCTGATAAGTATGTGCCACATATAATGGCATCAAATAGAATATTAATATTTATATTGAGCATGGGATGATGGGGTATCACCTATTGCTGATTACATGAGAGGATAGTATGGTTGAGGCTAGGTAATAATTAATGCTTAGTTAGCATAATTAATCCTAAAAGAAAGGATATCCATGGTTTGAATTCTATTTTTCTGTGATGAGACCAAGCTCACACTTGTATACTTATGGAGAGGTATTAAAATTAGCCATATTATTATACAACTATCATGTTATTTTGGAGAGCCTCCCTTTATTGTTGATCTCTCATGAGGTTAGAGAGTTATTTTTCCATTGTGTATGGTGAAGTTCAGTATTTCAAAATCCAATAGCAAGGATAAGATGATGTTAGATTAAGGAACACTGATCTAATTATAGTAATTGCCTAAGTGTAATAGTGTTTTATGATGTTGTAGGATCTTCATCAGTTTATAGACAAAACAAACCAAACCTACTAGTGATTGTAGAACTTATACATGTAAGAGCAAGAAGTGCATGTGGGCAGTGTGGATTTATCTTCATCAAGTAGTGATTCGCCAATGGATTGGTAAGATCAATTAACTATTCACTGATTAGGTTGTGGACATAGGTAATATTTTAGTGTTATATGTGTATTTGACTTATGATGACTGTCCCCACATCAATACGATGAATCTTTTTGTATTAAAAGATAATAAATTATTAACTATGCTGTATATGATAATTGCCCTTATCATATTTCGACAAATCAAATAGCTACAGTTTATTACACTAAATCATAACTTCAAGTTTTTTTTTTAGATTTAAAAAGTTGTGTATATCCCAAAGAACTAAGTACATTTTGTTTATAATTTAAATGCTAATTTAATTTAAATAAATTTTAAATCTCATATTCTATAAAATAGAATAATAATAGAAACTTAGCCAATAATAATAGTGATACTATAAACATCACTGTATTAGTTTATCTCATTTGCTGAGTATATAGTCAATGTGATACAAAGTATTTTCCATCCCGGAGTTTAATTTAATGTATTGGTTATTTCAGACAATGTGTCTGAAATAAATATTTGTAAATATTGTAAATAAATCTTGTTGTGTTTAAAAATTTATTTAATTTCCTGTAGTCTTATTGCTAATCACCACACATACTATTATTGTTATTGCTATTGACATATTAGAGGATTATATATTGAAATCATCATCAACCAATATAGTAAAATGAACTATATGTTGGTATATTATAATAATTTTGTTAAGCCCTATAATTTAAGAGTACATCTAAAGCATCATCACTTAACAATTAAAATGTGCAGCCAGATTCATATACATGATTCCAGCATTCAAAGAGAAGGACACAAAGGCAGATTATAGTCCCAAAACATGAGTCTAGATTAGTTGTGGATCCTAAGAGAAGGTTACAATATATAAATCATTAAAAATCAGTCAATCACTTAGTCAATCTCAATATCAATAACAATCAACAATTTCAAACTGTTGTCAAGACAAACCTCCTTTTAACAATAAAGGTATATATACATTTAATTAATTAGTTAAATATTTATAAATGTTACAATTTCATCATACATATAGATATATGTTAGTTTGTAATTTTAGAACTATTAATTTATTTTTTATTTATGTTTACAATCCCTATTGCTTAATAATTGAATTGACTTGTAAATTATTTTAAAGTTTTATATATATATAAATAAAGAATAAAATAAAATAATTTTTAAAAATAATAAAAATGGCATTAATTATTAAGAAAAATATTTCTACAAAAACATTAATAATTCTTCATAATAATAATTTGAAAACCTAAAATACTAAATATCTTTGTTAATCCAAATTTTTAACAATTTTTTATACTTAAGGAAAAGATTAATACCAATATCAAATCTACAAATATTTATATTAATTACTAAACTAGTTATTATTTTATAATTATTCCTAAACTTCAAGAAAAAGTGCAACAAATAAATATAAATATAGACTAATTATCAATCAGTTAATAATATTCATTTTATTAAATGATTAATATTTTTTCAATAAGATAAGGATCTAGTATATTGATCAGCTAATAGCAGATTATCTTATCTAAACTCAAATACCCACCTGGCAATTGGTAAGTCTAATGTCTCCTTTTCCACTATTCTGAAAAGAAAGCTGTTGAATACTCCTTTGTTTTCTAATGGAATATTTAAATAATATTTTACCTTTTGACTTATATAATGACATATTAATTTATTTTAAAAATCTATCTTTACCTCAGAGAGGAAGATGAATCTGCTCCAAAATTCCTCATAAATCAAAAATCTCATTAAAAAACCCAAATATAATATGTTCCTAAAAAAACAAATTTGAAAGTAAAGTTTGAAATTAAAAAAAGTGTTAAGTAATGAATAAATAGTTTGTTAAACATATTAATATAAAAACAAATACTAATCTGTGAGTAAATATACTGTCTAAAAAATCTTTTAATGTCTATCTTTCGTTTATTTTTTTTTAAATTATAATTTCTTTATCGATGGTTTGCTATTTTGTTTCTTATATAGTGTGAAATAATATTTCTTAAATTATGATATGATAAATTAAAGTAAAGTATTCTGGGGAAAAAAGTGAACAGAATGTATATTTTAAAATTAATTTTAGTGCACTTCATGTTTTATTATCATAGTCTTTTATTTTTATAATATCTAACCAATAAAATTTTGAATTACTTTTACAGTAATGTCATATTTTTTCAAAGCAACAGTTAATGATTTTAGAAAGAGAATTTTCACATGAACTTTAAACTTTGTATAATAGCTGAGCAATGTAGTTTTTGACTATAGAGGGATCTCTCAAAGCTCAACACATGATTTTATTTATTTTGTATAAATTCAATTGAAATTTTAAACAATTATATAAAAAAACATAAGATACAGTTTATTGCTGTAATTTTAATAATGTAATTAATTATTTACATTGAAACTGTACTGTTACTTTCCTATGCTTATAATAAATTTAAGCCACCATTATCTTGAATATGTCAGAAAAAAATTACATAATTATTTAAATAAAGTTGAACAAATAAATGAAATTTTTAACTTATGTTTAACAATCTTTGATCATATAAATTTGATTATTATCTGCATAATGCATAAAATCATTTTTTACTCTTTTTTTTCAAAATAACTTACAAAGATGTTATTTTATAACAATGATGGCTACATTTTTTGCTGTAGACAAAATACTGTTTATAAAAATTTTATTCCAAAATTAAATGAGTAAATATGGTTGACTAATAAATACATTTTAAAATTATTATTAATATACTAATTAATTTGTGAAATCAAATTATGTTTTTAATTATGTATTGTGCTAAAAAAAACTAGTATTATTTTGCTTTTGTAATCATTAAAGATGAAATTCTTTTTTGCTTTGGTTATGCCATAAATGAAAACACTGGTTACCTTGTAATGATACTGGATAAAAATTTGATAAGTATATTTATTGTATTTTATTTCTATAAAAAACAACATAATAAATCTTACTGTATAATGAATAGTATCAATATTATCTTTTTATTCTTGGATGACATACTTTAATGAAGTCACTATCCTATAATGTTATCAATCTTACAAAATGTCCATCATTTTTAAAAAATGACAGATGTTTTTAAAAAAATTGAAAATGTTTTAAAGATCATTATAATCAATAATTAATTCTAAATTAAAATAATAAACACAAACTGATTATGCTTATTGTAGAAAGTCATAATGGTGTATATAAAATGAAAGAATTTAAATTTATAAATCATATAAAAGTATGTTATTGTATTTGTATTCATATAAAAATTCATATATTTATAAATATCAATATACTAAAGAAAATAATCCATTAAGACTTTTATTTAATTTTTGAAATTTCATGTTATCAAAATTATCAACATTTTAAATAAAAGAATATTTAATAGTCTTAATAATGGTTATAGTTGCATGACTAATACTGAAGCTATAGTAAAGAACATTAACAATATAGAATTGAATTACAAAAATAAATATTTATCTTATGAATATAGAAAAAAAATGCATTTTAATATTCATAGAATAGAAGACACAAATACATTAATAAAATTGAAAGCTCAAATTAACAAAAGTATAATGTTATATATGAAGCTTTTTCACTAATAATACAAAATTTATGTTTTGAATACAGTAATTAATATCGGTACATAAATGTTTTCATAGTTTCCCATATCCATGGTTATTCTACTGACTTGGGGTTGAATCTTGGCCTGCAAACTTGAATATTTTGTTTAAAGTTTCAATAAGGCTTTGATTATTTTTCATTAAAAATATCTTATGTAAATAAGAAAGTTATCTAATGTTGATCATCAAATGAATACCTGTTTATTCTTAGCTAAAAGTAAACAAAATTTGGGAACATAATCAAATTGTCAATACCTGACAGTTAATAAACTTTATGAATAATGCTCCCCCTTCTTCTGTTTCTATGTGAAAGGATGTTTGAGTGGCCTTTATTATTTAGTGGTCTTTTTAATGCCATTTATCTCCCTTGTTTAGCTATACTAGTAAATACAAAAAAAAATAATGAGTTGTTCAATTAGTGGATTCATTATTGACATAATAAACCAGAAATGTTTATAATTACTAATAAAATTAATAATAATCACATTTTCCAATATCATAGATCTCTTCTTGATATTATATTAATAAGATTATATTAAAGTAATATATTTGAGGAACTAATAATAAAGTATTAAAAATATATCTATAGCATTCAATAATTAAATTTGCAATTAATGATTTTATTAAAAATACTAATTTAAATAAAAGTACATAAATTCAAAATAAATGTACAAATATATCTACAATTTAAAATGTTAAATATTTAAAATGAAAAATTTATTCATGACAATAATACACGTAAGTTATAAAATATAGTAAGAGGATGTAAAATACTGATAAAATCTCACTTAGGTAATTAAAGGACATTAGAAAAAAATATTTAAAGATGCTATTAAAATGATAAAAATATAATGAAAAGATCCAAACACTATTCTTCAGCTTGATGGATGTGATAATTTTTAATATTCTAAAATCATATCTCCAATCAAAAAACAATAAAATATTTTCTTGAATATATTGTTTTTTTTTATAATAAAAGAATGATCTCATTTACCTTATAAAAATTATCTCTAAGTCATTTTGAAAAAGTGAGATACAATGGTGTTATGAATTCCACTATGTCTAAGTGTATGACTTCAATTATACGTTATACAAAGAAAAATGTAAGCAACCAAAAAAAATGTAAATAAAACACACAAAAAAACCCCATTAAAACTCACAAATTTTATGATATTCAGCATCTGTTTTTTTCTCACTGAGTTTGATATATGATTATGAAGTCCAGTAAAATTTCTTCAGTTTATGCTGAAAGCAGATATATTTTATTCATCCGTTATTATCCTTTTTCAATTTGATGTGCTGTATTTTATAATAAAATATTTTTGAGCATAATGTTAAAACTTTTAAATTTTTTTTAGAGCATACTAAAAAGTTGAAACTGTGTTAAAAACACCAAAATCATTACAGAGCTTCTAATTTCTTGACATCAAGATCACTATTATGTTTCTATAAAAAAAAGTTATTGACAAAAAAAATATTGTAGAGTATATTTAATAACTATGAAAGTCAGACATTTTGCTATTTACTTCATTTTAGAAATAAAAATGCAATAATTAACTTTCTTTCTTATTTTTATTGTTTATGTGAATGCATGAATAAATACCCAGTAAAAATATGTAAATGACTTCCTTCAGTTTACTATTTACTATATTATTGATAATTATATTATTTTAAAGTTTTATTTATATTATAATCTTCTTTTATATTATGACTACATATATATAAATGCATCTATGTTATATTTGTGCACATGATAAAAAGTATTTTACACTTGCAATTTAATAAACAATACATATTATATTCTACTCACTGTCTATCAACAAAATGTAAGCTATTGTATACTATATAAAGGAGGACCCAAAAATAACCAGAATCATTTTCTGGTTTGTGCACCTGTTGTAGTATATACTCCTGCTGTTACACTCTTTTTTGCAGGAACCTGCCAAATGACATCATCATGGGAAATTATAGAATCACATAACACATTTTTTGTAAAGTGTGTTGCACATATTTATCAATTTTCATAATGGTTGAAAAGTTTGAACAAATAACGCTGATTTTTTTTTTTTATGCAAACAGTATTTTTCTCTCAGATTTAGTTCATAATGGTCAGGCATTTTTATCTTCAAGTTCTAAAATATCTATGTAATGCTATAAAATGTAAACATCCCATTTTATGGCAAAGAAAAGGGTTCATGTTTCACCTCAACAAAGTGTCATCTCAAATCCTACAGTGTGAAACCCTTTTAAATAAAATTAAGCATCACCCAGCTTATCTATCAGCCATATGCACTCAATCTCACTTTATGTGATTTTTTAAAATCTCATGAATAAAAAAATGTCTGTTTTTTTTTTCAGACTTAGACTTAATGGCAAAAAATGATGGGGGCATTAAAAAGCATTACTTTGCAAGTCTTTCCAGACTACTTTGAAAAATGAAAATCATTTTCAGATTACTGTACTGCATCAAATGGATAGTTATTTAAAATAAATTAAATTTATAACACTTAAAAATAAATAAACTATTTTTTCTTATAAAATTCTGGCTATTTTTGGGTCCCTCCTTAAATATATTGAAGATGAGATGGGTTTGTCTTCACTATATTGGTTAACTTTTATTGAAAATATATAGCTAAGATTATAATCAATGAATATTTTATAATTAGACAAGGTATTGAAGTTTTTCAAAAAGAAAAACTTATTGAAAAATCTATGAGGATTACAAAATAGCAAATAAAATAAATAGAATTATGGATTAGCATGATCTATAAGTGGATGCATTTGTGATTCAAAACTGGTTTATATATGCATCACAAATCCCCTAATGCATTTTATTTTGTTTTCCTTTTCTTTTTCTGTTGGAGCTGGAAGTATTAAAATGCAGATTTAAGACAATTTTCATGGTAATCTAAATGTCTCCTGGTACATCTGACTACTTCTGCCAATGATAATTAAAATATATTATTAAATTAAACAATAATAACTATATCATGAATAATTTATAAAATAACTATGATAATAAAAATAATATAAAAAAATAAATGAATAAATTATCTCATTATTCATTAACTTAGATTTTTTTTTTAGAAAGACTAATCCACTATATTTACTCTGCACTCTGAAATAATGCAAATAAAATAAATTGTTATTCCTAACTGCATTTTTGGTTAGAAGGCAGCATCATATCAAATGAATAGTTTAAAGAATAATAGATGATGGAAATAGTTCAATATATTTTGCATCCAAGTTTATGTTGTTTAATTGATAAATTTTACTTTTCTAAGTTACAATTGTGAGTATTTGTATACCCCACCCCTCCATATTTTTGGTTCTAATTAATTTTCTATAAAAATAATAGATGCTTCTATATATGCAGTATAAATTGAAGCTTTAAAGTAGTTTACAATCACATTGAGAATGGCATAATATATTTACCGGAAAAAGTTTTTTGTATTATTGTTTTAATAAATATAAATAATTATTGATGTTAAATAATGGAGGCAGTCCTCAACTTTCCCACCTAATTGATTCCTGAAATGTATATGAAAGTTGAAATTTGCGAAAGTAGAGTAATATATAAAAAAGAACGTCAAAAAGTGTTTTTAAAATATTTATTTTTTAATGAGGTGTATTAGCATATACATAAATGACAATATTGATTAGTATCTGGTGTTTTCTTTATAAATTTATCAAGAGATAGTTGAATTGTACTCTTCTTGGTACTTAGAGATTAGTCCAGACATCAAAGTTGATTATGGATAATTCTGACAATAAAATTCTTTATATGTATCACATTAATATAATAATTACATAAATATATATTTAAAAATTACACTTACTATCAGATTTTTAAAAAATATATAATCCTGCCCAATAAATATTTTATTAATAAATAAATAAATTGACATTTAATTGTTTATTACAGTTTTGTCTTTCAATTATGGCTAGGGAAAAAACAACCATTTTTTAAATATTAAAACTTAACTCCTCCCTCCACCTTTTCTCATTTTCTATAAATTTAAAAAGATTTATGTCTTTATTAAATTTATAGGAAAATGAGAAAAATTGATGTGAGAGGGTTAAGTTTTAATGTTTTAAAAAAGGGGAGTTCGTTTTCCTAGCAATAATTGAAAAACAAAAGTGTCATAAACAATTAAATGTTTATTTATTTAATTTATTAATAAATTAATTATTAAACATGATTATATGTTTTTTTTTAAAAAAATTGTTATTGTAATGTTTTTAAAAACATATATAATTATTGCATTAATGTGATGTATTGATGTATATATAATGAATTTTATTGTCTGTAATCAATCTTGGTGCAGAGGCTAATCTGTAAGGATTATCTTCTTTTTCTTTTTTTTTATAAAAAGTTCTGTAGCATGCTGTGTTTTTTTCTGTTACCCTCTTATGAAATAGCAGCGAATTGCACAAAAGTAGAATGTATGAAAGTTGAGAACCATCTGTATATTACTGATTTAGCAATTATATTATATGTATTACTTATTTTATAATAAGCATTTAGTAAATTTAAAATAACATCTGATATACTGGAACATAGTATAGCATTTAAAGTACTCACACATGTTGATACATGTATGTATCACTTATATATATGTAGTAAGAAAATCAAGTCATAAATCATGTGACTTAACTTAATAAGCTTGTACTACAAATATAAGATAATGAACATGCTAATATTTCTAAACAAGTTTTTCTGATAAGTGCTGAAACAGAAAGCATTTAAAATCTCTATCTAGAATTATTCATATCTCCAAACTGTTTTTGAGCTGATGGCACTCTTCAGTGAGGCACTAGGAAATTTAAATTAGATAACTGGATTTGAAGACATATAGATGTGTGAAATTTTCAAATTTTCTACTTAATAGTTAAGCATTAGATAAATGCTGCACTTGAGTTTGTATTTTAGATCAAGTGTCTGAATATTCTAGTGCCTAACTAAGGAGAGCCATCAACTCAAAACCAGTTTGGGAATAGGAATAATTCTAGATAAAGATTTTAAATGCTTTTTCTTCTAGCATTTATCAAAAATACTTGTTTAGAGATATTAGCATGCTCATTGTATTATATATGTATACGCAAATGATTAATTAAAAATAAAATTGGTTAATAATAATAAGCTATTAGATATTAACAATGATATTTATAATTTAATTATTAGAGCTATGATTATGAAGCCCTAGAGCTTTGAAAGCGCTAAGCTTTAAATAAATTTAATAATATATTTAACTTCTTTAACTAGCGTTATAAGTGCATAATTATTGATATTATTTACATATTATTATTTTTCTAGTTTTAAACTCTCCTCTAGGCTATGTATACATGATAAACAATACCTCCAAAATCTCCTTGCTGCTGAAACCCATAAGCTAAAAACTCATCTAGAGATATTTGGATACAATATCAATGGATAAAGATAAATTGAAGTAGTTGTGACAAAGTGGTGAGTTCAGAAATTTGATACTTGTACTATAACAAATGGCTATCTATGAAATCTTAAACAAATGGTGAAAATATATGTAAAAAATTGTGATCTACACCAAGTGATGAGTTCTGGTTCAGCCCCAAATGCACATCTTGTGCATCATTTTTCTTTTTCATATTTCTTTGGTCATATATTTCAGTAAATGTTAATGAAATAGAAGTTTGAAATATATATATTCAAAACAATATATATATATACATACATACACCTAATTTTCTTTTTACATAGAATTAAACTTGGTTGTAGTGCTTTTGGTAAAAAAAATAACTTAATACTAAAAGGAAATATGCCTATATGTTTAAAAAGAAAAGTATATAATAAATGTGTTTTACTAATCCTTACTTATGGATCTGAGACTTGGCCACTTAAAAGATGAGCAATCCAGAGACTTCAGACCATTCAAAGAAGTATGGAGAGATGCAACAAGAAGAAATCAAAAATGCAAAATATGGGTAAAAGAACAAACAGGTGTTATTGACATCATTGAAAGAATTAAAAGACAAGTGTAGTTGGGCTGGACATATTGCTAGAAGAGATGATAATAGATGGAGAACTAAAATCTTAAATGGGATTACAAGATATTGTAAATGGCCCAGAAAGAAGTCACATGTGAGATAAATGGATGCAATAAGAAAATGTGCAGGGATGATGTGGAGAAGAGAGGCGAGACATTGAAGAAGATGGATTGAACTTGGAGAGACCTTCATCCTGCAGTAGATTGATAATGGTTGACAATGATGATGATGATAAATATATAAATGACCATTCTATTAATGAAAAAAAAAAGAAATGGAAAAAAAATCAGTATTAATTTTTTTTTTAAAATTGTTAATTTCAACTCTCTGTTATATATTTTCATATTTAAATGAAATTTTATTTACTAAATCAAGTTATAATTTTTTATTCTAACTATTTATAGAAAACACGGTCATGATTGGGTTAACAATGCAAGCATAAGAGTGAAAATAAACTGAGCACAAATATTAAGTATGCACTTTTTTTAATAATAAAAAATAATAAAGGTAATATAATTTTAAAAATATTAAAACATTTAATCACAGGAAAAGTTTGAATTTGTGATAAAGAAAATTTGTTTAAAGCTGAGAACTTTCAATACTGAATAGTAACATAATCATTGCATAATATGACTAGAGGAAATTGAGATCTAAATTTAAAGTCTCTTTTGGATATTAAAGAGTAGATTATAAAATTGAATTTTTTAAAAGATTTACATACTAATGACAAAATAGGAAATGACAAGTGTCATTTTTTTAAGAAAGAGTGGTGCTAGAGTCCTTTTTATTAATGACATTATCATCTTTAGCTATTGACCATGCTTCTTTCATCTTTCTTTTTTTTTCATTTCTCTTGGAACAAATGATGTCAGCTATAGAAAGATCAAAAAAAATTGTGATTTTGACTTCAACTGGTATTCCAAGAAATCAGGAGTATTCATTGCTTTTCTTGGTCCAGTCATAAAGATAATAATAATAACAACAGCAATAATAATAATAATAAGAAGAAAATAAAGAAAAAGAATCAGATTGCATAATAAATAATGGAGAAGAATTTTAGACTATGAAAAAATTATATAAATCCCAGACACCATTAATATAGATGGAAATTTTATCTTTAGTTAGTTGTTATTTACAAAAGGAAAATTATAGTTAGTAGTTGATACTTTCAGATTATAATATTCTCTAGTTCAAAAGAAATAGAAGGAGACAATACAATAATAATTTTTATTAGTCATTCATTAGACTAGAGATTATTCACTTACCTCTCCACAAGATGTTAAAAGTCAATAGAACCTTTATCTTGTGTGAGAATAGGATAGTGAAATATTATTCACTAGAAGGAGACAGTTTTCTGATTCATCAGATATATCCTTTAAAAAATTAAATTTACTCAATAAATAAGAAAATTGGATATGTTGTTTACTTGACTCCCTACATTAATACTATAGCAAAATATTTGAAATTAAAGTTAAAGATATAATTATCTCAACTTTGAAAAAAATTGAATTGATGGAATTACTTTATATTCAAATAACTTGAAGAAAAGAAATGTTGTGCTTAAAAAATTTAAGCAAAAGAAAATACAACCTTGCTAAAAAAAGATTATTACTAAATGGTAACATGATTTTACTTCAATTTTAATTAGATAGCACAGAATATTGATAAAAATGTAAAATTTTAAATTTTTATTATTTTGTAAGTTGATACAGGGATTATTGATTTTTTTTAATCTATAAAAAATTAATGCTAATAATAACATTTTGAAAGTTCAATTTAAAAATATTTTAAATAATTAAACACACACATACTTACAATGTTAAATACAAGCTTTAATATAATATTTTATGAATACAAACCCTTTTGCTAATATAATGTTTAATTTATGTTTTTGAAAAAATCTAGATAAA
This sequence comes from Epiperipatus broadwayi, assembly GCA_028023455.1. Classification (NCBI taxonomy): domain Eukaryota; kingdom Metazoa; phylum Onychophora; class Udeonychophora; order Euonychophora; family Peripatidae; genus Epiperipatus; species Epiperipatus broadwayi. The sequence goes on along the minus strand of JAQFVV010000049.1, from coordinate 7,279,600 downwards.
CATGAGTAATAAATACATTTATAAAATATTATTATTTTTGTACTAAGCACTAATGCAAAATTTGTAATAAAATTTAGAGAAAAATATAATAAATATGAAAAATTTTAGTGACTTCAAATATTTATCAGGGATATTACTTATATATATATATTGCAATTTTATGGTTGTTCATTTCTAACATCCTCAAACAAATAAGATTAAAATGAAAAATTTACTAAATATTCCTGAATAAAATAAAATAAAATTAATATAATAAAATATTTTCTTGATTGATAACGTATATCTAACTGAATATGTATAATTTAAATTATATTTAGGTAATTATGCATGTGTAGTAATATGAGTATTTACAAAAAAGAGATTTATGAAATTTGTTAAACTTTGCATACACCTACTACATTAAATTATAAAACAAAATTATATACTTTATAACTTGGTTTAATAATTCAAGTAAATTTAAAACTTATCACAAAGAAGAAAAAAATCAAAGTAAAATCAAGAACTAATTATGATTACTGATTAAGTTCAACTAAAGTTAAATTCAAGCAACAATAACTTTTATTTATGGGTAATTAAATAATTTAAAAAAATAGTGGACAAACAGGCTTAAATAAAAAAAAAATAAAGTAATACTTTTTGAGAAAGGTTACTCATAGAACAAAAGCTATAAAAAAGAAAAGAAATGAGGAAATCATCAATAACATATGTAGATGATCAAAGTACATGCCACCTGAATCAAATGCTCAAAACAATTTTAATTCTACCTGCAGAAGCATTCCACATTTGGTAATAAAATCCTATTATAGTAATTTTCACCACTGGCACAAAGCCTAGCTAAAATACCGAAAATATTTGACATAAGAAAAATAAACATGCTTACCCAAGCTCACCCAAAGTGTCCTATTCAGTGCCAGAGTGATTTCCAACTTTGAAAAAGTGCCTAAGAAAGGCCCAGATATGGTAGAAATGCTGAATCACAACTATTTCATACAGGAGAACTATTTTCAATAGTCTTCATTTATATTGTCTGCATATTTAAGTAACAGACTAATTAGAACGAAGTAAAAAAATCAAACAAAATAAATTTTATCATAATTCAGAAATGATCTTATTCATGAGTGGATAAAATGACAAAATTATCTAGAGAAACTGCAGTATTTAAATTTATATTTTTAAACATAAAATATTCTTAAAATTAAATATAATAATAAACCACTAAACATCACATGATCACCATTTTTTTTTGCTTATACAAACTGTTTATAGAGAGACGAAATTCTCCATACAGTAGTGCCACTCAGTGCAAACCAATGATTACTCTGGCTTGCAGTGAGTGGTGCTTCTGTATGAAGAGTTTTGCCTCTGTATAAATGTAGTAATAACTGTAATTTTTGAAATGTTTACATTATTTAGATTGTTAAAAGAAAAACTTCCTATTTATAATTACAAAGTTTTATTATTAATATACCATAAAAAATATATACTATTAGTTAAATGCATCTGTATATTTATAATTAATTTTTGACATTTTTTAAATGATGTTTATTAATTTATTATTTTTAATGATTAAATAATATCTACAGGTAATTTTTAAAATCAGTTGAGATTATTTAGAATAAATAATATTGTTATTTAACTTATTTAGTTGTCTGTGTATCATTCACAATAGCCTCACTTCACTTATATATCATTTCTCCATTGGGTTTGAGCAAGCTGAAAAAAGTAGGATTGTTGCCTTGACAACTGTGAAGATAATTATTCCAGAAGACAAAATGGCACTCTAAATATGGGTTAATGAATTTCAAGCTCTGTACATTCAAATAAGCATTTATAAATAGATATTAAGTAAGACCCTCTGAGATAATATTGGTGCATGGAGTGACCAGGAAAAATAACAAGGCTTCTTACATAAATATATACGTAAGGTATGAAAGGTTTGATCATCAAAATATAATTTTAATTGAATGTTAATAATTGAAATTCAAATGTCAATTATCTTCAGGTAGTCAAGCGTTGGTGGTCTAGTGGTTAGCATAGCTGCCTTCGAAGCAGCTGGCCTGCTTCCCGGTCAATGCTTTGACATATGAAAAAAAAATATCTTCAGGTAACCTGATAAGATATATATTGTTGTATAATAATAATTCATATAACCATTGGAAGCATCGTCAGTGCATATATATATATATATGTTATGATAGTAACCCTCTTAGCTCAATATCTTTAAAATAACCAACTTATTATTATTATTTTTATGAGAACAGAAATTTTCAATTTGTATTATAAATATGAAATATATATAGTATACGAGCACAGACTTTCACACGACCCACCACTCTCCACACTATCTCATAACACTGATACACTTGAACACATATATGTTGAAAAGATAAATAATCACCAATATACATATTTCATGCTAAAGCAGCAATCATCAGTTAGTCCAGATTACCATCTCTACACATATATGCTATAAGTGCTCATTGTAAATTATATTATAAATATAGTTAATTTTACCATGCAGAAAACAAGCAGGAGGACAATATCACCTGGAAGAAACCATTGCCACTAATAAAAATTTCACATACAAAGTACAATTGAGTGAAAAGGCAGGTCAAAGTCATGTCACTTTCAATCACATGCTCTGCATTATATAAACGAGTGTTGATGAAATTCGGTATTATTTCCCCTTCGTTCCTTTATTTGAAAGACTTTAAGTAATCTCAATATTTTTATTATGCAGCTGGAAACCACTATGGATGGCGAGATATGAAATCATCAGATATTTATTTTCCCAGGTAGATACTGGCCTCTTGATCATCATCATTACTAAAATTATTTACTAATTGAAACACAAATATAGGGATTTGAACTCAGATTTTCATGCACCCTTCAATTATCCACACTATCTCATACAACTGATATACATGATCACACACATGTAGAAAAAGATAAATAATTACCAATATACATATTTTGTGCTAAACCAACATTCATCAGTTGGTCCAGATTATGATCTCCCACACACATATATAATCAGTTCTCAGTTTATATTAAGATAGCAAATCATCATACTTTAATGGACATACTTCAATCTAGTCCAACCTTCAACTTTTCAGCTATCCATATCATTGAAAATCTGATGATGAAAACCCAAATCCCATGCTGATGCCAATATTATTACCATGCATATTTTGACCTCAAGTCACTCTGACCCCTTATGTATAGGACATCCATTTAAATGCTTAGAAGAGACCTAGGCAGGATACAAGCTTGATGTGTGAATATTTGAAAACCAGGCATTTTTCCCAAACCTAGAATTTAATTGTAAGTACAGGGGATTTGAACTCAGATTTTCATGCACCCTTCAACTATCCACATTATCACATACAACTAATACATGTGACCATACACACGCAGAAAAAGATAAATAATCATCAGTGCTGTTTTAGCATCAAATACATATATTGGTGATTATTTAACTTTTTCTACATGTGTGGTCATGTGTATCAGTTGTATGAGAGTGTGGATAGTTAAAGGGTGCATGAAAATCTGAGTTCAAATCCCCTATACTTACAATTGAGCTCTGGTTTGTGAAAAGTGCCCAGTTTTCTAATAGAAACATAATTAAGTATTTAATAGCTGGATTTGATAAAATCCAAAAATTTTTATCTACAGAATTTTTTTTTGACCTGGAAATTCTTTAAATTTATAGCCAAGGATTTCAATCTTTTAAAAACTACGGGATGATCAGTCTACTATAATTAATAAATCAGACTTTGTCAATTTTATGCAATTATTAATTAAGCTCACCTGTAAAATTTCTGATGTAACCTAATAGCTGTGTTTTGCGAATTTATGAAAAAAAAAACAAAACAAAGATGTTGGAATATTAAAATGATGCAATGTTCCTTGCTTCTTTAATTCAAATCTGAAGTAAATGTAATCACCTGAGGAATCCCAACCTAATTACTTTTTTAATGGATTGTTTTAAAATAATTTGTGGTAAACAAATGTGATTGATATTTTTTTTATTTCGTCTGTGAAATGAAATCATTCGCAATTGATAACAAAGAATTTGCGATTCACTATAACTCAAAGTTATTCACTATAATTCAGTAAATAAGGATTAAATTTATATGAAGGAATTTTATTAACACTAAACCTATTGGAGGAATGAAATGTACACATCAACAACACGATAAAATTATTCATAAACTTTTATGCATAATGAAATTTGTATGTATGATATTTCTTTATTTTTTACATAATAAATTTAATTGTATGCATTAGGATTGATTAATATTCTCATCAACAATAAGATCAGTTAGAATGTTTTTTTTTTTTTTTTTGAATTATTGTGATATTTGAATTTACATTAAAATAGGTTGTGCCTTTTATTATAGTTGTTAAATAATAGTATTATTTTTAAATTATCCCATTTGGGATGAGATTATCTCGTTTTATATACCTTATATTTTATTTTCATATGTTCCATGATAAAATGAATGAATAACATTTATATATAGTTGAAATGTACTTGTAATAGGAATTGTAAACTTAATAAATAATTATTTCATGGCTACAGGTCAAGTAGAATGTTTTGAGACCTTAATGTTGTATAAATGGGCCATGTAGATATCGCATTTGTTTAGTGAATGATAAATGTTCCCCAAATAATAAGATTAATAAGACAATGCCATTGGACCAGTGCATTCCAAATATAGAAAATATTGAGGCTCTGTAAGAACCAGAGTAATCTTTTGGATAGGTTTTAATAAATTTTAAAATAATGATATATTAAAGATTCTATCCTTGGCAATCTTCTTTATTGATTTGTTTGAACAACACTTTTCATTACACATCAATGCATCTCCCTGTGATCTTTTTTTAGAAAAACATTGTGTGAATATTAAGATAATTATATTTTGTATTTAATCTATCTTATGCATTTTATTTTGTTTAATAAATTATTTATCATTTTAAAATAAGGTTTTGTGTTTTAATTATCATCATCACTCACATTAATTCTACTAATGTGGTCATATTAGGATAATTTTAATATTAAAATTTTCATTATAACTTTATTACAGTTCATCAAGTGAATATTATTTATGTTAAAATTGCAATAGAACTCATTTGCACTACTTTCACAGTATTGTTTATATGCTATAAGGTATCTTCTGGATACAATCTCAAAATACCCAATTGCATCTTATTATAAATTGGAAAACTATATCATATAGATATTTAAGAGTCTTTATAGTATTAGAAGAGTAGGAGAAATAATATTTACATGATGTTACTTTGACATTTGTGATGTTATGCTAGCCACACATATAATGTTTCATTGGTGTTAAATATAGATTTATTAGTATACATAATATTTAAATGCTGGATAATCCCCAAGATTTATTATTAATATTGATGTTTAAATGTAGGGTTATAGTAACAGATACTATTCATGTCACAAGTATTTTTCTTATTGATTTTATTACTATTTTTGTGAGGCTAAGGTAAGAGTTAGATAGTCATCGCTTGTTTGGTGATTGGTTGTTTTTGCACTTGCACACTGTTATAGTATAGGTATATGAATCATCAGTATAAATATCATCATCATCATCATTATTTGCAAAAGATATTACCAATATTTATATGTATGAAAATATTCCAGTGCATAGTTATTTACAGAGGGTATTGCTGAAATATTATAATGTTTGGGAGCATGATTTCAACATTATATATATATTGTGCCCTTTTCTATAGGTCAGAAATAGCTAATTACAGTAAATTACTAAAAATTTTAAATTTTAGAATATGTTCTCTTGATGTGTTGATTATATTTTATTAATATTGTCTTAAAAGTATGATTTGAAGCTAATGAAATTATGTAGCGCATAAAATTATAATGAATCACTTAAGAACAGTTAAATAAAACTAAAAAATATTATTATATATGGTTGCAAAAGCTGGCCATAATAAATAACACCACTATAAATATTTAAAAGTATGTTTAAAAGTTCATTTTTAATAGTATTAAACTGATAGTTAAATAAATGTTATATTTAAATTCATAAATTATATTTAATAATTATAATTAATATCATATATTTTAAAAAAGTAATCTTTATGGTAGTGAGAGTTGTATTTAGTTCTATATTTTCCAAATTAATTTTCCAAATTTTATAATTGTATTATTTTATTTAATACAACAAGTGTAGCAGTTTGTTATTATTCCTAGACAGTAAATTGGATAATCTGTATTGGTTATCTCAGTCATGTGATTCATCTAATAATATATGGTTGCACACATTTGCTTGCTAGTATTTATTAGTAAAGCTCAAAATACTGTAAAATTGCATTATAGAATTGAATAGAATTATTACCTATCATAAGAACTAATAATAAACATTAAGTTAACTGTCATTATAACATGTTTAAACAATGCAATAAAGACGAGTACAGTTAATAATAAAGTTAAATATTTTATTAAAATAAAAATAGATAAATTAAATATTAAAAGTGGGATAAACTCATATAATAGTATTTTTAAAAGTCTTTTTAAAGATATTTAATCAATTTAGTAAAATAATAATTGATCTACAAGTAATATTTAGGTAATATTTTTAAAGTTTAATACGTCATAATTTTTATTTTGAAATTTAATTGTGTGAGTTTGCAACATTATGCAAATTTGATATCACAACTAAAAGTAAGAATTGTCTTGCATTGGTGGTCAGAGGTCAGCACGACTGCCTTGCACTTGCAGGCAGTTGCCCAGGGTGCAGGTTCGCATCCTGGCCGATGCTATGACACTTAAAAAAAAGTAAAAATTAACCAATAGATAAGGTATTCTTACAGGGTATAAATACCATTGCAGTTGATTTATCAGTGGGTGATTAATAATGTATTAAAGGTAGCTGAATCATATCAGAAGCTATCAAGGTGATTGTAATTTTAATTTTATTATTTTAGTCAATTTTAGTGCTCTCTTATAATTTTTTATTTGCTAATAGGTATTATTTTTATTTGCTAATAGGTATTATTTTAAAACGTATTTTGCAAAAAGAGAGTGTAAACTAAAAAATATTTTAATAACTTCATTTAAGATGTGTTGCTAGCTTTTTAAAAGTTTTCTTACCAGAAGTAATTTGTCAAAAATCTAATATAGAACTTCATGATAATAAAATGGATATACCAAGAATAAAATATATTCAATTTATAATATTTTAAAAATGTATATAATATTTGTTGATACAGTTTCATTAATGCTGAACAAGAAGACTGTTCTAATGAATAAAATAGCAGTATAGACACTGTACAAGAAACTTAAATGGAAAAACTGTTTGCTGTCTAAAAGTAAAGACACATTATTTTATATAGTAAGATAACCTTGTCCAAAATTAAGAAACAATATGACAAATGTACTTTATGATAATTTTAATAGAAATATCATATTAAAAGAGCAAATGTTATATCCTTTGTGAAGGAAACATTTTTTTAAAAAAATATTTTACAAGAAATTATTTAGGAAAAGACTCATGGAGAATATTTACTAAAGCATATATATATTATAAAAAAACCTAAAGTCTAAAAGGGTTAATACACGCTTATAAAAGTTTGTTTGGAAAACCTGAAAATTAAGATAATAATGAAACACTGAAATTAAGTACTAAATGGAAATAAATTTACTAAGGAAGAAACCTATAAAGAAAGTAAATATATGATTAAATAAAAAGGATAAAGTTATGGAAATAAATATTGGGCAAAAGTTTATCAGATAGGTCAAGCTAAGCCAAATGGAACATAATGCATTACTACACCAATATGGAATATTCTAGGAAGCTTCATGGGATTATTTTAGTATTATGATTTCAATAATTATCTTTCTGGACTATGGAATCCATAAACTATTAATCTATAAACTCTTATAGTATGGATTGATAATTATTTTGTTTAATTTTCAAGATTTAAAAAGACGTGGTTTTTTTTTAAAAAAATTGCTCGCTGCTGCCCGACCGACAAATTGTCTTGTTTGTCATCATAGCAATGGAGAAATGTGAATGCTCTTGAAGAAATAAAGCGCTCTTGAAGAGAATATTTTAAAAAAAAACTTTTGAGAAAGAAATGGAAATATTTGTACCTAGGAAAAATATACGTTTTCATCTGAAGTTTACATAAATATGCTTTTAATTTATTTACTATTTATTTTAAATGTAAATTTTTGATTAATAAGAATAGGAACATGAATATTAATTATTTATGGTATTAGAATCCTATAGTATAATATTTAATAATTTAAATTAGAACATTTAAATAGTATGCGATTTTATATCTAGTTGGAGAAAAGAAGACTGCAAAAAGTGATAATGATGAGCTAATGTTACTTGGTAACAAATAATGAATTATTGATATTTATTATGATGTATTTTCTTGTTTTTTTCTTTTTTTACAGATTGCCTATGTAATAATGTATGATGTATGAATGTTAAAATATGTGCATTATTCAACACTTTTAAAATTGTGAGATCAGGATTTATTTGGAATATGCATACTATGATTTTATACTAGTAATATAACCCAACATGATAATAAATATTTATGTGATTCTTTTAAAAAACTTTCATATTATTGGATGTTCAAGTATTATGTGATTAGTTTGTATGTGGTTAAGAATATAGAATAATGAAGTATGCAAACTTTTCTTATGGATTAGTAAGATTGCTCTAATTATAGTTGAATTTTATTTATTATTTGAATATGCAAGCTAGTAATTTGTCGATGTAAGACCTGATAAATCTTTAGGAAATAAGAATAGGATAGTGACCTGGTATTAATAATATGGTGAGCATGAATCCAGGAGATTATTAAGTTAGGATATTTAGGGAATATGAAGAATATTTTATAATATTTGTAGATGTGCAATGCAGTTAACAAAGCCCTGCAATTGTATATTTATTTTGGACAGTTGTTTATTTTCTTGGAATATTGATGTTCAATAAAGCTGAAGGAATAGCTTGACATCATTTATAGTATCTGAGGACATTATACAGAATAGGTCATGCCTCTAGTTTTATAAATACACTGTGCCATGGTATATGTTTATTCGATATGAGTTATGAGTTATACTCTAGTTTTTCGTCCCCATCCTACAAATCTATTCACTATCTAGATTTCCAAAAAGTAGCTACATCATACAGTATGGTATATTTAAAAGAAAATAATAGATGATTTAGAGTTAAAGATATGCAATTGTTTGGAATGAGACGAGTTCATTTACTTGTATGAAGAAATAGAATTTGTATGAATTGGAATTGAAAATCCAATGAACTAAATGAAAGAATCATAAAATATGTTATAGATTTATTTTATTTTGGAAATAAATATAAGATCTTAAGAATAAAATATGTAAAGGAAAGTTGCTTTTGAAATATTAAATAATATTAAAATATTTATTTCAGGTTTTTAAAAATGAGTACTGCATATTTTTAATATAATGCTATAAATCAATTATTTTATATAGCGCAATGTTTTTTTATAAACTTAAGATTCACCCATACAAAAGCGTTTGGGTTCAAAAAGATAGATAGCCATTCTATCTTTTCCAAAGACTTTATCATGTGGTTGAAGTGTTGAGTATTCATTCATTTTATATTTAAAATCCAAAGCGCATGTGTAACAGTTTAATGCTGTTTAAATATTATAATGCTATAAAGTAAAAACGATCTACACAATAAGTTTAGGTGCAATTTATATTTATTCAATAATAGAGAATGTATCAGTAATTATAATTAATATAGTATTATAATATTGTTATAATGGAATGTATTATAGTTAATAAATACAGTGTTGTGAACAATAGTATCCATGATTTAGAAATAAATTATCAATAGATATTTTACATGATATCATTAATATTGCTAAAGTGAAATTGTCTAATAAAAAGATATCCATGTTCTCGATTAGTATTATTTTATGTTTATCTGTACTATGTTTCTATGGATGTTTTAATATAAAAAAAAGAAGCATACTTGAATAATAGCTAAAGGATGTAAAATATATTTTGAGTAAGCATTAAATAAATGTAATTTTTTTTATATAAGATTGATCAAACAGGGATTAATAATATTGTATTATTTTAGGATTTTTTTTATATTTAAGTTAGAGTAAAGACTTAACGAGGTTCGAATATAAAGAATGTATAATGGTACAAATCTTTAAGATATTTCAAATGTACATATTGTAAATAAGTTATGTTGTTAATATAATAATAAACTTTATTAAATTTGTTTATTCAAAATTTGTGTGTCTGATTATTTATTTTCCCATCATCATCATCAACATCATGCATCAAAAACACAGTGTCACTAAAATTAAACATATAATTTTTGCACAAAGATAAATAAATAATTATTTTTAAGAATTCGAATAGTTTATTGGTATTCTTTTAAGTAATCATAATTTTACATTATCTTATGGTCATAAATTAGTTATTATAATAATACATTGAATTATATGCTATCAGTTGCCACACACTTTTGTTTGTCAGATTATCAAATGCTACCACGTATTTATTATATTATTACATGAAGATAAAAGATTATATTATATTATTTTATTATGGTAATAAAAATATAATGAAAAGAAAAGATATACAGAATTAGTTATACAATGAAGAATATTATTATTATTATTATTTATTATTAGTTTAAGTGTAGTAGATTATGACATAAAAATCCCTTCTCCTATTTTACTACCGTAGTTTTAAAATTAACTTAGAACAATTTTATGAACTTGAGATTTTATAGAGCTAAATTATTATGAATAGATGATTAAAATTTAATTGTTAGCTTAATCTTAGTGAGTAGAATTTATTAAAGTTGTAAGAATATTATAAATTTATTTATTTGAAATAGTAATAAGGGGGATAGTGTTCTTATGCCATTGAGGTAGTATCCTGTAGGATATTGGCTCAATGTAATCTATCTTGTCACCTGTATTTTCACTTCCAAGTCTCATGAAAATATTAAATATTTATTTAATTTATTTTTATAAACTGAACCTTATTCGTATTTTAAATTTGAGCTAGTGAAACATTTAATTTTAATGCTGAATATTTTATTTATTAATTATTAACTGATCTAGAACCCGTTTTATTTTATATAATATACTGCCTGGAAGTGAGGATGCAAATGGACCAGCTTAGATTATATATATATATGTTCACTAGATGAAGCTTACCACTAGCTCCAAACAAGCTTTAATTATAAGTGTCAATAGAGAAAGAATTCAAAATCTCTATCATACTATCTTCATCTCCAGACCAACTGGTTTCAAGCTTAATGGCTCACCTCAGTGAAGAGTTAGGATTTCAGAAACTAGATCTAAAACTCCAATTCAGAGCACTTATTTAATATGTTACTATCAGTTTGAAAACTCGAATTTTTCAGAAACTTAAATATATATATAAACTAAATACAGTAGCACAAAGTAGAATGAAACATTCAAAAAATTAAATTTTAACTTTTAATGTGCTATGATATCTAGTAGTATATTCTGGAGAGTTAAAATTGTAACCCAATGATCAAAATAAAATAACTTTCAATTATTTCCAAGTTTTTGTAGCATTGTTAAACAAACTCAAGTACTCGAAAACATGAAATTTAAATCAGAATAAATGTCTGCACAGCAGCACTGAAATCTAATTATAATCCAAATTACAAAGGTAGAGTTAATTGCTATTTATTAAAAAAACATATATAAACAAAGAACAAACTATCATGTATGTAAGATAAATTAAGCAGCACCAAATAATATATAATCTAAATTATCTGTGATATTTAATATAATACTCAGCAAAGTTAAACTTAGAAGTATATACTCTACTTTCTTTGCATATCTTTATATATTCATATATATATATTGATTATAATAATTTCTTTCATATACATTTCAATGCAAAACAACTTTCTTAATAAAACTTTATTTTCCTGACACTTTCGATTGTCCAGCAGTCTTCATCAGACCTTCTCAAATCTCCTCTGCTTTTTAAATAACTGATTTTTTTTAAAAATTTCTACCTGTCAGGAAAATAAAGAAGTTTTATTAAAAAAAATTTTTTGCATTGAAGTGTATATGAAAAAAGTTATTATAAGCAAAGTTAAAGTTGTGATGCAGTGAAAATGAAATCATTTTCATTCTTTCCAAGCTTTTATACAAATATCTAAATAAATTGAAAGTATAAAATTTAAACTAGCAGAAATTTTCTCCAGCTGCACACATATAAGTTATAATCTAATTTAGCATATTTCATATTATTTGATGCAGTTTAATATATTTATATAGAAGGGGGTATCCAAAAATAATTGCAATTATTCCATGGAGCAAGAGCTGATTGTAGTATATGCTTCTGCTATAGTTGCCTCTTGATGAGACCCTCCCCCATCTGCATTAATTTTTTGATTATTGTTATAGAGTGAAATCACTTTGAAATGTACTAAATATTTTTGTTAAGTGTGTCTCAGTTATTTGTCAATTTTTGTAATGGCCAAAAAAATTGGAACAATGTGAAATTTTGTTTCTCTTAGGGAAAACAGTTATAATGCTTTAAACAGTTTACAAGCAAGATGTTCTGGAAAAACATAAGTTTATGAGTTGTTTAATAGAAGTGTCAAATTCATCATATCTCACAAAGCATGGCAAGTGAAGTTGCAATGTCAAGATGATACCGATTTGTTTTGGATTCAAACAGCATTGTTTATTCAAAATTGTTTGTAATAAAAAGGCATTTAAAAACATATTTTGAAAAGTATATGTAGTGTGGTAAAACAAAAATGTCTTATTTGGGGGTGAATGCAGAGGATAAGCTTTACTATGGCAATACAAGTACAAGAAGCCTTGAGAGTGAAATAATTTTTAATTAAATTTAGCTTGATCCAGCTGATCCATCAGCTATATTCACTCAATCTGACTCCACATGTTATCTTTTAATTCCTCTTGAATGAAATAATGCTTCAATTTTTTTTTTTTGGGGATTAAGAAGTGGTGAAAAAAAATTGATCCAGAGATTAAAAGGCATAACTTTGCAAGAGTTTGTGGATAACTTCAAAAAGTGAAAAACACATTTAGATCTGTGAATTGCATTAAATGAACTATACTTCCAATTTTTAACATCTAAAATAAATAAACAATTTTTTATTATGAAATTCAAGTTAGTTTTGCTCTCCCATATGTATGATAATTTGTTGTTAGTTTACAATGCTATTAAAATGAATAGCAAGAAACCCTGCTTTTGAAAATTGAACTATAAACTCATTTGAAGGAAGCTATGGATGCTCCTTCTGCCGATTTAAATTTTGTGCTCACTGATATAAGAATTTGTCTAGGTATTCAAACAAAAGCATGTAAAGGAATGAACATAATTTTATTTTTATTTATTGCTTCACGACTCTCAACTATATATGTATAAATTTAAATGGAAATAACTTTTTATGAGCTATTGATAAATAGTACTCATACATCAATAAATAATAATAAAGATTAGATGGCCTATTCTTTATGTTTTGATATATTTAAATGAATATTTATCAACACTATTGGAAATTGAGTGTATTACAGGGCAATTAATGATCTATTCATTAAATTAATATTGTAAATATTAATGATAAATATGTGTAGCTCCTTATATAAGTGTAAATTTAAACGGAAATGATCACTTTCTATAAACTATTAATAAACTGTATTTAAAAAATATTAATAAAGAATATGCAGCCTATTTTTTAAATTTTGATGTTTTTAAATGGAATATTCATTGACATTGTTGAAAATTGAGCTTGATATTTATATATTAACAAGAATTTTTTAAATAATGGCTTCAATCATTTTACCATTCAATCTATGTATTAAAGGACAAAGCATGTGTTAATAATGAATATGTGTAGCCCGTTATATATGTACAAATTTAAACTGAAATAACTTTCTGTGAGCTATTAATAAACAGTATTCAATAAATATTAATAAAAAAGAATGGCATAGTCCTTAAGTTTTGTTGTATTTATTAATATTTATTGACACATAAATGTTGCTATCAATAGCTCATGGAAAGTTGTTAATTTTGTAATTTTTACCCATATATATATATATTGTATTTGTTATTTATATTTATAAAATTAACTCAATGTTAATATTGCAGGTAGTTAAAAATAAAACAAATTATTTATTCTGCAATATATAGATATAATTTCAAAATGATTTAAGCTGTATTTTAAAAAAATATGGCTGATGTATAAATATTATACTCAATTTCTAATAGTTTAATTACATCAAAATTTTAAAAATATGCTATCTATTCTTTATTAATATTTATATTTGGTGCAGTTGGTAGAGCGTCCGACTTAGTATTAGGAAGTCTCAAGATTGATTCTAGTGCTCAGTTCTGGTGCTCAACCTTATGAATTCCTAAGAAGTAAGGGCATATGCCTTTTTTTATTAATTATTATTGATGTATAAACACTGTTTATTAATAAAATGCAGAAAACTCTTACTTCCATTTAAATTTGCACACGCACACATATATATATATATATATCAGGCGATATTTATTTACATCCATATATGTTATTAAAACAGACAAAACTCTCATGGTGATCATGTAATGTTATCCCTATAAGTTTCTATATAAACACAAGACCAACATTTGCACATAAAATCAATTTTCCTGAAGGTTTTGTGATGATTGTGTTTTAATTGTATTTATATATTAGATTATTTTCTTCATCTAATATGAGTATTGAATGTCTTTAGAAAAATTTAACTTTATTTAAATATTCCAAATACATTCAACTGTTAGTAATAGACACAGGTTAGAAGGATATGCACAACGTTTTGAGAAATATTATTCCTCCCTCTTCTTCAGGTGTTACTGTCTTGATCAGTGACAGTAATAGCATGGGAATCAAACCTGGACTCTAGACTCTTGAGTATTGAATTTTAAGGTAATGCTCTAAAGTTGTAATTAATAATTTGTAAAGTGCATACTCATTACATAAGTAATATATATTAAGGCTATAACTTTAAGACTGCATCTAAAATTCAACAGTAGGGACCTCTACAAATCTAAACACAAGATTAATGACTTGTCTTTTAAAGTCATTAATCTTGTGTTTAGATTTGTAGCAATCCCTACTGACTTTATAAGACAAGTTGCTAATTTTGTGTTTAGATTTATAGAGATCCTTACTGTCGAATTTTAGGTACATAGTCTTAAGGCAATGCTGTAACTACCTGAGTCATTCTGACAACATCTCGAAACGTTGCACATATACTAGCCTGTGTGCTATTACTAACAGTTGAGTGTTTTTGGAATATTTAAATAAAGTTAATTTTTTCTGAATTCAGTACTCATATTAGATGATGGAAATAGTTGAATATACAAATAAAATCAATTTGTTACGGGCAAATAGATTATAAATTTTTTTCAATTGTAAAAAAAGAAGTCTGAGAATAAAAAGTTTTGAATAACTCGGATATATAAATAACTCAAATCCCAATAATTTCCGATAGTATTTGTTTTTATAGTTAATAACATTTTATAATATTTAATATTGTTCTTGTATCAAAAGAAATTTAAAAATAAAAAAAAATGCAAATCCAATTTAACTATTAGTTTCTGATAATTATATTTTTAAAAGTTATATCTTTCAGGAGTTTAAACTTAAAACCAATGCAATTGCAAAACCTTCTACACTGGTAGTTAGTTATAAAACTTCATTACTGCTAATTGATGCTATTGTTTATAGAACTTGCACGGTATTTCTCTTCTCAGAGGTTGGTTAATTACATTATACAATTTAATTTGAATTATTTTCATTTATAGTAATAAGAAAAGAATCCAAATATGTCAAAATTATAGAGAAGTATTAACACTAAAAAATAATAATAAATAAATAAATTTAAATGCTAACAAACTGTGAACTCGATTGATTTAAATTAAATTTGATTATTTCAGAAATAATCCTTAATTTTCTGAAAAGTTTTGTTATCATTTTAAAATAATGAATTTTTAAAATAATGACTTTTGCTTAATTTATTACATTTTAGCATTAATAAATGACAATACTATTTAAATTTCATTTTCATTTTTACAGATATTAATAAGAATTGAATTTAAAAAATAAATTGCTTGAAATATAGAGAAATTGAAAATTAATATTTAAATATAATGGAAATTATCATTTAAACAAAAAAGCAATAATATTTATAAATAATTTATAAATTAGAAAGAAAAAAAGTTAACTATTGTAAAGTTTATATATATTTTGTCAAAGCAAAAGGATTTTTAATATGCTGTCAATACAGCATATATATAAAGTGACTCTTTATAATAATAAATTGGTTATAATGATCAAAGATATTTTTCATTGTTATCAATGCTCTGAGTTAGATCAGAGTTAAAAGTTTCTAAATCACTTTCCAAATAAAACAAAAGTAAAAAAAAAAAAAACATATATGAGTGAGTGCTCAAGTAATTCAATTTTTGAATCTGAATATTGTTTGACTTTCCCAAAAAAATATATTATTTAATTTAAATCTATCAAGTTCACTGTTTGTTATAAAATTGGTAAATGATGAGGCTCTGCATAAATATTGTACATATACATATTTTTAAAAGAGTAGTATGATAAAACACTTGTAGTCTATATGTGTATATATGGCATTGTAGCCATTGGGGTTAAGAAAGATTTCAATATACATTTCCACATACTGATTAATTTGTTGGTCAGCTTCTTTAATTTTATTCAAAAGTTGTTTACGCTTAAATCAATACAGTTAAGGTTTGGGTAATAAGTGGAAATAGATTTTCATTATGTGCAAAATTAATATTTGAAATAATACATTATTTTCCAATACATATTTTTACTTACCAGCCAAGTTCTATATTTATTCTTCAAACATTAGTAAATAGATTTTACACATACACAGCATATATAGAATATAACACTGAAGTCTTAATATTAGTAAACTGGCCTCTTACAGACTCTTGGAGCAGTAAGGTAGCTTCTTATTGTCATGTTCAGGATAGATAGAATATAAAGTAAACATTGATAATCTTCAATTTAGTTTATGTTCTATTTTTTATGTTCTTTTTTGCATATATTGGGCTATGAATAAAACACCTCCCCCCATTTCTCAGGAACATCAAAATCAACTAATATAGAGACTGGCAAATGTTCTTTGAAGCTGTCTTTCTATACACATTACACATAAATTCATTTTCTCCAATCTAATAATCTCTAATTTAATCCACTATTTATAACACGCAATAGATTTCAAAAATAAGGAAATTAGTGTTAATTAGTGGTTAATATCAAAACAAGAAAATAACTTAATTATCTGGTCTTATTTTTGTGCTCATTTTTCTTATTTATCAAGTTGAACTAAATTACCATTTTTTAATTCATCAGTTATGGTTTTATTTATAAAAATATTAAAGTAAAATAATCCGAATTATTTTAATGAAGCTTGTAAAATTGAATTATTTTATATTCAGATTATTCAAATATAACAAAAGATTTAAAAATAAAATTCATATCCAAAATAATGATTTTTCAACCATTTACAACTTGAGGCTCTTGACTAACAATTAGCAATGCTGGCAAGTCACTTGTCTTTCTAAAATTAAATAATTTTAAATAAAAATCTAAATCTAATCATATTATTAGTCAATACATTGTAAAAAAAAAATAATTATAGATATATAAATTAAGAAAAATAAAAGTTTTCTACTTGTGGTCATGAATGTCATTAATTTCTTTTGAATTATAGATAATAGTATGATAATTATTTATTTCTCTTGATTATTCTTCTTCTAAGATTATATATTTTTGAATAAAAATCTATATCTGGTCATAGTATTAGTTAATATATTATAAAAGTTAATTATAAATATGTAAATATTTATAGAAAATATATGTTTTCATTTTCAAAATCTATCATGAAAAAATGAAAGATTTTGCAAGAACTCTCTCTGGTGGGCAAAGTTAGAACCTCTAATTAAGAATTGAGAGGGACAGCCAGCTCTTTATAAAATTTATATAAGAACAAGAATGGAAATGGCATGTTTCTAATACTATATAGGGCAACAGACCTTCACATTTTTGTGTAAAATACTGACCACTTCAGACTTTTTTTAAAATTAAAAGACTAATATAGATTTAACCTAGTTTTTACAGTAAAATAAACAAAATAAGGCCAAGATGGTGAACTGAAGTTGACTTTGCTTCTAAATTGAAAAAATCAGAGTCCAAATTAATTAATAAAAAATGTTTAGGCCTTTCACTGAAAACAGATTATAGGATTAAATTTATAATTGAGAAAAATGTTTTGTTTTATTCAAAAACATTTTTTTTGTTACAATAAAATATTTTACATTTTATCAAAATCAGTAATGTTATGTAAAATTATTTGCACTAAATAATTTTTAGTAATTTAAACATATCAAAACTGTTATTTAATCAATATTTCAGTTATTCCAGCTTAAATAATGTAAACAAATTTATAGAATAAGTTTTATCTATGTTGATTTTTACTTTTCCATTAAGCTTTTAATATATATACACATGCATACTATGTTATGGGCACTCTGTCTTATAATAGAACACTAACTTTTTTAAATTGCCTCCTTCAATTTAGTGCAGCATACAGTGCCAAATTTGAAAACTAAAGATTTTTGGATCTATGTTTGACCTGCCAGTTTTTCTCAAACTATTTGATTTGGGTATGATTTTATATAATGGTAATATGACATACATAATAGTTTTCCTAACCAAAAAATTCAAATGTAATATGACCTCCCAAGCAATAATTATTTATTCATTGTCAATTTTATTTGCTTTTATTTTTAAACATAATAATTTTTAATTCATCTCTTATAATTATTTTTTAAAGATTAAATAAACATATAGCATTGACTTTCTTTCATTACTACAAAATTAAACATTCGGATTATTATCCTTCTTCTTGTCCTATACTTTAATTAAATGTTGAGAATGTTCATTAAGAAAGAATTTGTTCTATATGTTAATTTTGTTAAATGTAGCTGAGTGTGCTTTGGCTGGTAAAACCAGATTCAAGTCACTCATAGGGTGGGTGAATGTACAATGCTAATTTATTTAAATTAATAATTTAAATATTTATTTGTTGTAGAGTGTTACACTATTCTCTTTTTTATTAATGATGTGGTTGCTGTTAGCAATAAACTATGCCTCTTTCACTTTAAGTTTTCTATCATTTCACTCCATGCAAATAATTTTAATATTTATTGGATCAAAAATGTGTAAATGTTTTTGCTTGTGCTCCCAGAAAACAGATTTATATTCTGAGTTATTTTTAACTCACTTATACAAGTATGTGTGTTGAAAAACTCTAATGGCTATATTTGCAAGTGGCATTGTTGCACTTGATTTTATACACAATCTGTCGCGTATTTAGTCCTGAAATATTTTGTATTTGATATTATTTAGTAGTCTGTCCAAGTTGGGGAGGGGGGATTCTAAGACTTACATTATATGTAGTATCATATATCTTTTTTATTTTATGTGAAAGCTTTGGTGTATACAATATTCTTACACATGGTTTATTATCTACTAGGAGTTGTTGTGTTGTTTTATTTTATTATAGAATTTCTTAATCATTTTTATTAGAGTATTTCTGCTGTATGCTATCTGTGTAAATCTTTTATATAGGTTTCTATATTAGCTTTCTAATATGCTTTATATTTGCAGAGTCTAAGATTTCTATTTAAGAAACATTGAGTTTGTGTGCCATAGATGTGAGAGAATGAGAAGGAATTGTTCCTTGAATTTTGAATGGCTTTATGATCATTTTGAAATCTAATAAATTTTTGTTTCTTTGACCATATAAATGTAAAAACTTCAAATCTCTGGAGATGTTTTTTTGTCCAATTGTCCATTGGAATGTGGTGTTTTGTTCTAATTTTTTGTGTAGTTTTATAATGTATTCATCACACACCTATTAACTTTTAATCAACATACTGTTTATAAATAATATTGGGATTTTTATCTAAAAATTTGGGGGAAATACTTTCTTTGGCCTTAGCCAGTGTTGAACTGTCATATGGTGCTGCTTATGGGCAAATCCATGAGCCATGCTTTTTCCATAATGTAATATTTATTGTCAAACTGTACAGCAATATCACTATCCAGTCAATTTAAAGTGTTGATTCCAAAGTCTCATTTTTGAAGATTGTATTCAGTTTCTAGAAGTAGTGTCCGAGTGGCAATACGTATAGAGAATTTTGCCTGTGATAATTGATTGCTTACATAATACTGACCCATATAATTAATACAGTGCTGTCTAGTGGTAACAATTTATAATTCTCATTTATCTGACTTGTGTTGATAAATTGAATCAGATTTAGGAAGGATCTTATAGTAAATTTTCCAAATCCTAGAGGAATGGTTATACTGGCATTATAATATGGACTTCAAAAAACTATCATCAAGTGAAGAGGATAATTTTGTTTGTGTAGTTTTATGTCAGAAAATAATAAAGGGAGAATTGCTGCTGATAGATACATTTTTAAATATTACCAAAAAAAAATCAAGTCAGATGTCACATGACCTAATTTAATAACATTTCAAAATATTCACATCTACTATATGCTTTGTTATAGGGTTTTTGTAATATGGCTATTATAAATTTATACTTCGGGGCCTTTCTGTTGTATGTTTCAATACAATACAATGCTTGCTGTTTGTCCAACAATATATTCCCTCAATGGTACATTTTTATATTTGGATTCTATATCTGCTATTATTTCAAGGTGTGGATCTTTCCTAGAGCCTCCAATGAATTTAAGATCATATTCTAGAAATGTTCTAATTTTTGTAGGGAGTTAGGTGGTTGACAGGTTGACAAGGCACTCAACTACAGTAAACAAAATTAACATCGGGAATAAACTTTTACTTAGCTAAAGTTCAAAGAATTTAAGCAAACTATTTAAAATTAAACATAGAAGGAGTATTTTATCACTTTATTATTTACAGAAAATAACTATTTTATTATCTACACTTTTTCCAACTCAAAATAACTTCCTAAAATTGTGTGGAATAAAACATTATTTTAAAAAGTGGCTGCAAATATAGCACACAATCTACACACTAGATGAAGCTACACCTACTTACAAATGTTCCAAAAAAGAAATAACTAAAAATAAAATGACATTTATTTTTGAATTTTTAGCTATAAATGAATATTAAATAAAGTCTAGAAAATAAAATATTTTACAATAAAATTAATATATTTATTTACCAAAAGATATATAAATTATTTAACAAAAATAAATACATTCATACTAAATAATTAATAATATACGGAGAAATGCAAATTTATTGATAACAAAATTAAAATGCAAATTTATTGATAAAAAAATTAAAATATCTGTTTTTAATTTTTTTTTAATAAAATCAATATATATATTTCACAAGAAAATGTTTTCCAAATGAATATAAATTATCTGACAAAAATACCCAATTACAAAAAAAAAACCCAGATGTTACTATAGTATATGGTTTATGTTTATAAGATTTGTAACTTAAAGTGGGTTTAATATTTTACATTTCAGATTATAAGCGTAATCATTGTAAAGAATTAAAAACAAATTGGTAAATTCATGAGTTAGTGCATTAATTTTATATTTAAATTCTAGTCTTCACTGATAATGCAAAAGTGAGAAACTAATCTGGAGATTAGGATTTTATAGTACTATATCATTAGGTGGCTTTGGAATAAATAATGATAACTGCTTTTGAAAAATAAATTACAAAAATCAAAGCAACACAAAGCTATAATTTATTTTTATCAGCTGTCTTATCTCAATATTGCTGAACAAAGTTTAGCATACTGGTAAAAGTTTTATTCTTAAGTGTTAATGATTATTGAAACATTCTTCTGCTGAGGAAAGTAAAAAAATCTTTGTATAAATAAATGAAAATGATATTCTGAATCTGACATTTGACATTCAAATGTCACTTAAACACTCAAGCAACTGAATATACAATTATAACTACCAAAATTTACCACAAATCTTTGTGGTTTATAAAAGGTAATAACTATTCTCTTTGTAATGCTTCATTATAAATATTATAAATAATTAAATTTATTATAAACTGTATTATAACAAATATCTCTTTTTATTTAAATAAAATATTTTGACTGCTCTTAATAAGCTTATCATAATCAATCTTGTGTCTCATAAAAGGCAGATATGATATTTGATGTGGAATAAAATTGCCCAATAAAGCCATCTAACGGTTTTATTTAAAATGTAAAAAAAGGGCAAATTCATAATCATAATATTTAAAGGGCTATAGTTTTTGAATATTTATACATAAAACATAATGCTGAAATTTGAGACAGCTGATGAGGGAGGTTTCTTGAAACCGATATTGTGGGTTTTGAATTGGCTTAGATTTATAAGTAAACATTTTTTATTATATAATGACTTATGTTAAATTAAGAAATCTTTTAATAGGATTAATAGAGAGTGTTTAAATACAATTAACCATTATAACAAAGAAAGAAAAAATGTATTCAATTTACTATACTTTTGTATTTTAAAATGTGATCCATATACCTATTTAAAGGGTAAAATCATATAACAATAGAATGAAAATAACATTTTCACTATTTTCTGTTAAAATATTTTTTACAAAAGAATAATTAGTTATATTGTTCCTACACATTATCCTTTGTATTAAAAAAAAAGAAAAACTACTACATTTTACAGTAGCTAATTTTCATTTGAATGACAGTTTCTTTTATTTATCAAATATTTATATTTCATTTAATTTTTATATTTTTACTGAATCATATCTTGATAATATGTCTTTTAATAATTACTTATAATTAACTACATATAACCAAAATGGTTTTGGTAATATTCCCAATATTATGTGGTTATCTCATTTTTTTCAAGTCTCTTTTTCAAGCAGTAATGTACTTTTCATCATTCCATAAATAAATTATAATTCAATAATAAAATGATATTGCCATACCTTAATGAGAAAATAGTATCCAGCTATTAGAAAATCAATTTTCCCCACTTGCAAGCAGCTATATTGAATATTTAAAAAAATATGCTAAGCCAAAAATTTTATCATAACATTTAAGTTTTATTAATAAAAAAATGGCATAATATATATTGTTTTAAAGATCAAACATCAAAGAATGTAATTAAACTGAAAAAAATATAGTCATTGATATTAAAAGTAATAAAAAAAAGAATAAAAGTTAATATTTCTAATAATTATTTTCATATTATTTTATAAATTTTAAATTATCATGCATACAACTTAAAATTATATTTTTGTCAGTAGGTTAGTTGGATTCATCATAAAATTTTTAAAAAATTAGTATATAATAACACTTACCCAAGGTAATCCATCACTTGAAAACTTCATACAATAAAGACATTAGTACCTTTCATTTTTCTATTTCCATATAGGGGTTTACAATGTATATGTCCTCCCTAATAACTTCCCTTATAACAAGTAGTTAATATTGATCAATAATTGGTATAATTTGAATATTATAATAAAGAACTTCAATATAGTTTGTAATTTATTAAAAAGTACTATTAAAATAATCACTATATACAAAATAAAATAATAAAATAAAATAAAAAGTGAATGAAATACTAAATTTATTATAGAGTTAAGCTTGAGGTACATAAGTTAGTAGTTTAGCATCAGTGCGATGTAGTATTATTTATCCTATCTTTATAGGTTTTGAGGGCTCATATTGCTTCATGCTACTATGACTATAAATTTAGTAATAGCTTCATAAACTGCTATCTCTCTTTGCATTTGATATGTAGCTTTGAAATTTACATTGCACTAGTGTATAATTGACCTGACTTTATATACTGTCAAAATCTTTACTTTTAACATTTGTGTATTTTTATTACTATTAAAATGCAAACAAGACATTATAGAAAAATCTAAATCAGGTCATAATATTTGCAAAATATGTTTATCTTTGTCTCATGTACCTAATTCAAACACTGGACCCAAGTCCACATCATAGCAAAAAATGCAGATAATTCACAATATAAATGTACACAATCACAATCTATTTTTTTTATATGTTAGTTTCAATAATAATTTTTTCATATATTTTTTATCAAATATAAATATATAAAAATAAAATTATAATTAAAAAATATGCAGCTTTGAAATTTACTTTGCAATAGTGCATAATCGACCTAAGTTTTTATACTGTCAAAATATTTACTTTTAGCATTTGCATATTTTTATTATTAATAAAATGCAGACAAAGCATTATAAAAAAATCTAAATTGGGTCATAATATTTACAAAATATGTTTATAATATGTTTAATAATAATTAAAAATTATATAAAAATAAAATAATAATTAAAAAAAATAGAAAAATAAATACTTACCATTAGGCCCCTCATAACATTGTCTTCAAAATAGATTAGAAAAAGTAAAACTTTTTACCGATGTATTTTTCATGGCATATGTTTTTCCAGTAACTATCAAAAAAATGAGAGAATGACAAAAACATTCAATTTATTTGATCACAAAAATTATCATAAAATTTTTATTTTTTATCATAAAATGAACCTGAATGTTTATAATTTGAAATTCATTGCCTACATTATGCAGGCATAAACACGAATTTGTTGTGATACTATTAAATTTCTTTAAAAAAAATTATTTTGTTACTCATGATATTATTGAAACACAAATGATAATAATTAATAGTAAACTATGTTATATAGTTAAAAATATATATTCTAACATTATTTACCATTGAGTTTTCTAAAGCCATTATTACATTTTTAAATAAAATTATAGCATTATTCACGTATAATCTTTAAGTTATTTTCAGTTATGTTCACTTGTTTTACTCATCCACATTTAATAATTTTATTATTTTTTTGGACATAAGCACTTCTCCTCATTCATAAACATTTCTCAAAAACTGTAAAAAATAAAGATAAGCCATAAGATCAATTCTTACAGGAATATAAGGTTTCCCAACTTTGTCATATTCCAATGTATTTTTCTTTTATAGTCAATATGTCAACATTCATATGATCACCCTAATTAAGAACATTAATCCACTTTATCACTCTGCACCAGAGTTATCTGATGTTAGCATAAGTTCTTAATGAACAACCTCTGTTAGGTCAACCAAATTCTTAAACTACTTAATGGTTTTGACCTTAATTAGCAAGAAGAAATATGTTGTCCATCAGGTCGGAATCCAGTAATTACTAATGTTTGCAATAGATGGCTCTGGTAGAGAGTGATAGAGTAAAATGTTGTTGAATATTTGCAAAGGAATAATGTAAAGTTTTGTTCAGCAATATACAGATGCATCTCAAGTTTGCCATATCCAGGACAAATATCAATAATAATGAAAAATACAATTGCTAACCATACTTCTCTATTTTATGATTACTTAGAATTGAGTACATTTGCTCTAATAATATTATATTATAAAGTATAATTATTATTTTTTATAAATGCATTAAATGTATGTAAATAAATCATTTTTTTTATAGTGCGATGTTTGTAAACTGTAATATTTAACACAGCATTATGCTGTTGCACATGCGCTTTGAAGATTTTAACTATAAATGAATGAATACTAACACTCAACCACATGATAAAGTCTTTGGAAAAGATAGAATGGCCCCCTATTGGGCGCCATTTATGTACCGGGTCGAACTGCTGAAACCACCTACTTATACGTATATATGAGTTTTGGCCGGTTTCAAACTCTTTCATAATACATTTATAATCTTATAAAGGTTACATGAATGAACCGGCACATTCGAGCAAAATGGGAGATCTTATTGTTAGCTTTAACTATCAACAATGGCCCATCTTGGCTGCTAGATTCAAACCCCTACTATCCAAATACTTTATTTGTTTTGGGGTAAACCCCAGGGTGCCAGCTAGTCTGAAGACTAACGTATTCGGGCAGTAGGCTCATAATCCAGCGCTCGAAACATTCCCTTAAACTAGCTCAGTCTAATTTTATTCAATAACAAATTATACAAAATTGGTGGTGGAAAGAATTAATAAAAGGTTGGTAAAAAGAATTGACCGACAAATAAAGTTTAAGTTTTAAAGACAATTTATTAACTAACATTAAATAATTTTAAACATTCTATAAATTTAATATAATACACACACATTTTAAATTAACATTTCTAAACTAGTTTAAATATTCTTGTAGATTTTAATAGTAGAACACTGGTATTTATATAATTTAACTAATAACACTGATATAATGATCACGCACATATTAACTCATAATAATAAAGCATTAATAGCATTTGAAACTTAAACACACATATCAATAGTTCATTTTATGTATGATAGAGTTCATATAATTTGAATCTTGAATATTTACGAATTACAGCGGTGGCTACTACGTATAAATGATAATAAATAAATGTTTACCTAGGATTTTGAATGTAGACATAGAATTTTGTTCTCTTTGGTTGCTGCTTTCGGTGAGGATATTTCCATTACAAATACTTCCAGCCGGCTGGGACGTTTCCTTGATGAGTTTCATTATTCTTCATGATTATTATTATTGGAGACAATTAGATACTGACGGAGATTTTCTAAGATGTTATGCTGACATTATTTCACGGGTAGATCTTGCTGTTTTCATCGGACATCAGGGTGTGGAGAAAAACGTGCGTTCCCAAAATCTTCTCAGCACTGCATCTTGTTTCTGAATACCATTAACTTAACTGATTGAAATTAACTGACTCAATTGATTTGTGAACTCAACTGAACTGTCTCAACTGATTGTCTGATAAAATATTCAGTATTTATACCAACGAAGTGTTTTTTTTTCGATATCCTCCGGCAAATATCTGTTGTCGAAATTCTTTAGCAATTAATCCTTTGACAACATGTTTTTTGATTGATTGTTTAATTAGTAGTAGCTATTTCAAAATGTGTTGTTTTCATATCTTTAATTAGTAGCGCACCGCTGTGTTTTTTTTTTTAAATACATTTTTCATTTATTTATAATATTTAATACTGATACATTTTTTTTACATTCGCACGCACATATATAATTTTACTCTACACATCAAAACTAGTTTTAAGATTATTTTTCTTCTTTAATTTAAATGAAGAGATTTATATATTTTTTAAAGCTTTTAAATTGTATTTCACTAATAATAATAAACTCTTTACTTCCTTTTTATAAAACCTTCAGTTTAACTTTAAGAAAACCCCCTTCCCACTTTAAATCAATGATTTTTCAACTTTTATTTCAAACTCTTTTGCGAAAGATTTTTTTTGTTTTAATAATTTTTTTACGACAAAATTATTTTATATACATGTGCCAATTTGGCCTTGGCACATTACACCCCCCTCTGTTTTAGAGTAAAATGCATCATTTTTGACCATTTTATCTCTTGCAATTTTAATTCTTGACTCTAAAGATTTACTAATTTATTATTTTAGATAATTCCTACACATGTGTATACGTGCAGCATAATTCTACACCTACTAATATTCTAGATATCGAGTTATTACTGGACTTGCTTACAGGGAATCTATAATAAATAAATCCCTTTTTGCACGCATCATAAGGTGCGGCAGTACCAAGAAAATAACCTAAAAGGATATCTGGATAAATACATTTAAGATACTCATCATAAGGTATCGCATTTACCAAATATTACCAGTGTATGTGCGCATATATACACACGTATACTTACACACTCTTAATACACCTTAGATTGACTTTATATTTATATTTACCTTTCAATATTATTTTTAAATACACATGAACATTACCTACACTATTTATTTACATTACAATATTATTTATAACCCTTAAGAAACATTATTTAAAATATTTATTTACACTAATCTTATAATATTATTTTTAAATCATTACGAACATCTTTATTTAACATGCGTGTATTTAATAAAATAAAAAAAAAATCGATTAGTTTATTACGAGTCATTCTTCATTATTATTTACTAATGATTTATTTACACTTATTTATTTAACTTGATTTTATTGATTTTATTTTAACTATTTGACCTACTTATTTATTTATGAACATTTTTCTTAATTAATATGTGCGTTGATCACTTTTTCTAAGTATTTACCACTTCAAATTCTTATTTTTCTAGAGTGCATTTTAAGTTTTTGTTTTCATCATTAGATAATAAGTGTAATGTTAAGAGAAGTAGGCAGCAAAGTATAAGGCAATTCAAACACACAGATAGATTTTGTGCTGATTTAACCCAACTTTTAATTTCTTGTGGAAGTCGTGACTACAGCATGGGAAACTGTGCACAACGGATCATGAACAGGGACTTTAAGATTGTGAATGGCAGGACTATCTCTACTGCACATTCGACTTACTAAAATATTTATTTTATTCGGTTACTGGGAATTTTTCCTCCAGATTTATTAACTTTTATATGCCAGGACTTTTCTACTGGCGCATCATCATCAGTATTATTTATTTTTCGCACTAACCATCTGTAGAACAAAGTCACCACAAGAAAAGGCTTAATACATTAAAAGTCAGGCCTGGAATTTATCTCCTTGCCCAAATACTCGCACACACCTCAATCCTAATTTAATATACTTCTTTTTTTTTTTTTAACTTTATTTGATAATGTTTTATTTCCATTAATACGTTCATTATACACTTACTTATTTCATTTTTATTTTTAAAGCGTTATTTTTACTCTCTTTTTTTTAAAAAAAAAAAACATTTTCATTTTGCTTGTCTATTTTGATTTTACACATTTGTTTTGTTTGCGTCATGCTCCGCTATGTTCTAGACTTATGAGCTGGGATATCAATATAATCGATAAGACATAATCGAGGGTTTTTGACATAATCATTTTGCTTGTCTATTTTGATTTTACACATTTATTTTGTTTGCATCATGCTCTGCTATGTTCTAGACTTATGAGCTGGGATATCAATATAATCGATAAGACATAATCGAGGGTTTTGACATAAATTGTTTTATAGATGCTTTGACATTTTAAACTCTAAGATTGTTATTTTATTTTACTAAGACTAACTTTAATCATTTTTAATTATTCAAACTATCTTGATACTCATTTTTACATTTTGTTTAAAAAGACAAACTATAGGTTATTTTTGTTTCATTAAACTTTGTTAAGCATTTTCCGTTATTCCAAGTCCATGGTTGTTAATAACTAGGTCAAATCGGCGAATCCGTCAGATTACATATTTTTAATTTTTGTCTGGTGGTTCTTTCTTTCTTTCTATTAACTCACTAATATAAATTATACTCCATATTCTCACATCTCTCTTTCGATTAAAATTTATTTTATCTCTTTCTCTTTCCGTTTTATTTTCTGCCTTGTAAATTAGAAAACCTTTAAGCTTCACAGACCTCCGTATTTTTCCTAACCGTGAATATTTTTTCTATTCTTTCTCTTCATTTTAAATCTCCGTCTAAAATGAATACGAACGTTTGCTTTCACCTTTTTATTTTTATTTTCTATCTTGATTAATTTTATTTCCAAACTACTATGCTTAACGCTATCTTCTGGTTTTTGATCTACATAGGTTTCTACTTTCTCTGTAGCAATGCTATCTGATTCTAATTTAATTTCTATTTCCAAACTACTATATTTACAATTATATGACTCTACTATCTCTTTCATGACCTCAACTTCCTTATTTTCTTTGACAAAATCTACTTCTGCGATCTCTTGATTTTTTTTGTTTTAATAATTTTTTTACGACAAAATTATTTTATATACATTAAATAACCTTTATACCAGCACACATTCTTTTGACAGCATAGGAATAAAGATACAACCTTTGTACATTTGATTTTTAGTTATTAAAAAACTTTTCTTAACATATTAAACACACTGGGAATCCAGTTAAATTTGCAACAACTGCTTGGGATTCAGTCCATTCACTTCTAAATTTTCAATTTTCTTGTCTTACTTTTCTCTTTATTTTAGCTATATTAAATATTATGCTCAATACTAAAAGAAGTTTGACTCAATATTTTTCTTTTGCACACTATAATATTTAATGAACTAAACATGAGTAAATACAAATATTATAAAGCTACCATTCAAGATGACATGACTGTTCACTTTGCCATTGTTATGGTTCATGTCTTTGATTTTAAATTTGCCTTTCTATCATAAGATATCTCCACAGGTTATATTTTTAGATGAAACCATAAGGACCATGGATGAAACTATCTGAAGATACTCCTGAAATATTACAATAATATGACATGACTCCTTATGCACCATCCATTAAAGTGATAAATTCTGCCTTTGCTAGGTTAGTTTGGTATGGTTTTCTTGAAGTGATATATTCAAGTATTATTATTTAGTTTTGTTTTTATTCTGATAGTGAAGTGATGTGAAATTAAAAAGTCTTTAAAAATATTAATGAAGTTTATGAATTAACTTTTACTTAGATTTACAATTTTATTTTGTTATACGTATATTATTTACTAACTTAAAAGGAGCTGTAATTATACATTGAAAAAGCTGCATGTGGCTTCAGGTTGCTGACCCTGGTGAAGTGACTTTAAATATGTTTTTATTTCTATAACTGGACTATGAAATTTGTACACAATTACATGAAGCTGGAATCAGTCTTGACATGCAAAAAGTTCAAATATTTTAACAACCAGTAATAGAAGAAAACAAATCAGCATTTTTTGGACTGTATGATTTAAAATCTTATGCTGTAAAATAACTGAAACATCTTGTCAGCTTTTTAAATAGTAAGAGAGACTTAGATATTAAGACACAATATATTTCAATGTGTTGTTTCTACACAACCACTTAAAAGGTTAAGTATTTCATTATGGTAATATAATAAAGGCAAATAATTATATATAAAAATAGTTGTAACTTAGAAGCACTAGAATTTTTTAATTTAAGAATGTTTCTTAAGATTCAAAAAATATAATGACCAGATCATAAGATTAATCAATGTTTTTTTATTTGATATACTAAAAAATCTACTATTGCAAAGCTACATGTTCATTGAATTGAACATTTGAAATATATTAATAATAGACTTAAATGTATTTTACAATACATATTATGTTTTCTTATTAGAGAGACAGACCCTGTTTATCATATAAGGGCTTTCTCAAAATATTCTAAAATGGAAAGTATCAATTGCTTTTGTAGGAAGTTATATTTGAAAGTAAAATACAATAAAGAATTACAATAAGTCAAAATGTTAAACTTTATTATTTGAAATACTTCAAGTTTTCCTTAAAGGAAATTAAAACAATATCAAAATATGTCAACTAAACTGACTTAAGATTAAGCATATGATATGTATGGACATATCAAATAAACAAATTACAAACACATCATATGATAGATGTGGACATATTTGTATTTTTCAGGTTGATTTTTAAATTCATTCAAAACTTCTTTATCATTTTTTTTCTCTTTCTTTTATTGCTTTTCCTTTTTTTCTGTAATTAGGATGATCTTACACTTTGAGGAATGTTAATGAAATGTAATCCAGAATATTTTACTTTGAACTGAATATAAAGTAGTCTATATAAATCTGCCTGGATGCATAAAGTATATGATTATAATAATAATATGACATAGCAAACTTGTAAAACAACTTCTAATTAATATTATGTTATTCTAATTTATTGAAAATGGTAATTAATGATGCAAATCAACTTCTTTTAATAAAATATAGCTCTTAAACATCAGAATTCACTAAAATTTGTAATGTTTTAATGATTATCTTAATCAAAATACACTGTTATCTAGGCCGCAGTTACTCACACTTTTTATAAATATTAACTACTATTTGCTTTTAATAAAATGACCCCACAATCTACTTATTTTCTGGGGGGGAAATACAATATTAGAATCTGATTTCAATGTTTATTAAATGTGAACATTTATAATGAAATAAAAACAAAATTAAAAATATAACATTTTTTTATTGTGCTGATTTAAACGATTTTGAAATCAGGATTATGTGAAGAAAGTAATAAAAACATTAATTAAAGTATTCATTAGTTTAAGAATTTATACTTTTTGGTTTTAATATTTTTTTTCTGAAAATGCCAATTCAGTAAATACTTAAAACGAAATAAGGTATAATTTTATAAGCAATATTTTTGTCAGAATGTGAATGATGTTAAAAAAAGGATCAACCAACAAATATTGGCTGGTTTAGCATTCTTGATTATGGATAAAAATATACCTTTCTACCTGTATATAAAGTTGCAGATTTTTTAAATATATATTTTGTTATTAAATATGTGGATTAAAGGCCCAGTGGTGTTTACTATGCAATTTAGTGCAGTCCTAGAAGAATAGACTCTGAAGCCCAAGATTTGTGGACTATGACTTCAGTTCTTTAACTGCCAGATCTCAAACTTCTTATGAATTTCTGATAATTTTTTTATTAAAAAAATTCAACAACTTAAATATCATAAATTAAGATGATGTGATGATATTTAGGGGAAAAACAAAAATGTTTCATAATATGATAATTTATATCTTAGTCTGTTCTTTTTTAACATGATCGAGTTGGAACAGCTTTTCAAGTTGTCCAGAATAGAATTTCTAAAACAATTTAACTTATTTCAGTTATCCATTCCTAGTTGAATAATTGTGTTTGTTGGTAAAGGAAATTTTAAAGAAATACTTTTGACAATGTGGATTGTTTAGATGGGTGTCATGGAGCCAATAATATAAAAAAAAATGTTGAAATATGATTCATTTTTACTTCTACAGAGGAAGTGCCACGTTACTGAAACACGTGTAAACGTGGTTGAGGTTTTTTTTTTTTACATTTTAATCGTAACTTCGGCGGACAAAAGATAAAAAGCAATTGTAATAAAACAATTTTTGTTTCTATTATTATTTTTTAATATTTAAAGTTGTTCTAATGCAGACATTATGCAATTTTAATTTGTATTTTTTCATTAAATTAATAATTAAGTTGTAGTAACATTTCTAGTTTTTGACTTGTCAATTATTTATGCGCTTTGAAACATTTTTTTAATGAAGATGAATGAAATAAGATTATTTGCATAAAATTTCTGGTGTGAAACAAATACAGAAAAATGTAAATTAATTTTGTATTTAATGACAATTTCACATTTAATTTCCATTTGATTATCAAAATAACTTTCAAAAGGGAATTATAATTTTTCTACTCGGTATGAGAAATAAAAAGTTTATTATTCCTATTTTTAATTTGTTTAAATTTTATTTTAAACAATATTTGTCAACATTAGATTGATGGTAATTTTAATTATTGATTTATTTGTCTAATTAGGCTTCTTTGTTTATACAAAATTTAGAAAGAAAATTTACTTAGTTTAAAATTTAATGTTATATCATTAAATGTTTACTTGTGTGTATATGCCAGTGAAAGTCAGAAATTGTTAAACTACTCAATCGATTGTAATAAAAATATATATGTTTCTTCTTAACTTGTTTATGTTTTGTCTAAATATTGCTGAAAAAACAAAGAATGAAAAATTTTAAACACATATACTTACTCTTATTTTCATTTATATTGATTGAACAATGTATGAACTATGTAGGTGGTGAATGAATAATACTTTCAGGATTTTTTTATTTATTTGATAACACTTAATAGTAAATTCATACAAAAAGGAAATTGATATGATATATATGATTGATAATTAAGTTCCATAAAAATTGTCCAGATCCATGTAAAAAGATTATGAATTGTTAGTTTATCAATTTTAAGAGAGAAAAAAAAATCTCTTTGTGATTATTAATTTATTGTTGTCTTAATAATTTCATAATTATATTATTTAAAATAACTGTTGTTTATATGCTATGTCTGTGTGAACATTGAAATATAATGCCTAATTCCATGAAATAGTTTAAATTAAAGTTCAGCTATGATATAATTAGGCAATCACCAATTAATATGGATTATTGTCTGATTTATGCTAAGCTAAAAATGGGCAAGTAGTGTTGTGGTTATTAGTTGGCATGGATTGGGCTAGCATGATAAATTTTAATGACTGGTTGGCTAATTATAGATGAAATATTAGTTTAGGTTATTACACATAAATTCTCATTATATTATAAAGTCTACATCTAAAACAATATAAGAATTCTTTATATAGGGTGGACCACAAGTTTCCATGCATCCCTATGCTTTGATTGGTCTCATGGCCTCCCTGATTTTAGATCTCACTCACTTGATTTTTATTTTTGGGGACACCTGAAGGCTCTGGTATATCAGGAAAATATATGAAACATAAATCATCTTAGGAAATACACCACCAATGCCAGTGCAAGGATAACTTCAACTGTGCTGATATGAGTTCATCAGCAGTGGCAGACACATATTGAAATGTGTTTCAAAACAATGGCTGCCATGTAAAGCATAATATATATATGAAATGGTTTTCATAAAAAAATTGTTTATTTTTTTTATGTATGAAAATTTATGAATCATCCTATATATACTTCCCACATTTATGACTTTTATAATATCTATTTTAGATAAATATATTAATAATTATTACTAATCATTTATGAGGCTAGAGATTATCATAACTTATTATGATTATTAATTCACATGGTTTCAGCTAGCATGGCAAATTTTAATTGGTGACGGCCTTGTTGCATTATAGATAATATATTAATCTAGATTATTACACTTAAATTTCCATTCCATTTTAATATTTACATGTATAGGTTTTATAAAAATCTTTAAATATATATATATATTGTAACCTTATAGTTGGACATCATGTTCATCAAGTTATATTTTATCAATCCGTTAATTAAAATTTTAAATTTTAAACAAATGTAACCTTAATAATTTAAACTGTTGTTTAAGTCAGTGATGTGGTCTAATGGCTATTAATTTTATTTGATGACAATAGGAAAACTTAGTAGATAAATCTCTCTAGGATAGGAAATAATCAGGCTGTTCAATATATGTGTCAGCTTTGCCAGGTTGGGTGTAGACATGCTCACATATGATTTGACAGATAAATTAGTTTCAATATCTATGATATAATAATCTAACCTTACTTTGAATAAAATATACAATTGCTTTAATATTTTTATTGTTAAATAATAGTTTACATATAAACTTAAGATTAGAATTATTTTACATTATACAATATAATTAGTAATTGAGTTTTTTTTTACCATATTCTGAAATATAGTAAAAAAAAAGATTAATTATAATCAAGGTTAAAAGGTGGAGATTTTCTAATTTTAGGAAAATATTTCTACTGATAATAAAGAATCTGATTGGTTTATTGATTTACTATCAGCCCCTTGGCTAAGAGGTTTATAAATTAGCTAGTAAAAACTTGTAAGGAGAAATTATTTTTAAATAAACATGGAGATCATTTCTGACTGTCAATGAAATTTATCTATTATTTAAAGTATATCAATTATTTAAAATTTATTATTTTCTATAGTGAAAAGTATAAATTATTTATTGTTGTTAAAGCATGGAGTAAATTTTAAAATACCCTTCATCCATGAAAGATGCATTATAACCATTAACTGATCATTTGAAAACTGGAGTTCACAAATAAGATCAAGATTGTAGCAAGAAAATGGATACCAAGGTTAAGTTAAACTATAACTGTTCAAGAAATTCGTAAGCATTAATTTTTGTAAATTACTTTATAATTGTTTTATCTATAACAACCAAAAAATATGTAACAAATGTTGCTATTATGAATTTAAAATTATGATAGGAAGTAGTTTTGGAATTTTCTTAATAGGAGAAAATTACAAGCGAACTATGAATTAAAAATTACAAGCGAACTATGAATTGCTAAATAATTCTCCTGGTACATGTATAAAATGTTTTTATTAAAATGGAATGCTATTTTAAACTACAAGTATATGCCATTAATTTCTACTTAACATTACAGAATTTATAGAATACACAGAAAATAATTAAATTATTTTATTGTTTAAAATTAGTAATGATAACAACTCATACCAGTCTAAATTTCATTAATTATGAATGAATAAACTATTAATGCTAGAGTCTCAGAAATACATTTACTGAAATTCTTAATATTAAATGTCATAAATTACCTTAAATTTACAGGAAAAACAATATCATTTTACTTAATTGTAGTAGAATTGTTATGATTATTAAATAAAATAATATTATCTTAATTCATCTTAATTTCAAATTAGTAATTCATTATATTAATAACATTGTGAATTTTAAAATTACAATAGGATATTTACTGGATAGCTGGATTATACCTTCAAATTATATAATTAATATTGCAATAATATTTTAAATCAACATTTATCTTGGGCATTGTATTTTCTTCCAGTTTAAAACTGTTAAAAGTTTAAAAAAAAGGAGAGATTGTAATTGGTAATGATTTTGAAAATTCCTCTATGATTAATAATGGTTGATTAATAAATGTTTATTTAAAACCTCCAGACTATTATGATTCTATTAAAAGATTGGAGATGGATATTTACAAATATTTGTGATAAGTACTAAAATTTCTAATGATGATATTACAGAAGATAATCTTCCACGCTTATTATGTATTCGAAGTTAAAAGTGGAAGTTGATGCCTTTCTATAATTCAATTGGTGTAATCACAGGAAGGAATAAATAGTTTAATCATGATATTTATGGAGGAAAAATGCAATGAGAAATGCAAAATAATTATGATATTATTAAAAAGCAAAGAACATTACAAGGTCTTCAAAATAATCCTGCAATTTGAATTGTTACATTCAAGTTTTTCTTTTTTCAGAGAAGAAATATGAAGCAAACTTATTTAATAATATTTTTTTATTTGTTGTGTATTTTATTATAATCTTATGTGTATTTAATATTCATACATGTTCAG
Organism: Epiperipatus broadwayi; assembly: GCA_028023455.1. NCBI lineage: Eukaryota > Metazoa > Onychophora > Udeonychophora > Euonychophora > Peripatidae > Epiperipatus > Epiperipatus broadwayi. The sequence goes on along the minus strand of JAQFVV010000049.1, from coordinate 7,242,644 downwards.
CAGTTGACTTGCTCATAAAACAAAAGAGATCCAAAGTAACATTTATATTTAGTTGTATATTTTTATTAAAAACTGATCACAAGGAAGGTAAAATCATTTAAGATAAAATTTTAAACTTTATTATGTCATTTTTGTTGTTGTTTTAGTAAAGTTGCCATTATTAAAAGAGCATGGAAGGTAAAATTCAATTTTGATTGAATCTAGGCATATTTAATATTTTCTTATGTATTGTATTATGTGAATAGAGACTACTGATAGTTATTACCCATTGGGAATTGCTTTCAAATCAAGAATTACTACTTTAATTTCCACATATTAATTGATGATTATATTCCATTTGTTTAGCATTCACACTTAAGATGTAGATGTCGTTTATTTGTGAGATATTGTTGCCATGTTAGATAATCATGACATGATGTGTTGTTATGTTTATTTGTTTTTATATCTGTATCATCTCATGAGAGACATACTTCTTTCTTTAACCCTCTGTGAAAGTGTGAAGTCATTATCATGGGTAAATTGCACAGAGGCCCAGGACTTTTGAGCTAATTAAGGCCTATACTGTTACAAAGAATTTTGTGTAATTTCTTAAATAAGGGATTTGCTGCCCCTTTTTTCTCGTATTCCTATAAGTGTGCCAAATAGAGGTAAGAATTGATAACAAATACTAATATCTTTGTTAATTATTAATTTATAATACTATATTATTATATCAGTTTATTAGCAGCTCAAAGTAATATCAAATGTACATACCATATTTATTGTTTGCTATTCTTGATTAAGTATTAGTAAACTAAAATTTTCAATCATGTTATAGAAAAGTTTTATAATAGGATATTAGGTAACTAAAGGTAGATTTACCATAATACTGATTTTTTTGGGGGGCGGGGGGGTGTTTGAATTACATTATCAGTCTAACATCTTAGATAAATAGAATTGGAAGTGACATAATCCTATTAATGTCATGAAATAAGCATAATTATCGATGCCTTAAGGAATATTCATCATTTTAAAAGTGCCTAGTATCAAGTAGTGCCAGCCTGCCATTTATTAAATAGTGTCCTTGTGATTACCATACTTATACACATAATTTTGGTACAAAAATTTAATAAACCTATATGTGGTAAACAAAATTTAACAAATTTGTAATAATCTAGAAAGAAGTAAATTAAAAGAATGTGTGCAAATAATGATAATACTGTAAAATGTAATGATATACGATCATTTTGATTTGTGATTTAAGGAGATATTCTTATGTATTAGAGTCATGGTAATAAAAAAAAAATTTTTTAAATAAAATTTCCCTTTGATAATTTTGATAAAAGATATATTTTATTTTGAATATGTAAATATTAATGTAAATAAAATTCATTTTGAAATTTAGTAAGTTGTCAGTAACCTTATTGCTAAACACTATCCATATTATTATTATTACTATTGCTATCATCACTACTCAATATTATTAATTTTATTATATGTTCAACATATTAATAAATTTTACTAAACTCTTAGATTTAGAGCATATAAAATTTCACTATTGTTTGATTAAAATATTGTTGATATTATGCAAAGATGCTATTTTGAAGTGATCGCTTAAAAACTGACTATTTGACTTTAAAGAATAATATCCCAATAAATTGTAAGATACAATCATTCACTGACCTTAGTCATACTGATCGAAGATGTCAAATTTAAATTATTCTTAGATGATGTTATTATTGTTGTTGCAATTGTGATCAAAATATTTTAAGATTATCTAATGGTTAACATGATTATTATGTTTACATAATTATTATGGATTTGTTGAGTTATTATAAAGTGTAGAGTTTGTTTTTATTGATATTAATGAAAAGAATTAGATATCATTTAGTAATGCCCTTTTGTAATATAATTTATCTTAATTTTTTTTATATTTGGATAGCCATAAAATCCCTCTTTCTGATCCAGATATACATTATGAAATCATTGAATTCTAAAGACATATAAATGCTGAGAAATTATTGATTAATAATTTTAAACATTGATTTTGTTTGTTAGATTTTATTTCTTAATCATTGGATATACATTACCTTAGTCTCTTCTCTTTATTCTTTTTGTTTTTATTGATTAATCAAAATCCCAAAGATTTTAACCTACTTCTTTGATTATTTAAACTTAAAACCCCTTGATTTTATTTTATTACTATCAATTTAATGTTTCAGGATCCCATTCATCGTCATCAACCTTGTTGTAATAGTTCACTCATATTTTTATTTTAGTTCTGTCATTATCTTATTTTATTACACCAGCATAATTTATCCATTCTTCATTGATCCCTATTTCAATGCAAAATTAACTATTGATTACCTTAACACATCCTTTTTTTCTTCTTTTCATTCTTAGGTCTATTCATTATTCATTTATGTTAGTTAATTATTATTTGCTTTTCATTAACTTTTTAAACTTCTACATCTTTATTCATTTGTCATTCATTTTATTTTGTTAATTTCATGATCATTTCCTAAATAGATATCTTCCTGATTATTACTCATCTTATGTAATTGCAAGTTAAACATGTCTCTTCATATCACTATCTATCCCTATATTGAAAGTTAGCTTAATCCATGTGCTTTATATAATGTTAGTATGATGGGATTTAAGATCAATGTACTGTAATGTCTTTAGTGTACTGTAACCTCTCCTATTCATGCTTTACTCATATAATCATGCTCATCACAATCAGCCCACTCTGTTTTTATATTCATGTTTACACTATTTATTTTATTTGTACTCTATTATATGCTCTATTCTTATACTAATGTGGCTAAACCAGGGATATTATGGGCCGTGGGGGTTATAATATATATATATATTACAATTTGATCTATAATTGTCAATTTTTCTGCAATCACATATTTGAAACTATCCACTTTAGATAAAGATATTAATGATTATTGATCATTTATCAGGATAGAGATTATTATATCATGTTTCAGATATTTTAATTCATATATTTCAAGATATGTATTAAGAAATTCAAAAAAACGTGACATGGGGTAACATATACTTTCAAAATTTTCAAAGGATGTTATGTGGGCTTTCAATATGAAGAAACAGATCAGAATTCAATGAAGAGCTGTATTATGACAAAGTATGAAATCTTCTTAAAAAGTTAAGTTGCTTGCAGAAGTTAAAAGATAACATTATTTAATGTCAAAAATTACAAATAAAAAAAGCAGAATGTTTTATATATATATACGCACACAGACATATTTAGTGTTTCATTGATTAATCTGTGTAGTGGTTATAAAAATCATCTTTAACCATTTATTTTGGATCTTTCTATCTTTGCTTTTTTAAGATTGTAATAGGTATTAATAATTAAAGAAATTGAATGGTATTTCCAGGAAGTTTGTAAAAAGTTAGTTCATTAAAAGTGATAGAGTTAATATGTAAAATATGAATCTTTAGGTCTAGAATTGCTTATCTATCAGAATGTGAAAAATGTATAAAAGTATGAGATAGTAAGAGATGACCAAAAAATTACATCAAATTGATTTTCCAACTAGAATCTTTCTATTGCTTTACTTAAAAAAGAACTCCTAGAAATGTGTATTATTGCTATTAGTCCAATTCAGTAAATCATTGAGTTATTTTATCAGTATATACTATCTTTACAAAACATAAAAAGTATCTGCAGTTATCTCATAACTAAAGGCATTGCAGTTACAGTCATGTCAATTATAGATAGCAAGAGATGTTCTTATATTCAAATTCTTAACACAAAGTATTAACTTAAAAGAATATTAGAAATAAAAGAAGGCTTTTGGATAGTGATAGTGCATTCTTTAATGTAAAAGAACAATAGTTGAAACAAATCTAGAAGTCAGGTCAGAACTACTATATTATTAATTATTAATTACTCATGCTTACATAATGGGAAGTGACTTTTGCTATTATCATATGAATTTGCATCTGAGAATTGAATTTACACATCCGGTGTGTAAAACGTAGTTTCATGTGATATCATTATGTATGTTAGTAAATTATGAAAAAAATTATGAACATCTGTTTGAAAAATCATTTAACATTTGAGTAATTAATGGCAGTTTGAGCCTAACAGTTCTAAATAATGACCAACTGTGGATTTTTATTTTACTTTTCTCAGCAGGAAATCAAATCATAAATATTTAGATCTTGAATTTGAGATTTTGCTCTTAAACTAAACTGTGTAGAAAACCTTTTAAAAATGAAGGCGCTGTTTAAAAAACAAAAATATTTTTTAAAAAAAGTAACCAAGAATGAACCTTGTTATAATTGGTATTATGAAAAGGTAAAAATTGAAGCACAGTTTTGGCAGGTCACTACCAGAATCATAGTGTTTTTTTAAGTTCACCAGTTAGAACTATGCCTATATAGGAATATAGCTTGATGTGTAAATGAGGCTTAATATGTAAAAGTGGTATTAAAATGTTCCATTTTTTCGACAATGGAAGACAACCTCACTATGGGTCACCTTTTCACCCCAACCAATATGAGAACAATCTGTGCTTAAAGAGATGACAGGAAAATAAATAGAGACTTGGAAAATTGCAAGGTATCCACATTCTATTATCAGAAATAATTTATGTATTCCATTGCCAAAAAAAATGTACCATTTAAATGTTACATTTACATATTAAACTTCATTTTTATATCAAATTCCATCCATACATAAGCATAGCTCTAACTGCTAAATTTTAACCAGCACTATGATTCTGGAAATGATCTATCAAAAACATGCATTATAAAATTTTGAACTTCAATTTTTATTTTTTCATAATATTCGATTATAATGAGTTGTTAAGATTACATTATTTGATGAAAAGAGAAGTAAATAGTATAATTATTTAATAAAAATGAGTCTTAAAATTTATTAAGAATCAAAGACTAAATTTACATCTCATATAATTTATTGCATATATTTTATCCCTAATAAATAAATACTTTCAACAATATATATAAAATAAAGAAATTGTTTAATGCTCAATATTTTATAAGAACATTGAACCACAGAAGAGGTAGAGATAAGATATGATTTCTCAATATATCACCCTACCATCATACTAAACTATAGGACACCATTCAAATTATCAATTACATGGTAGATATTATTTTATAAAAAATGAGAATAAATTAAAAAATAACATCATCCATTATAAAGGATATTTAATCTTTGATTATCTAACTAATAATAAGGTCTTATACATATAGTCTAAAATTAAACATGTAAATTACTATTTAATATAAATAAATATAAATTGTTTCAATAATTTTTTAAGTTTTCTACTGATAATTTAATATAAGCTTTTCAACTTGATGATTAAATATAGTATCTGAACAAACTGATGATTGCTGGTTTAGCATGAAATACGTATATTGGTGATTATTTATCTTTTTGACATATGTGTTTTCAAGTGTATCAGTGTTATGAGATATAGAGGAGAGTGATGAGTCATGTGAAAGTCTATGTTCATATACCCTATATATTACATATATTAATATAGGTATATAATAAGTCTATATTTCAGTTACTACATAGTAGAGATGTCTGCCCATCCCTCATATATGTATTAAATGAATTATGTCCTGTACATGAGGGGTCAGATTGACTTTAGGCCAACATGAGTGTGACAAGAATCTTAGTCGCAGGGTGGCCTTTTATGTTCCACCATCAGATTTTCATTTGAATGGATGGTTGAAGAGTTGGAGTGTGGAGTGGATTGAAGCCTGTCTGTTAAAGTATGAAGATTGGCTATCTTAATATATATCTGAGCACTTATTTCATATATGTATAGAGATGATAATCTTGACAAACTGATGATTGCTGGTTTAGCATGAAATATGTATATTGGTGATTATTTATCTTTTTGACATATATGTGTTCAAGGGTATCAGTGTTATGAGATATAGTGGAGAGTGATGGGTCATGTGAAAGTCTGTGCTCATATACCCTATATATTATAAATACAGGTGTAAATAACAATTGTTTTTTTTTTTTTTGGTAAAAATAAATCAGTCTTTAAAGTTTTCTTTTTAGGTAGCTGATTCATAAATAATCCAGTTAATCATCCAATATTGGTTAGCATAAAGGTGAGTGCACATAAATATAATATCAAGAGTGCAAGTGTGAAGATTAACTTCCATCAACAAGATTACAATTATATACATCACTAAATTATTTATTTACATCTATTTAAAATAATATAATTCAAAAATTGAAGGTATTTAAAAATGAGAAACTTTCTCTTCTTTATGATATATAAATTATATTTGTACAAATAATTTGTCATTTGAAATATCAGGCTGATAATAAACCCAAGTTCTTATTTAAGCATGGTCAATAAGAGTTGCTTTATATAAAAATAAGCTCTAAACACAAGTGTTACACTTATGCTTTTAAAATACTTGTAGACACATGAAGGAGATAAAAGTTAACACCAATAGTGCATGTGTGAAGATTAATTTCTTTCCACAAGATTATAACTATAGTTAAATAGTAAAACAAAAATGAAAATTGCTCAAAACATCAGTATCTTGCAATTGACAAGCCTAGTTAGTTATGCCTTTTTCTTTATTCTTCATCATCTATGCACAATGTTTGGGAGAGCTTTAATCTGCAATGGTCTATTTAAAGGGTTTTTATTTGTTTACTCAGTATATAGCAGGTGTGGATTAGTGGAATAGTAGAGTGTCAAACTGAAATTCAAATTTCATAGATCCTGCAACTGCCCAAACTTCTTATGAGCTTCTGATCAATAACCTATTTGATTATTTACTATACTTTTTATATACACAATTAAATATTTGCAGTACAAATTTCAATGATAGTGATAAATTCAAATACTATTTAATATTAAAAATATATGTATATCTTATTGGATAGAAGATTGTTTTTAGAAGTTTTAAATAGTCTTTGATCCTTCTGGTGTTTTACTAGTTATTGTTATGCCTTTAATGATTTTTTGACATCTTACATTAGAATAATATCACAACAATGAACATTGACAGTTTGAGTTATGTTTCAAAATAATGAATCCATCTAGTTATTAAGTTAGCTCCATTACTTTAGAATATAACTCTAATTACTTATTTTATTGTTTATAAAATCATCATTACCCAAAGTTATCTTCAAAAGGACAAGTCTTAATTACTAAACTAGAAAACTTTTCTAATTCTGCCTAATTTTTAATTTTGTTTTTTCACGTATTCTATAATCTTTTCCATACTATTTTTTATAATTTCTTTGCATTTAATTTTGGGAATGAGAGATATTAAGTGCCTTCTATATCTCATTAATTAAATAAAGCATATTTTCTTATAACCAATTTTTGAAATGTGATTTCTAAAGAAAGGCATTCAAAAGATCAATTTCAGGGAAACACAATACTTCAGCAGGCACAAATGAAAGTAAGCTTAAATCTTGTTTTTAATAAGCAGATTTTATATACTTTATTTCAAAGTGTGAAAGATGAAATAGGTATAATTATTAAATATTCTAGGTATCAAAAGCCTGGCTTAGTAGTTAATAAATATGGTTTTATGCTTAATTTTGCTGCCATAATTGTTATCTGCTTACTTTTGTGGAAATTACTTATTTATTATATATATATAAATTTCTTTTTTCCTTTATATATTTCAGTCTATATATTATTACTTCATTCTCTCCTCCCCCAGCACACATACAATTATATTCTGGATAGAAATTATAATTAATTTACTTTTTCTTTTACAAATCTTATTTTCCTTTAAGTACATATGTCACTCTATTTTATCTACCTCATAATTATTTTTAATAAATATACTTTTTTAAATCCTTTTAATATTGTTGATGTTATGTTCTCATTTCATTTATTTAAAACATAACTAAGTTTACATCCATTTATTTAAAACATAACTAAGTTTATTTACATCTTTAAAATCTCCCATATTGTTTTTAATATTTCCACTTCTTTTTTTAATTATGCATATAAAAAAACAAATAAATTGAATTTTATACTTAATTATTATAAATCATTAAGTAAAATAGTATACACACATATATATATAATATAGTAAAATAGTAGAACACTCTTAGTAAGCTATAATCTTTGATTCGGATTTGAATTAAGGGTAAAGTATTGCAAACACTTCAGCTTCTAATCAAGCTTAAAATATTATTTTTAAATAGGTGACACATAATCCCATCTAATTCAATGATAGCTAAAAAAAAATAGTTAACCAGCCTTTTTAAAAAATAACTGCTTCTTACAGGGTAAATGCCTACCTTACAGCCACCTAAAAGAACAGGGAAGAAGTCAGTATTTACTAGATTTGCAATTTCCAAGTGATAATAGCTGGAGCAGTTTGTATATTTTAATTTATCTTGTAGTTAAGATTATCTAGATATCCAAATATTTATCTATCAATGGTGGATTGATAATTGGGTTGGCTATGGGAGAGTTCTTTGAAAAAAAGCTTCAAAGTTCTTGAAAAAAAAAATCTCAAGATCTCGCAATCATCCAATATAGATTGATAAATGATTATCTAATTATTCTTAGCTAAAAAATACTCAAATCCTGATCATCCTGTAACTGATTAATGTAATGAGTCCTGCTTTTTTTCATTATTCTCTCTACAAAGAACTATTAGAGAGATTTTTTATATACAGTGGCTTTTTTAAATTTATATATTAGTATTTTGAATATTGTAGAATTATTTTCAAGTGTTTTGTTTTATTATATATATATAAATCAGTTTAATATTTTAGAACATTTTTTTTTTTTAAATTGGCACAAAAAAAAACAAACTTTTTTACTAAATGTATTCATGAAGAAAGTTTTAATGGCCAATGAAAGTTTGTAAAGAAAGCAAGATTTAAGCCAAGATATGTGTTCTATTACCAAACAGCTGCCTTCAAAATGTAATCTAAGGCTTTTAATAGACTCTTGAAGAGTTTATTTTCCTAAACATTTTGTTCAATAGTGCCACTTTACAATTCTTGAATATATTTCTTAAGTGAAATTCCCATTAGCAAAAAAAAAAATCCCATTACTTGAAATTTTCCAAAACAAACAATTCATATAAATTCTAAGAACTTCTCCAAATTGTGTACAAAAAAAAAAGAACAGGTGAAAGCACTCTTGGCTATCCTAAGTGAGTCTGCTTCCTAAAGTTTTAAGCATGCTCACACACATTTATAAATGCAACCTAAGAGCTCATTAGTAGGTAATAAATTGTGAAACATAATGAATAAATTTCTTTTATCATTAAATAATAACATTAAACATCGGATAAAACTAATTTATAGAAGGAAAAAAATAGCAAATTGTTATTTAATTATAAATGATGATTATTATTAAAAAGGTAAAAGTTTTTTTTTCTTACAGCACGATGGCATTTTCACAGATCCTCATAATGTATTAGTAAAAGAGAAGAAGGCATTACTCGTGGGTTTTCCAATTGCTGGCTAGTGAGACTTCAAAATTATTCCATTCTTTTTAATTTTAAATATAATAATAACTCAGATATTCATTTATCAACCAATGTTAAATGAATAATTGTGATGGCTATATTACTAAGAATTGTGAATAATAAATTTGTCTTTGACAAGTAAATTACTTACATTTGTAACTACAAAAGTAAAGACTCGTAAAAAGCCAATTTATATATTTTTTTAATGTAAATGTGCCATAACTAATTTAGTTAAACATCTAATTATTATCTATAAATGTGTATTTAGCTATTTTTGGTTAGATTCGAACAAAGAAGAATAATTGTAAACCAAGACCACCAAGCGTTAATTGCTTGGCTGTATTATTCTATCATCACTGTTTTTCTGTGAAATGATGCTAGAAACTTTTATTTTATAGTCGACATAACTGTTAGCTTTTTTTTAATTTTATTTTATAGCTAAAAATAATAAAGAGAAAGTTTCAGTTAACCTGGAAAAGCAACTATGAAAAAATAATATTAGCCCAAAAGTTTTCCATTATCATTCCATAAAGAACCTATGATGGAGAAGAATTTAATGGATAATTGCTTACTAGCAGGTTGGTAATTACAATTCTGTCTTAATAATTGACAAACCAATAGTGTTTATTTTTACTTATTTCAACTGGAATCACACTATAAATCAGGGATGTCCAAACTTTATTTTTGTAATACCCACATGTTAAAACTAAGATATATTCAAGCGCAACTAAATTTTTGAATATTCAACAGAAACAAATATTTGACATATAATTTTTTTACTCATACAATTTATACATTTACAAAAAATCATGACAAAATTAATAAATGTGAACAAAATCAATAAAATTATTTATTATTCTCATATGATTGTATGTTAAAATTTGGCATACAATTTGTTAATGAAGCACCGAATAGTATCTGAGGTGTTTATTCATCAATTGTACTCACTGTTTTGATTTTACAAACTTAATTGTTGGATATAATGATTAACAAGAGTACACTGCCACAAAAAATTGACATTAGCACATAAGCATATTCTTTTAACACAGAGACTAAACTCTCCATACAGTAGTACCATTCAGTGCAAGCCAGAATAATCAATGGATGCAGGAATGTTTGTGCATAAAATGCCTATCTTGTGCCTACTCATTTGATATTCCCAGACTAGTTTCTATCTTGTGACTTCTCACTGATGAAAGCCACAAGCACATTCATAATATTTTGTATTAATTTAAGATATAACACATAGCTGAAATAAATCACAGTGTGTCACCTGATTCTTTGTCAGTTTTTTTTATCTATATTATATGTTTGATTACTGAAGTAACAAATATGATGAAATAAAAATGTAGTATTTTATCAAGTTTAATGAGTTTTATGAAATGAGTAAATAAATATTGCAAGCATAGTTCCATCTAACATTTTTCACTTATGGATAGAATGAACATTACTACCCTTGCTAGAATATTCTGTTGTATAAATGAACATTAAAAAAGAGTACAACAATGGAAATTTATGATTTCTACATTAGGCAGCTGCTCAAACACTCCACCTTAGAAACAATTCTTATCACAAATGCTATTTTAACAACCAGTTCACTGAACAAAATAAAAAAAAAGATATATTGGTTCTACTGAATCAGTGACAATTGGATAAATCCTACTATTGTATCTATTTATCTATCTGTTCATTCATCCATCCATCTATCTATCTATATGTATCCATGTATCTATCTATCTGTCTAAATATAATGTTATCCCACTATTTAGCAGCTTTTTTTTTTAAAAGAACAAAACAAATATGATTTTTTAAAAAGTATTGTTTCAATCAGAAATATATCCAAAATCTTTGTTCTCTAGTTAGGCTATTTTATTACTGAGCTATCGTCTCAAAAAAAATATATTGAAAATAGCTTCACTACATTAACAGGAATATTTCTGCATCCATTGATTACTCTGGCTTGCACTGAGTATCATTACTGTATGAGAGTTTAGTCTCTGTGTAAACAACTTGCATGGTTTGGTATTTATTTTTCTGAATATCATTTTTTAAAAAAAATCTGTATTAAATTGCCACTACAAAAAAAATAGAGCATGTATAATTTCAAAAGAAAATGTATCTGCTAATATAAATTATCATTCCCATAGTTGGACAGTCACCAGAAGTTTTATTATTTTCTCTTTTTGTTTTAGTTTCTATCTAAATACTTATTTATCATCTAATGGTCACCTAACTTGGCTATAGGTTAAACACCTCTGTTAATTGAAAAAAAGTTTACCTTAAATTTGAAAGACATTAAAAATGGCAAATGGATATATTTAATCACTGTATATGTTACCAATCAAATTAAACACTAAATTCCTGTTATGATTTCCATATTTTTATAAAGTATTGACCAGTGAAAAGATATCAAAACAAGTTCCAATCCTAAAGCGAGTGTTAGCTCAACTTTCTATTTAATCTTCAATGACTACAATACAATTTTATGAACTTAAATTACAATATAATATGAAATCATTTATGCACTTTATTAGTATTTTATAATACTTTTATTACAACTCCCTATGACAGTTTCAATTGCTCCAACAATCTTCTAAAGCATTGTAAAACAGTAATAAAGACCATAGAGGATTTAATATTGTATAAATTTGGCAATGCAATAAGAAAGATATAGTTATAATACTTCATAAAGAACTTCAATTACAATTGGTGATTCATATTTCCCCTAAGTTAAAAAAATTATAAATATAGCTAGAAAAATAAATTACTTTGCTTTTATATAATCAGTTATTATAATGAAATAAATTTTGCTTTTGCTAAAGAAAAATTAAATTTACAGCTGCCTAGCTACAACTTGTATGTGTTACTGCTAAAGAGAAAGGGAGTACAAAATTATAACTACATGAGATAAATTGAAACTAATTTGATTTTTTGCAAAATAGAGATGTAATTTGAAAGGTCACTGAAAGGATTATTTGTTCAAGTTAAAAATTAAGGCATTTGGAAATATCACTCACAGATTGGGGCCATAGTGGTTAAACATCATGATTGCAAATTTGGATCTATTCATAATCAAATATAAACTCAGGTAGTTAAACCTCTATCTTACCTAAATAATCAGAAGGTTTTTTGATTAATATGTGTATTGAGAAATGTCAGTTTGACATTTTTTATCATTGGATGATAGCTTACAAGAATATGAAACTCATATTGGGAACACAACAAAATAATTTGTGTGATTAAACATGTATTTCTCTAGCAAAGTACTTGCTTTTACACAATCATTATTTACCTATCACTATCTATCTGACTGTCTGTCTGTCTATCTATCTATCTATCTATCTATCTATCTATCTATCTATCTATCTATCTATCTATCTATCTATCTATCTATCTATCTATCTATCTATCTATCTATCTATCTATCTATCTATCTATCTATCTATCTATCTATCTATCTATCTATCTATCTATCTATCTATCTATCTATCTATCTATCTATCTATCTATCTATCTATCTATCTATCTATCTATCTATCTATCTATCTATCTATCTATCTATCTATCTATCTATCTATCTATCTATCTATCTATCTATCTATCTATCTATCTATCTATCTATCTATCTATCTATCTATCTATCTATCTATCTATCTATCTATCTATCCATCTATCTATCTACCTACCTAACTACCTACCTACCTACCTACCTACCTATCCATCCATCCATCTATCCATCCAACACCCTTTTATCCAATGGTGGAATTTAAATAAGTTAACAACCAGTTCACTGCCCTATTACCTGTTTTAAATATATATAAAATGATATACCCAAAGATAGTTTATTATTTTATGCAGTTAATACTTAAATAAGAACAATAAAAGAAGTCCAATAGGAGTTTTAAAATAGTTATGAAAAAATATTAAATAATATTTGTCAAAAAACAAAACTGCTATTTAAGATACTTTCATATTCCTTATTAACACCCTTGTTTGCATTTTTTTTTTCTTTTATCTGAGTATTATCGGCTGAGTGATTTATTCTTAACCATCTTTTCACTGAGAGGTTGAATCCATTTTTAAAGAGATGGGGTAATTAAACTAAAAGTTATTGTATTTTATATATTAAAAACAGTTAAGTGACTTCCCTTCTCTGAACATATTATGTTTATTTTGGTAACGCCTTTCCACTTCCACTGAACTTATCGCAATTGTTCTGACAACATTTTTAACTCTATAAAAACTTTCAGGAATTGCATAATTCTGGGATTTTTTTAAACATTTTCCATGAAATTTCAATAATCATTAATATCAATGTGGTAATTAAAAATGACATTAAATACAAACAATTATTTTTAGCTGTTTTCCATGAAATTAGTATTTCTTCAGTATTCCAGTACTCTGGCTCCAAAAAAAATGAGAAATTGCAATTTATTCTTATCTTGAAATTGACTGCAACTTACTTTTAAATGTTCACAATGCATTAGTATTTTTTCAAATTTGTTATGCTTTCTAAAAGCCTTTCCCAAGGAAGCCCAACAAAGCAAAAATTTTCTACAAATTTTGTATTTTGAAGATTTGTGAAGTAATTAAATCATTAACTTTTTTTTCTTATAGACCCTTTTCCTTTTCAAGTTATTGAAATGCTTTAATAGATTTTATCATGAGTTTTTCAGCCTTTATTAGGTCTATATTTTTTGCTTGCAATGCATTTGAAAGAATAGATATTTAAATTAACATGTTAGTCATCAATGCCAAATCATTTATAAAATATATTCTTTTAAGATGGGCAGTCGTATCTAAGTACTTTTTCTTAAAATAATGAGGTAGCACTGGATAAGTGTTCCACACAGATAGGATTGACCTAAAACTACATGCAGTTCAATCTTGATCTCAAAACTGTACCAATCTTCATAATTTTAATACCAGATTGTTCAGATATTTTAGAAAATTTAATTTGGTTCTTACTGGATTGATGAAAAATAGTATATAACTTATCAATAAATATTTTAAAATGATTTGTTTTATTTATTTTTTATAAAATTGTGTAAAACAAAATAGAGATTCATGATTTAAACAGTGCCATACTATTATGTTTGGCAACTTTTTTGCAATCTTAGTGCTCACTTCAGATATTCTCTCCCAAAGCTAATACTGGTACCATCAGAGAAAATCCTATTAAGTTTTCTTTTTTGTAGTTCTTAGTAAACCCAAGATTATTTAAACTTTCCATAACTGAAGAATATATTGTCTTTGCATCTTATTTTTCCAATTCATCTAACTAGTTCAACAAAAGTTGTTGGTGATATAACTGAATTCTTAACTTTTAAGAAAAGCATAATTAAAACAAGCAAAACTCTCTATATGTATTGGCATTTAGTGCATGCCAGAATAATTAATGGATGCCAGAAGGCTTGTGCATAAAATCCCCATCTAGTGCCTACTCATCCAATATCCCCAGACTAGTTTCTAGCTTGTGGCTTTTATCAGTGAGCAGGCACTAGATGGGGATTTTATGCTCAAGCCTTTCTGGCACCCATTGATAACTCTGTCTTGCACTGGATGGCAATAGGTATAGAGGGTTTTGCCTGTTTTAATAACAGTTAAGAGCAAGAATAAGAAATAGTGAGCATGTGATGTTTATTGGCTTAAAAGTATAATTACCAGTTTGCAAGATATCATTGAAGTTTCATCAATTATCAAACATATTTTCATATTATTTTCAATAATTTTATTAAATATTTCTTTTTTAATTTCCTTTGCAATGGAAACAACTGCTTTCACAGCAGTTTTGTAAGCATGTAATGTTATTTCTATATATAACCCATTTTTAATTTGCACTTTTATCTTATCTTCTATGTATAAAAACAGTTTCTAACTTTTTGCCAGTCTGTAAACATGTATTAAATATTCTACAAATAGCGCTTAAATGAAAATATTTATCTATTACTTTTGTTATTTAATACTGCTCACATTGTTTTAATTTCTCGTTTCAAATGTTATTAGATTTTGATAAAAATATTCTTTTTTTCTTTTTAAAGAAGCTTGTTGTACCTCTTTATTTTTCCTTGGTGTCTTCATCTGAAAACATTTTCATTCTTTTGATACATGAACAAACAGTTTTTTTTATATAAAGTCACATTTTCCACAATACTCGCAACCTAACTTTGTGTTAAAATTTAACAGTTCATCATATTTTTCTTTTAAAATATTATATTATTGCATAGTCACACATTCAGGAAGATTATTTATATTTTAGAGTTATCGTTTTTTATTTCAATAATTGAAGTTGTACTTTCTTGCAGTTGGAATACATGTGATTTTGACTCTTATGTACCATCCAAGGCCAATTATGATATAACAGATTCTGATTTGGGTTTCCTATTGAAAAAAAATCTGTCAAATTATTACTTTGTCATCTTTTGAAGGGCTATTGTAACAATTTTTTTAAATGTTTAATTTTAATATATTATAGAATAGGAATGAAGATGTGCTTGTATATTTGAATATTTTTACTGGTTCTGTCGATATGTGGTCATTTCATAAACTTTTATTAACAAAGCACTATTCTTATACTATTGATAAACAACAGTCAAATATACATTTTCCTCATTTTATTGATACTAGAGAAATTTTTTTTGCTGAATTAATAAATGTCATATGATATGCAAATTAAATATGATATAATAAATGTGTATAACAAGTCTGTTTGTCATGGAAAAGTTGTGATAAAAACATATTAATTACTACGTACATACGAACAAAAGGATTTTAACCTGAAAGAACATTCTTCCATGTTTTCTGAAATGGGTGATATGACAATCTTTGAAATCTTATATTTCTATTGGGTCATTGATTCTAATTTCCTATTGTTTTTATTGTTGTAGAACACAAGCACATTCATAATATTTTGTGTTAATTTAAGATATAACACAGAGCTGAAATAAGTCACAGTGTGTCACCTCCTAATTCTTTAGCAGTTTTTCTATCTATGTTATATGTTTGATTACTGAAGTAACAAACATGATGAAATAAAAATGTAGTATTTCATCAAAAGTTTAATGAGTTTTATGAAATGAGCAAATAAATATTACAAGCATAGTTCCATCTAACTTTTTCCGCTTATGGATGGAATGAACATTACTACCCATGCTAGAATATTCTGTTGTATAAATGAACATTAAAAAAGAATAAAACAATGGAAATTTATGATTTCTACATTAGGAAGCTGCTTGAACACTCCAGCTTAGAAACAATTCTTATCACAAATGCTATTTTAACAACCAGTTCACAGAACAAAATAAAAAAAAGATATATTGGTTCTACTGAATCAGTGACAATTGGATAAATCCTATTATTGTATCTATTTATCTATCTGTTCATTCATCTATCCATCTATCTATCTATATGTATCCATGTATGTATATATCTGTCTAAATTAAATGTTATCCCACTATTTAGCTGCTTACTTATCTATCTATTTATGAGTGAATGTGCAAATTTAAATTCACACATGGTTAGTGCATTACTCATATTGGATCTATTTATTTCTGATAATTTAAAAACTGTATTTCTAAGGACACATAATACAGTTTTATCTGGTTCATTACACTTGAATTAAAATTAAAACATAATGCTCCTGCAGTTTGTTTTGTATATTCATTAATTCAGACTATAATTTTAATATTTTATTTTTTTTTTACAAATTTTGGTTTGTTATTACATACAATGTTTAAATTAATACATTAATCTATTTATATTGGTTCTAATATATATTAAAAGAATTCAAAGCTTAAAATGGAGATGTTAAGTTTAGCAAGATAACACACAAATCCAGAGATCTCTTCCAAGAGTGAGAGTAATTTTAAAATTTTTGTTACAGTAACTAGTCAATCGGAAATAAATAAAATAGTTTTTTTTTGCTTTTTGTTCCATTTTACTCAGTTAGTGATTAAACTCACAACCTAAGAAATTCACAAAAAACTACTTTTTTGGTCAGTCAACTTATTTTCAATAAAATGCAATTGTGTTCTTGTTATCTAACTTTTTTTATCTGTTAATAAAATGAAGAAAAAAAGACTTGCACATATTTTTATTTTTATAGCAGCTCAAATTAATTTAAAAAAAATAGAATGAATGTTAGCTTTTTTTTAAAAAAAAAATAAATATGATTTTTTAAAAAGTATTGTTTCAATCAGAAATCTATCCAAAATCTTTTGTTCTCTTAGTTAGGCTATTTTATTACTGAGCTATCGTCTCAAAAAAAAAAAAAAAAAGAAACCCTATTGAAAATAGCTTCACTACACTTTCTATGTTCTTGTCAGAAAATTCTTTTCCAAATATGCATGCTATTTTTTTTTAATAATTAGAGTTTCCATCATTGATAAAAATTCCAACTGTAGTTCACTAATTTTTAATATGGGAATTGTGGAATATTAAGTAAACTGCTATGATAATAAATAACTACAGAAAAAAATCGAAATTATATAATCTAATTTGTTTTAGTTACAACATAGCCTTATCATTTATGCTAAAGGTCACAGACTCTCCATACAGTAGTGTCAGCTTGTGTAAGCATAGGAAATGATGATGATAGGATATGCTAAAAAGTAAAATATTCTAACATAGGGAATGGATCCTTAGATTCTTTGTATACCTCATGAGTTACATTATAAAACATATCTAGTATAAGAGATGAAGCTAATTTTTTACTTTTAAGTTAATAATTAATGACATTATAATTCAAATTTATGTGGAAACAGTAAATTAAGCATCTTGTAAACATATAAAATCAAAAGATATTGGAGAACATCATAGCACAGAGTTTTGCCTTTCATGTGTAAGATTTAAGTTTAAATCCTGCTGAATAACAATTTAAATTTTTAGTCTCAGATTGTTATTCAGATTCACATATTTCAGATGTAGTGGTCCACATCTAACTTAATTAGCCATGTAATAATTGGCTAGAAATAGATATTTAGTTATTCTTAACATAAGGATAATCTGATTATAAAAAAATCTACTTATAAGTCATATCAATCAGAAATTGGCAACCCTAGGGTGTATTGCATTATTTTGTATTGTTCTCTAAGAGAAGTTATTGAAGATATCTTTGTTTTTCAGCTCTTTTATTTTTATCTTTACCTAGATAGATGTGAGAAGAAAACTAATGAACAGTAATTGATTCTCTATTTGAAAGCATCAGTAATATACTGTAATTATCTTTTTAGTTTGAAATACATTAACAGGAATATTTCTGTTATAGTTTTACAAATAATACTTAAAGATTTAACACTTTTATGTTAAATAATTAAGACATAAACAAAAAATATGTGAAGAATTTCAATATAGTAACTAGAATAAAACATCCAACATGTCATTCAGTATCAATTCTAATTGACTGTTATCTAGCAACATCATTGCTAGTCATTTTTCTCTATTATATGGAAATTCTTCACTTATTCCTTTGTTTATATCTTTAGCCATGAAAGTGTTTAATACTTATATTTAAATTGCTTTTTAAATATAAAATTTCGAACAGATAATTATGCTAACTATATAATTAAGTATTTCATTGGTAAGAATGGTATATACAAAAGTTAAAGAATTGATTCTCAAATTAGGAGTTTAAATTATATTCTTCATTTATTATATTTGCTTGAAGCTTTTTATTTGGGTCACATGATTACATTGAAAACATTAAACCATTATCATTGTGATAGTCTCCAATTATATTTATGTAAACAAATTGAAAGTTCAAAATTTATAATATTTAATGTTATCTTTGCCTTATTGTTCACTTCATGACAAAATGTCCATTGGATTTCTATATTACTAATTAGTGCACTCATTATGATTTCATTATGGTTGTTTATGACTTTATTCATTTAATAGTTATTTGAGAAAATAATTAATTTATAAATACAAATTCCTTTGTAACTATTGTTTAAGTCTTCTACCTCAAAGGACATAGGGTTTGCTTTGATAAATAGAGTAATCAGATGTAAGTAGAGCAAAGATTACATCTTTCTGAATAATGTCCTAATAACAATGTTAATGAAGCTTTAAGACTGTAACAACAAGTACTCAATATTAAAACTATGTAATGAATGCTTATATTTGATTATTATATATTTTACTATAACTTCCAATCTGAAAAAAAAGTCTATGCAACAGAACATATGGTAAGTCAAACACTATTTATATAGTTTACTTCCAAGCAAAAGCCTGACTAGCACCAATTGCAGTATGGGTACAAAAATGTATTAGCAGATTTTTCTAATTTCAGATGGAAAGTTGAAGTTTTAAACAGTTAATAATATCATTGTTTTATCTTAATACATAAGTGATCTTTCAAAGGTAGGGTTAAAGTATGGGAAAACACTTATAGGGACACAATACCTCCCCTCACTAATAGAAATATGTATTATATTACAATTGTATTGTTTAGTTTTACATTGAATGTTTCAACACTTATCTGACAATTAGAACAATATAAAATATTTATCCTCTAGTTAATAAGACCTAGGTATAAATTTTCAGATCAATATTTGATGGTTAATAAAATGATTTATGAAATATGAACCAATTTAAATATTTTGGTAGTTTTTAGTTGAAAGATAGACTGTGTGATTGCCATACAATACAGATTTCATTGTACTGCCAAGTTAAAAAACAGAATATTTTATTGCAATGGTATATATACTGAAATTAAGTTATTTATATTTAGAATTGTTATCTTATTTATAGTATGAAAATAAGACTAAGACTCACTATCAGTATAATATAATTAGAAAAAATACTTTTAAAGATGCATTGCAAAATTTTAAAAATGTAATAAAATTATAATGTTCTTCAAATAGCTGAATATGATATTATAACTACATTTTTATTGATTGGGTCATGTGAAATATATATTTATGAAAAACTTGTGCATAATGTTTAAGGAAAAGTAAATAATAACAGGTGCAAAACTCTCCACACAGTAATGTTACTCTGTGCAAGTCAGAATAATCCACAGATACAAGAAGGTTTGTGCATAAAATCCTTATCTAGTGCCTACTCATCCACCAATCCCAGAGTAGAAATGGTGATCATATGATGTTTAGTGGTTTTAAGAGTATTACCAATATTAATTGTTTTTATTGGGATATAGTTGAAAACAGAATACAATAAAAAGCTACAATTAGTCAACTAATTGAAATCTTTCACTAAGAAATGTTTATTCCAGAAGGTAACTATCAAATAAACAGAAAAATGAAATAAATCAGCATGTTCTAAACATGAATGTATTAGTCATTCAGAAACTAGTTTTTTAATTTTCACAAAACCAATCTCTAGTAAATTTTATATGATCCCAGATTTTGGCAGACAAATGTGTTAACCCACAACTTCATAGAACATTTGAACAGCATCTACACAAACACATGAAAATAAAATTACAGTTATAGTTATATCAAATTATTTTTTTGGTAATCTTTATTGTAAAACTGAATGAAAACTTTTCTAATTTTATTTTATAAACCCATTGTATTACCTTCTTTTTATAAACTTTCATTTAATTTGATATTGAATTTTTTTTAGTGAATATTATCATGAAAATTTTTAATAGAGAATCGATGAAAGCAGGTTAACGTAAACTTAATTTAAAGTTTTTTTAAAGTGAATAATAATAAAATCCTAAGTGAACATAGGATTATACTATTATTCAGTTTCTTGAAGCAAAAACTATTTAAATTTTTTTAAAAAGATATTTATCTAGTGATTATTTGGAGTTAATGTGATTCTAATAATGATCATGTCTTAAAAGTTCAAAGATCATTTCTGTTTTCGAAAGTGTTAATATGCAGATGGGTAAAATCTTATTATAACTTTTAAAGTGAAGAAAATAAAACATGCATAGTTTTTCTTTTTAAAAATATAATTAGTCGAACATTTTCATTATTACATTAAGATTTCATTACTGATTAGCCCCTGACGTCATTTAATTTGGAGATATTTTTACAACTAGCACCGAACTTTCAAATAGGCTCAGAATATTTTCAAGTAGTCATTTGTTCAGTCAGTGGTATTTAGATATTTTTCTTTTTATTAGTTTCTATCAAGTTGATTCTTGGTGGAATATATGAATAGCAATTTTTAGTATGGATTACGAGAGCAGTTTACTCAGGACAAGTTTATGCAAAAGCTTAATAAGTTATAGCTTAGGAAAGTGTATACTAATAAAAATTTATCAACACTTATAAGCCTGTTTTATTTATTTTAAATAATTCGATTTATTTATATGTTATTGTAATAACACTAATACTGAAATATGGATTTGTTTTTAACAATCCTAATAAATAAAATAAATGAATTGTTTACTAACTTGGAAGTTTATAAGAAGTTTAACAATAGAAATGATAGATCTGCCCACATTCCATGGATCTTGAATGTATGTTTCATTATTCTAACATCATAGTAAACCACAGAAGTCAAAACAACTGAGTGGTTTTTATTCAGGAATCCACAAGAAGTTTGTACACCAGGCATGACAAAAAATGAACTGAAATCAGTCCACAATTCTACTACACCACTAAGCAAACCAAGATGAAAATAATCAAATGATTTAATGCTTGGGATTTATAAGTTTGAGTACTGAATGGAGCAGAGAAGAAATTGTAATCCATACACTTTTGACTGTAGATTCTGCTACTTCACCACTGCATTAAATAATACAAGTCATTGCCATTATTAAACTAACTCTGCAACATATTCGATGTCAGTCATTTCTTCTAATTTTGGGACTCTAATAGAAATTTTTTTGGTATTATACAAAAAAGGCTTTGAAAATTCTTAGCATAGGATGTAATCAAATTTAATAAAGCCTAGAGTATATGATTGTCTTTTTTACATAATTTGAAATGTTGTTTTACTTTTAACACAACTATTAATATCTGTCACTGACATCAAGCAATAACATTAATGCCAGAAACAAAAATCTATCTAATATAATCTATGCTTAAACCTCACATTCATAAATGCATTGCTAAATAAAAATATTAATCATTTGAATAGAACAATAGTTTGTCCAGGATCTTCCCTTAAGTAGGCAGATGCAGATGCACACAGAATAAAACAAAAATTTGAATCTCTAATAAATTAGAGACTAGAAGTAGATGCCAAAATAATAACTGCTTAGAAGATTATTTAATGTTTATTCACCAGAATGTCCAATTGAACTTCAATAAGAACTGTTTGCTTTGGAATTTATTACCTTATAATTGCATTAAACATTTCCGGTCAATAAGACACTAAGTAAAAGTCATAAAATAAATACACGAAAGCAAGATCATATAAAGAAAAAAGTCAAATATTCTCCCTTATAAAAATAATATGCAACTTTACTATTTAAATACAAGTATACTGGAACATACTGAACCTTAGATATAACTAAAGGGGATTTGAACATAGACTTTCAAGCTCCCTTAAGTTATCTACTCCATCTTAAAGGTATGTGGTCATGTGTTTTAATTATTTAATAGGAAGTGGATAGCTGAAGGGAACTTGAAAGTCTGTGTTCTAATAATATAAAACTGTATAGATATCAATATGGGAAATAAATAATAAAAAAAAGATTACATTTATCTATAGCACTTTCAGATTTTCCAATCCATATTTATTTATCATTTTTCAGTAAAATGAAAAAAAAATTAAAACAGGCTTACAAAACATCTGTTATTTAAACTAAAATGTAATGTCTATTTCAATGGCTTTACGATTTTCAGATTCTTAAACAAAAAATTATTTTAATACATTTATGGCTTCTAATTTATTGATTTCCTTTTTCCATGTAATAACTATGCATCCATATTTAAATATTTTTCAGAAATTATGTAATGATTGTTTTAGCCCATAATAAGCTATTTAAGATTATTATTTACTAAAAAGTGCAGTTATGGATAAGGGAAGCTATATCATATATATATATAATAAAGAAACAGAAGTGGAGAGGGAGAAAAAGCAGATAATAATAACTATTATAAGAGATACTGAAGTAATAATGTTTGATAGATATTTTTTAAGACTTTTGATAATTATACTAAATTAATACTTGAAAAAAAAAAGTGAGCAATGACTATTAGAACTTAATATTATTCAAAAATGATAAATTCACTAATAGGGAGTTTTTGCCTTAACTTATAAAGTGAAAAATAATAACTTCTGTTTGAAATTTAAATGATATTATTATGCAACAATATTTATGATAGCCCATTGTGCTGAGTAAAACTTCAATGCAAGACAAATTTTAGCGAATATTTTTCAAATAAGAGCAGAAAAAAATCATTAAATGAGATTCCTTGACTGCTATTTGTGAAAAGGAATAAAATAGATTATACAATTCAATACAGCAAAAATCTTAAAAGCATTAAATAAACCAATTTATTAAAAAATTGATGAAATTTCTTGATTTACATGATGTGATTTATAATTTATGAAAGGATTTGTTTTTTCAACAGTTATAATTTCAGGGGGAAAAATGCAGACTTATGCAAAAACTGAAAATCAATTAGTTTGATCTCACATTCAAATATTGAGTGTTGTTCATAAACTAGACAAAGGACTTATGGGAAGATTACTTTGGATTTAAAAAAGGTTGACAAATATATAGGACTTGAGTGATGAGTTTATTGCTAAAAGAAAAATAATTAAAATTTGTGATCTCCAAAAGATATTTTGCTGAATGGATTAATTTATTGATTTTTTTTAAGTGAGGTTTTATATGAACTAAATATATGAACAATTATTAAAAAACAGAAAAATGTTTGATAGTTTTAATGATATGGATTTGGAAAAATTGGAAAGCATAAGTTTTGAAAAGAGTATACGAAATTTAAATTATTGACTGAGAATATTATGAATAGAAAGAAAATGGATTCAGATATTCATTTTGATGTAGCATTATTTAGATATATGTTGGAGAAAATCTTATATGGCCCAAATAGTGGCAGATGGAAGTATTGGGGCAGTATAAAAGATAAAATAGATTTAAGGAGCCTACTATAGGATAAAGATTCTTTTGCATTATCTCAAGAGAAACAATAAAATAAGTTATTTTTTATTTGACTTTGAACTCAAGTGATGATTAAAGGGTGTTTAAATGACTATTATTTTATCTTCTAGCTAAAATAGTTAGCATTCAATTATCAATCACAAGCTAAGTAATTTTGCTATAGAATGGCTTTCTAGAAAATATATATGGTTGTTTACAAAACTAGAGATTATCTATAAGAATGTATGAGTTGCACTAAATTTGAATCTTAATTTATTGATATGACAAGTAGATACAAAAGCCATTACATTATAAGAATTTTAGAAAAAAAAGTAATTATAAGTAATTAATTAACATAGAGCACTAATATAAAGGTTTGGAGAAACTAGTCTAATCTATTGAAAAGGTTTTGCAATATTGTTAACTAATGCTGATAGAAATAATAAATAACGTAAATTTTGAGTTAATTTTGAAACATGAAAAGTAATGTTAAAATACCTCAAAATAATATGACTAATAAAAACATTTGCATTTGGGAAAAAACATGAATTATTTCTATCTTTCAATAAAACTTAAATGACTGAAAACTATCGATAGTCTTAGAAATATTATATTTCTGCATTAAAAATAATGATAATTAGAAAGATTCTCTCAATGCTCGATCAAAAGCAAAATTCAAAGCTAGAAACATTTATGTTACTAAGACACTAGAGATTTTATTAACAGTAGTAATAACAAAAATATTTTAAAAAAAGTATTAAGCATAAGAGAATGTACCTACAACTAGATTATTGTTAGTCCAGTTCTCATGATTGTTAAAATCCAGCTGTTGCATATCAAAATTTAGATTCGAGTGATGCT
This sequence comes from Epiperipatus broadwayi, assembly GCA_028023455.1. Lineage (NCBI taxonomy): Eukaryota > Metazoa > Onychophora > Udeonychophora > Euonychophora > Peripatidae > Epiperipatus > Epiperipatus broadwayi. Next base: position 7,217,281 of record JAQFVV010000049.1, on the reverse strand, counting down.
GTCATAATACTAGTTCAGCTGAAGATTGAATCAAAAATATTCTCATCCATTTATTTGTAAATTCAATATTAAATGTCAGGATCAAATATTTATATTAGAATAACACCAGCGAAAAGTTGCCTATTGTTTATGATTCTTATTAATAATTATCTGATTAATCTATACTAACAGAACAGTGATTTTTTTAATTAAAAGCAGCTTATGCTTATTTTCTGATTAATGACTAACTAATATGAGATAGGCAAAATATTTTAAAAATAATGAAACTTGCTTAAAGATAATCGGTTATCTAAGACAAGGCTTGTTAGATTTATATATATATTAGTCATTACATTACAAGGCTCTTTAGAAAATAATGGCGCAGATATGTCTGTAGTAATAGTTTCATTTAACATATATATTTATATGTGTGTTAAATGTTAAAACTTTTATATTACAGTTAAACAGTCTTATTAGATATAATTTCCTTTTATGAGAAAGCAGCAGATGGATATGAATCAAAAAGGGATAAAGTTTGTAAATTAATTTTTATTAAATAGGTATCAGAGGAATGTAAAGTGTTGAAAATAAAGACAGGTGAGAGGTTCTGTAATATTTCATAAACAAGAGAAATTAGGATTATTAATGGCGAAAAGTTATCTTCTTAAAGTTATTTGCTATTTCACTAGTAGTGCAATTCACAGTGGATTAACTCTGGAGCCGAAGCAATGTCGCTCTTGGCATTAATCCATTAATCCTTTCAAATGGATGTCTTGACTGGCCACTGGTAAACTTAATATTTTTTCCCCTACTGGATATTTTGAATCACTTTTTTATTTTAAGGACTCAAACTGAAAATAAGCTTGCGGGATTAAAATAATAATAATATATAGAAGTAATAAAAAATGAAATTATTATTATTATTATAAATTTAAAAAAAGTTTAAAATATTATTCAGATTCTTTTTGAGACTTTACTATTTATAATGAGTTTATTTAACACTCATCATCATTATCATCAATTAATGCAGGACAAGGTTTCCATGTTTTTCTCTTATGCCTTTATTTTATTATTTTTCTATCTGTATTTAAAGAACAGAGGTGGAAGAAGAGAATATTCAGTATTATAGTCAATTGACAATTTATAAGAGTTTATACATTTCTTCCATATTTAATCTAAGCTATACTAAAGAATAAGTTGGGGTCTGATGGCATGGGCCATGAGTTGCACCTAAAACCAAATAAGATTACTAAAACTTCTCAGCTTTTTAAATATCTTTTAAAAACATCCAAGATATATATAATAGCTAAATAAAAGACATGTTAGTACAATAAAGAGTATTTTCCTCAGAGCTTCTTCTTTCTCATTTCATAAGAATGTGTGTAGTGAGATTTAAAATCGTTATTTTGTTCCTTTGTTATTTTTTTCTCATTCTCAAATTCTATTGGGTGATAAGTTTTAAAAAATATTTTATGCTGCAATAGTTTTTTCCAAATATTGTTAATTTTCTTTAATTCACACTTTTCACTTATGCTCTTAGGACTTTTAAAAATCTCTATAGCTTCCCATAGCAGCCTATACTCATATTGTTCAAATTTTTCCAGGATATGTGTTTTATTAAAATTGATGTCATGGGTAGTTAATTTAATGTGTGAATAAATGTCTGATTAATTATATTTCTTTCTAACTTCCAAAATGTGTTCTTCCTTATATTCATTCTATGATTGGTCTGTTCACTGCATGAATGTAAACAAACTCTACATGGAATTTCATATACACCAAGACATTCAAACGGAATTTTATCTTTAGGGCATGGAAATACTTTATTTATTTTTTTAAATGTAGTAAAACTAATATCCACATAATTTATGGTTTAAAAATGAATAACCATCAAGTAATATATATATGGAAGTGCAGTTAAACTGGATGTATCACTTGAAGAAATGTCAACAAATCAATATCTTAGAAGACCATAAAAATGCATAAAACAGACCATATATATACACATTGTGTCAAGAGTTCTATATACTTAGTAGCAATATAGCATCAAATAACTTATGAAATGGATTAATTAAATAAAATAAAACATGAGAATAAATGATGAGTTATACTGGGACAAAAAAAAGCTTCATATATATGCTATCTAAAAGTCAATGTACCATGGGAAAGCAATAATGATGTATTTTGAATGGCCAAGATAATATATTAATTATTAGAAAAATAACAAAAAATATAGTAAGACATCAAGTTGATATTGCTAATGAAAAAGAGAGGAGATTATTGTAAAATCCACTGTTGCTATTTTCAAACTCACAAAGAAATATAAATTAAAATATTGTAAGTGAAACTAAAGTATAAAATAGGATATGTGTGTCTTATGAGTATATACTAGAGAGAGACAAAGAGATAAATAGTTTCATGAATCATATAAGTGAAATAATAATTATTATTAAGAAAAAGCTTAATTTGACTTTACTAAAATGGAGAAAAGAATATGATTACTAGAATTACTCTTATCATGATATAAATTATACTATAATATACTCAATGATTAAAATTTATTATTGCTCAAATGTGTGTGTGTGCATTAGAAGAGATTACTAAATTAGCCATTTTACAAGCTGTTTATAAAAGGAGCAGATATTTTTTGTGTGTAGTCATAGTTTTATTATGTAACATATAAATTGATATATTAGTAATATATTTGCCAACAATTAATGTAAATTTTCTAAGAGAATTATGTCCTGTACATGAGGGGTCAGATTGATCTTAGGTCAACATGAGTGTGACAAGAATCTCAGCCTCAGGGAGGCCTTTGAGCATTCCATCATCAGATTTTCAATTGGATGGATGGTTGAAGAGTGGTAGTGTGGAATGGATTGAAGCCTGTCCATTAAACTATAAAGATTGGCTATCTTAATATATATCTGAGTACTTATAGCATATATGTGTAGATATGGTAATCTGGACCAACTGATTGCTGGTTTGGCATGAAATACATATATTGGTGATTATTTATCTTTTCAACATATATGTGTTCAAGTGTATCAGTGTTATGAGATACTGTGGAGAGTGGTGGGTCACGTGAAAGTCTGTGCTCATACACCCTATATATTACATATAAAGACACAGGTATATAATAAGCTTGTGTGTTTCAGTTATTAAGAGAAATTTTGGAATTGGTAAATCACAAATGGAATTAATATGCTGAGTTTAGTTGTACTGCACAATTTATTATTTAAAGTTATTATACTATAAGATTTATTAAATATATGAGTAACAACAAAAAAAAAAAAGAGTAAAACAATAAATATGTTAGAAAATTAACTTCTGCAAATTTGAAAATAAAGGTAACTGAGATTTATAATGTTTGAATTAAGAAAACTGACTATAAACAAATTAATTGGATTCAAATTAAAATAAAAGAAATATTGTTGAATATTAAAAAGGAGAAACTCTCGGCAATTTGGAAAGCAAATTGATTTATGAATACTAGTGAGTTGGTTATGACATAAATAGAATGGTAGATATAAAAAGACTGATGATCTACCTTAGTTATTTACTAGTCATTATTTATAGAGAGATATGTAGAATTTTCTGCTTTATTAATAGTGAACTGTAAAATGAAAAAAATAGCCATCAATTCACACTAATCATGGAAATGCCAATCTAGCATTGAAAAACAGTAATGTTGATTATATTTCTTTAAACAAATATGAATTAAAAACATTTTTAAGTGTATCAACCTTAGAATACCTTGCAAAACAAAATTATTATTTGGATAGACCTCCTCTATTTGAAATGTGATTCTTTAAGAAAGCAAATATGCAGTTAGAATAATCTAGAAAACAGGAATTATTCTCTGCTGTTCTACATGCTTTCACGACAAGATGCCTCTTGTGGGGACTGTTCTGTATCAATCTCCTGACTAGTATTATTAAGAAAAATGATGATACCATGTAGTACAGTTGTTTGTTGTGTCTTGTGTATTTATCAATTTTTGTGATGGTTGAAATGATGGAACAATGTGCAACTTTGAAATTCTGTTTACTGTTAGAGAAAATGGCAGGGGAAATAATTGTAATGTTTGAAATAGCTTATAACGAAGCTGGTCTGGGTTAAACATAAGTTTACAAGTGGTTGATTTTCAGATTAGCATCACTTAGGATGACTCTTGCTCTTTTGAATGGATGAAAACATGACAAGAATTAATGTACTGATTTTAAAAGACCATCACATAACAATTGATGAATTTGCTGATTTGTCTGATATCTCCTGGAATTTGTGCCAATGATTTTGAATGATGAATTGTAGTAAATGAAAAGAATTGCTGCAAAATGTATGCTCACATGCTTGTGGCTAATCCCAAGCAATCCTCAGTGGATGTTTGTCTTAAATTGAAAGAACATTGACTTTTTTTTCAAAGATCATTACTGGCGATGAAAACCTACAATCTAGAGATGAAGCAGCAGACAAGTGAATGTATGACTTCAAATTGATCATATCTCAAAAATGTGCAGTAATTGAAGACCAAGATTCTTTTTTGATGTAAATGACATTATTCATTCAGAATTCATTACTAATAGACAAACTATTAATTAAGCATTTTGCCTATAAGTTCTGCAACATTTACATGATTTAATGATATAGAAATTTGATAATTTATGACAAAATGGAGATTGGTGGGTTCACCATGACAACACACCAACATACAAAGATTTGAATATTAAATAGTTTGCTAACAAAAACAGCAAGGCCCAGCTTATGCATTTCTCATATGCTCCCCCCCCCCACTAACAAATGCCTCAAATGAAAATATTTTGCAGACTTGAGAAAAGTGAAGAAAAAATGATGAAGGCACCAAAATGCATCACTTTATAAAAATTTCAGAAATGCCTTGGAAAGGAAAAACAGGGTTAGACCAGTGCTTTGCAACAAGTGGGCAGTACTTTGAAGGAGATTCAATTTCTACAATTTTTTTAAACAAACTCATACTAATAACATTTATAAAATACATCATGATGATTAACTTTGAATTACTGTATCAAAGTGTTTTTTTTTTAAATGCTTTTATTAAAATTGAAAAATGTGTTTGTTTTATTTAACACGTTAGAGGAAGGTATAAAATTTTTTTTCTTTCAGTTTAATAACATTTTAAAATTGATATTTAATATATTCAAGTTCAATATAACTTGCTAAAAAGTTGTACATTTGTTTAAAATGTCTATGAAAGTGATAGGACACATTAATTTTTTAAATTCCAATCAAAGTAAAAATATTAAAACACTTTTCACTTAAAAGATTATTTCATATTTACAATTACTTATATACACATACATTATTATGCATCTACACTAAATATGATATATACTTAAGGTGTATGTATACATTTTAACTTATAGTAAAAATGTCTAGTGACATATATATATATTATGCCCTTTTTTATGAGTACCCCTATCCTAAAATAAAACAGAATAAAATTTTGTGTTGTATAATTTTAAATTTTATTAAATCAAAAAAATAGATAAGTATTAAGCTGGGGAAAGTAATTGTCATTTTAGTTATCAGAGGGTTTAAACTTGGGTTTAGTTTATTTAAAAGTTATAAAGGATATGATATGTAAAACAATTAACAAAAATATATATCAGAGATAGATAACAATCTATAAAGTCATTATACAGCTACAAATGGGTAAACAGTTGATATTACTTAAGAATATAGTAAAATTCAAATTGCATCTTGTAAACAAACATGCGTTATATAGATAGATAATTATTTGTCTGTGCACATTTTATTTTATAAATAAAATCGATTATTGTTGTTCCTAGCTAAATTTTAAATGGTGTTTAAGAGTAAATAAATAATATTCCTTTTTACAAAAATACTGATCAAAACCAAGAAAGTAAACTGTATTCAATTTGATTTCTAGAAAAAAAAAATTCTTTATTTAAAAATGTTTCAAAAAATCATGGTCCAGAGTTGATTTCGCATGTATGTAACTGGCACCTCAATTACAGTCACACGCCTGTTAGTTTCGCATCCCGGTTTAAAATCAGAACTTTAATAATTTGAAACCTCTGTAAAATTTTTATTTTTTTTCAAATGTCTCAATAAATCTCTTTTTTAGAAAAAACAAAACAAAACAAACATTCATAGCTAAATGAGATATTATTTTATATAGCGCTATGTTTTTATATTGTAATAGAGATATTAACGATTAAGTAAATGCACATGTACTTTAAAAATAAATTATAAATGAATACTCTCACTTTTCCAGACACAAGATATAGTTTTTTTTTAGAAAAGATGGAATGAATCAACCTATCCTTCGACCCAAACATTTATGTATGAAAAAATCTGGTCAAATCATAGCTAAAATAAATGTTTGAAAACAGAAAGGGGGGAGGGGGTAATAAAATTAACCAATAAAAAATAGGCAAACTTTCATAAAAATTGGAGGGATAATTGAAGTGAAGTCATGACAGATGGTGGAACAAGCATTTTAGTTTTTGATTTTTATTTTGAAAAAGTTTGATTAAAATTCATTTAAATATTGTCATTTTTTAACCATGGAGAAATAATAAACTTTAATTATGGATAATTTAAAGAATCAGAGGAAGTTTTAATCAAAAATGAATGCTAATTTAACTGATCTCTATGGGCAGAATCAACACATTGGTAAGCCTTAAGAATCTCTTGAAATCATTATACAAAAAAAAAAAAAGGTATAAATAAAATGCAGGACCAAAAAAGTTGTATATCTACTTCTCAAATGTATTCACTAGATGGAAAAATTAGAAGGACTGAATCTAGACTGAAGTTGACAGATAAACTATCTAAATCATTCCCACATCGGAGTAATCCAAATAAATGTATATGCTTAAATTATCAACTAAGGCAGAGGAAGCTAAATTTATTTTGGATAAAGCTAAGTATGGTTGTTTTTATAAATACTTTGAACTAATGTACTTAATAATACATTAATGTGTTGAAGGATTGAACTATTCCATATAACAATTTATTTAGGCTTAACGGTTTCAATGTTTTGTTACTCCATAATTATAGCCTTGTAGAAAGAAATAAACATAGAAACTATATATTTGTATATAAAAAAAGGAAAAAGCAACAAATGGTAGAGCAAGTTTGAATAAAACCTTATGTAAAGAAATGAATAAAAATTAACAATTTTAATTTTAATATTCTAGCGTTTCAATTTTAATATTAATATTCCAGCATTTAAAAGGAAATTACACTGCATGATATATATATATGTTCAATGAAGATCTTGTTTATATGTGTATAAAACAATAGCCATCTCTCAACATAGATTGAATATCTCACATTTAAAAATGAAATAAATGTATAAAATAATTATTATAAAGAAAACACCCTAGGAAATATTTAACCAAAATAAATAAATATATATCAAATAGATAATGGTCTGAGAAGGGAGAAATATAGAGAGAAGATATTATGATCTACTTTTAAAAAAAGGTGATAAATGTTTTCCTTGATCATGATAGTATCGATCAGAATTGAGCAAGAAGCAGACAAATGTACTATATTACTATTCATGCAGGAAGCCTTTAAATAGATGGGAGAAGGCAAGTTGATGATACTCTTCAATTATCAGTATGTAATATCTAATGCATATATAAGATGTGATATATTGGACTATTTCCATAATTTATGAGTGAATGTTGAAAGTATCAAAAATTTTAAACTTTATTTAAACTTTCCAAATACATCAACTTGTTAGTAATAACACACAAATATTCAAGAATCTAAAGGTGTGAGTTCAACTTCTAAGCGAATATTGTTTTGTGTGTTATTACTAACAAGTTGATGTATTTGGAAAGTTTAAATAAAGTTTAAAATTTTCGATACATTCAACATTCACTCATAAATTATGGAAATAGTCCAACATATCACATCTTATAATATACCATCATTACAAACCTTCAGACATATATTAATGTATATATATTTCACTGTTTCAAACATTTCATAATATACTTATATTAATATTTTCTATTTCTGTAAACTCTTATAAAAGTCTCTATTAAATGTTTGATATTTTCAGATTGTTTCTTTTTTTTTTTTTTGATTCAATAAGAAGCTAGATATTTTCTTTTTTTAAATACATATTGGTTTCTTATTTTTTAAATATATGACTTGAATCAAGTTTAATAACCAAGTATATGATAATCAAATTTCTTAGATATAAAAAATAATAGAATGTAATAATCAATTAGTAAAAGTTTTTTTAATTGACACTTTTGTGACTTGAATTTATATTGATTAGGGTTTTTAATAAATATAGACGAATACCTTTTACATTCTCCATTTAATAGATCTGACACATAATGGCTTTTTAGTCAATTATAGCAATGACATCCTATTTTTCTATCTTTTTTAACTCATTCTGATTAATCAATATTACTGTTGCCATTATAGAAAACATCATGTTATGAAAAGTATAAAGACTAACAATTTTTACAGAAATTTTATCACTGATTGTATTAAATGTCTCATAATTCTATTTTTATTTCAAAAAATAATTTAGAAAAAGTATGTTCACATTATTATTTGAGAATTCTTTAGAAGTTCAACATCAGAAACACAAGCACCTAAATTGATCCTAGGACCTGATATTCTGGAATCTGACACTCTCCCATTTATGCTAGATTGCAAAGGGCATCAAATAAAAGTAGATTAGACAAAATTATTATATGATCCCTTCTAATAAGTATTTAATCTGAAGTTCACTTGGGAGGTTATTTACCCTAATCAAGATTAATCAAATTGATAACAAATGTAGTGCAAAAACGATTTCAGAATAAGTTTCTCAATAATTGGTCTTCTTCAAGATTTTATTCAATACTCACACAACACTATATGTATGTAATGACTTTCATTGACATCATTTTATTTCATATGTACTCAGCAATAAAATTAGCTAAATTTGAGATTTTTCACATTAGAATTATCAAAAAGATTAGAATCCAATCATGGGTACATGCTTATCTTGTTTGGTGACAAAATTTAACAGTTTATAACTCATGACATAAGTACTATAACCAAATACAAATTAAAATTAAATGGTACATAGTTAATGGATATACAATTCACATATACAATGACATAAATAACCTCTTATTAGGGTACTTGTCAATCTATGTTTTCAATTTCTTTACTAAGAAATATGGATAGTGACAAAAATGATCTTTGTGCAGATGAATTTTGTGAATGTTACACTATTGGAGTATTGGCAGTGTGATTACACAGTGTCAAATAATTCTATTTTCATTCAAAAATTGTTATGAGTTTGTAAATATTTTGACAAGTAATATGATTTTATTTTCACTATCAATTAAAGTTTTGGAACAACTGTAATCTCAGACTATTTACAACATTTTTGGTCTTATGAAATTTTTTGTAAATGTATTCAAAAATTGCCACAGAAAATTGTTGCTTACTGAGATTATAATGGAAAGTGTTGCATCTTTCTTTCTCCTAATGCTAAACCCAGAGAAATGCAATTAAAAATTTCTACTTTTTTATGAACAAGTAACTTTAAATCTAATATGATCATTTTATTACAACAAAAACAGAAATTAAGAACTTATTTATTTTTATTTGGTGTATAGTGTCAACACATTAAAATGAAACACCATCAGTTCTTAGCTAATTCTCCAAATTATGTAGAGCAAAAATGACAATAGGGGCCTGGTAAATTGAACATTCCTTATAAATATGTACCCTAGTTTATGGTCTTTCACACTCATAATTTGGCAAGTCTATAAATTCCCACTTGTGCAACATATAACTTCTACTGTAATCTATTCTGACTCTATTAATCTTTGACCAGAGTTTTTTTTACAGTCTGCTGTATTTAGTAAATATGGATTCACAGACATATGCAGTAAAATAACAATGAAATAGTAACTAACATATCTGTATCCACATCCATGAACTGAATTTGAATCCAGATGAAGAAAATTTGGAACATTTTTGGATTAAAGCAAATTTAGAATTTTTCTTTAAGATAGTCAAATCAATTTAGCTAGCTCTTCAAAACTGGCATTTAAATGAGTATCTGGCTATTTTTCTGTAGAAAGAAAATAAGAGTAAAGCAAAGTGTCAAAACTCCTCATCATCAAGCAAAATGTAAGCCTAGTGAACAATGGCTGTTTTTCACAATTACCTTTTAAAAACTAATAGAGAGGTTTTTCCCTGCAAAACTATTTCACATTTTTACTTATATATAATTAGAAAGGATTTGAACCCAAACATTCAAGCTCTCTTTAATCATCCACTCCATCTTATATAACCAATACACATGCCCACATACATGTGAAAAAGATACACATGACCATACATGTAAAAAAGATAAATGATCTCCAATATATGTATTTTATGCTGAACTAGCATTCATCAGTTAGTCTGGATTATCATCTTTCACACACATAAAGATTGAAGCCTATCCATTAAAGTTTGAAGATTTTCTATCTTAATATAAACTGAACACTGATTATATATGGGTGTGAGAGGTGATGATTTGGATCAATTAATAGTGCTGGTTCTGCATGAAATCCGCATATTGGAGATCATTTATCTTTTTCGCATGTATGTAGTCACGTGTATTGGTTATATAAGATGGAGTATATGCTAAAGGGAGCTTGAAAGTCTGGGTTCAAATCCTTCTAATTACATCTAGCTTCAAATATAAATACTATACATGTATTTAATTATATATATATATGCAACTGAAACAAAAATAACTACCTCTCACTGACTTTTGTGACGTCACATACCTCAGTGGGAGATAGTTACTTCAATTACAGTTATTTAAAAAGATATGATTATTTAATTATTACTATATATATATGCACACACGTACATGAAATATTTAAAGCATATATATAAAATGATTAAAAAAATCTAAATTAATAACAGCAAAAATATCAGTCTTTTTAATATAATTAAAATTTATTACAGAATGAGGATATTGATTAAAGTGGGTAGCATTAATAAAATTTCTTTATAATGGATATTTATAATTAAGAACCCTTTTAGTACTGACAAATACTGTTCTAGGACATTTTATCTTTATTATCAGGCGGATATATGTATATTCATGCCATATTACTGTTTAATAATTTATTATAGCTTTTAGTTTTATTATTTTGATGAACAAGTTACTGCTGTTGCAAAGTAAAGCGTTCATTAAATAATTTAATAAATAAATCACTCATGTTTATATTTTGTTGTGTAGGTTATAATAAACATTAATCTAAATTGATATTCTTGGGTTAAACATAGAATCTCATAAACCTTTTCAGGTTTATCATGCCCATTTTTTTATTTGTCATTCTATATGATTTAATAGTTTATTGCTGGGAAGTTTTTATGAGTTCAGAAAATTACGTGTTATGAACTGCTATCCATGATCTTTGATCTACACAGTCTTCCATTCCACAACTGCAACAAATCATACCGCACATACAATACTATTGAAATCAACTTAAAATCATTTTTATTTAAAATCAAGAATATTAAGCAGTATAGGATTTTTCCAGATAATATTTGACTGGACAAAGGGCTCTTTTTATTTTTCTCAGATAATGCTAAATTACAATGTGAAAAATTATTTACTTAAACTCTTGTTCAATTTTCTTTGATTTTAAAGAGAAAATGAATTGTTATAACTATCTTTAAGAATAAAATTAATTCAAAACTTATTTTTTAATAAGTCTTTACAACTATGGTGACTATATAACTTATCTTCCATAATTCAAACACAAACAGATCACAATCCAAAATCTCAAAAATTATCTTTTATACAACGGAAATTATATACTGAAAGACTATAAATACTATTGTTTTTCCGAAAAATATATTAGTAACAGATTTTTTCAAGAATATTTTGAGCAAAATTATGGTTAAGATAAAATATTAGTGGCTGATCATGCATTAAGAATAAAAACAAACAATTCATGATACAAAGAGAGTCAGATATATGAAAAAACTAAAGTTGACAAAATACTACTCAATTCAGATAAACTTCATGTCAGCTTTTAATTACACACATTAATATTATATATATTGCTTATAACATTTCTTTCATATACACTTTAATGCAACAATTTTTTTTAAAAAACTTCTTTATTTTCCTTACAGTTTCGACTGTCCAGCAGTCTTCATCAGAGCTCTATCTTCTTCTCTGCTTTAATTAATTTTTTAAACTGTAAGGAAAATAAAGAAGTTTTTAAAAAAATTTGTTGTATTAAAGTGTATATGAAAGAAGTGTTATAAGCAATATATATGATTATATGAAGATATGCAGAGAAAGTGAAAGAGAAGAATAAGAGAATATACACACATTAATCTTAAGTAACACAATCAATAACTTTTTATTACAGCATATAGATCATCATTATCATCATCATCATCATCTTAGTTTCAATTATTATAGAACCATTGCAAAATAATAAAAAAATCCAATTCTAATCCAATTTTTTTGATTCATAGTTTTGTTTCATCATGTCACTCTAGTAAGCATTCCTATTTCATCAATCCATCTCATACTTACCTCTTTCTAGGTTTTTACAAGCTCTTAAGATCAAGTTTAAAACATCAATTATCCATTTATTGATATATATATATATATAATCTTTCTCTCTTTGCTAGTCTTAACATGTTCTTTTATACTTTGTTGTGTGATCTGAAATAAGCTGCATTTTTAATTTTAGGATCCAAATCTTGCAACTATAATAAGAACTGATAAAATGTATATTAGTAAAAACTTTTAACCATATCAAGACATACCTTTTTAATATAGTTATTTCTATGTAAAACACTCTTTTAAAACAATTATATGATTAATTTTATTCATTATGTCTCCATCTATATTGCTAAACTAAAAAAGACATAGTCTACTACTTAATAAATTGTGGGATCCTATAATAAGTTATATAATGAAATCTATCAGTTTAAAATCAAATTAAGAAATATTTTAAGATTCCAATTTGATATTTCTGATTTATGCAGTGTACATTAAATTATTAATCAAAAGATTAAAACAAGTTTTGTAAGATGCATATATTTTATATTAAAAAAAATTCATACAGCCCAATAATATAATGACAGTCAGATGCATAAAAAAACTAAAGTATATGATATTATAGATAGATGATATAATTTTTCAAAACATATCTAACCTCATAAATATTATAAGAATACATCTGCCTAAATAATTTACAATTTTAATAGAGTATAAAATATCTATGAACATCAAATTATCCTTACATTATTTTATGAATACTATTTTTGTGATTATTTTATGAATACTACTGAATGATTTTAAGAAAAAATAACTAATATACTAAATAATGTTACAATTTTAAATGAGATCTTCTAATTTTAGCCATCTAAACCAAATAACTAGGGTTATAATATTTTATGCTGCAAGCATAGTAGCAATTATAGAAGATTTGAAAGCAAACTTTCAAACTCCCTTTTGTCATTCACTCCATCATATATAATAAATACACATGACCATATACATAATGATAAATGATTTCCAATATATGCTTTTTGTGCTGAACCAGCACTCATCGGTTGATCCAGATCATTATATCCCATATATATATATGTTCAAAAGATGGCGCTATACCAAAACCACCGAACAAGTGTAAGATATATATATATATAGTCAGTGCTTGGTTTATAGTAAGATAGCAAATCTTCAAACTTTAATGGACATGCTTCAATCTTCTTCACTCTCCAACTCTTAGCCATCCATATCATTAAAAATCTGTTGATGGCATGTTGAAAGCATTTGTTTTCTAATTTTGTTGTCATATCCATGTAGATCATAAGTAATTCTGATCCCTCATATGGAGGACCTTACACCCATTTAAATACACAGAAGAGGAATGAGCAGAATACAGGGGTTGAATATGTAACATTTAAACTCAAGTATATTGTATATACTTTTAAGCTAGATGTAATTATAGAGGATTTGAATCCTGAATTCCAAAATTCCTTTTGTCAATCATTTCACCTTATACAACCAATACACATGGCCACATACATCTGAAAAGAATTTCCAATGTATGCATTTCATGCTTCCTCACATATATAAAATTGTTGATACATTTATAATGATGCCTACACATATACACATTTAATTTAAAATGTACAAATACACACAATATACTTGTACATACATTAATATATGCCAGTATACATGAATATATGTAAATATACATAACTATACATGAACTTGGAGGGGTTTAAATTTAGGATAAATACTACTATGGAATATAGTAGGTGAAACTGGATGTTAGACAAAAAATACCATTTTAATGTTAATGCTTTTTGCCAAACATAGAATCTGAATAAATATAAAATAGTTAAAACTAGAAGGCTACTTTTGGAAGTAATAAATAAATTGTACTATTATATGTGTGTTAAATATAATTATTAATGTTATTTTAACTTATAAACCTATCATGTACCACATGCAAAAAAAGAAAGAGTGGAAGGATTGATTGTGTTATAGGTAAAATAATCCTAAAACTCATTCTCCTGTGTTGCAGAATGATTGGGTGAAGTTCAATATTATAATGAACAGATACATTTCTTGAATCAATATGGGCAATAAGTCAATCATATAAGACTAAGATATCAAGTAACTCTACTATTGATAAAGTTTAACAGTTGATAAGGATTTTTAACAGGCATAGACATCTTTTCTCAATCAGTGGGCCTCACATACATAATTAAAATGTTTCAATTAAAAATTATTAGAAAATTGAAAAAAATAGCTATAATGCTTATTTAGTTAAAATTCAAAGGTAAAAATCCAATAACCTCACTATGCTAGTTGATTGTGTCGGAGCAGTTTGTTCACGTTAGTTTGTCATATTATGATCACGTAGTAATAACACAATCGCCAACCAAAATGCAACAGTAGAAATCAGAAATTTAATTTGCTCCCTTTTCCACAATACTTGTATTTATATATTATATCGCAATGCTTTTACGTAACCACTTTTTTTGCTTTTTATATATACGTAAAGATAACTATACAGAAAGAGCATACAAAGGATTTATTTTAATCATAGCGTTTTTTTAAATGTAAAGGTTATTTTTACATTAAATTGACATTTCTATTAAATTATTTTAATAGCCAATAAATATTATCATTATGTTAAACAAACAAATAAAAAAAATTTCTAAATCCAGGCATTAAATATTGATTTTTATTTAAGGTGATTGACTGAAACATTTTGTTGATACAATTAAAATCCCAAATAAAAAATAGAGAGCTAACTCAATTATATAAATAAAAAAGAGTGAACTCAATAATCATCAATTTAAAAAAAAGTAATCAATAAAAAAAAAAGAAAAGAAAAAAGTTTTTAGAGCCTCAGTATGAAAAAGAAAAAGAAGACTTTAGACAAATAAAAGAGAAGGAATTAATCATTATTGTCAGTCTATAGAAAGTAGTCGAGGATTATCACTTTAGAAATTTTGGCATTTACTATTTACAGCAATATTTTTTTTTAAACCTCCTCTTCTTTGATTGTTGCATATGTGACGTTCATAACCCAGGAAAAGTAGCTCTTCTTATTTTAGGTAAAAATGTTGATATTGAATAAGAAATTTTTGTTTCTCCTTAGAAATTTTGATTAAAATTCTAGTGTAATTTGAGCTTAAGAGAACTGGAGCTTCTAAAGTCATGTGGTACGTAAAACCACCTGCAACCACTCCGATGAACTGCCTAATGAAATTGGCAGATTTACTGGATTTTCTTGTTACTTTCAAAACACAATCATAATAGAGCAAACACATTTAAAACTCAGGCCTGACATTCTGTCAAGAAAATATTAAAAAAAAAAAAAAGATTAATCACTTATTCAAAGTCATAGCCGAAAATGGAAAAAAAAAAAAAAGAAGAAAAGAATAGAATTTAGTAAAGTTTCAAAACTATTTTTCTAAACAATATATATACTGTTTGTCATCAATAAATGTATCATTCATTAAAAATTGCGAAAGATATTTATAATCCTAATTCATTGAATTATTATAATCTTCGTTATTTATAATTTACTTATCGGAGGACAATGGCTAATAAGATCAGGTGACGTTTGAGCAATAAAATGACAGGCTGAACATAAATGTTTTATTTATATAACAAAACAGTATCTCAGAATCGAACCATTAAACTTTTAATTTTTATTCTCATGGTTAAGTTTCACAGGACTCATTTAACCCTTAATTTAAGATATTCATATTTTTTGAAAAAGCATATCAAAATAATTCTAATCCGTTATTGAGAGCGGACAGATCTTAGGCGTCACGGCAACATTTCTGAGTCTTATCTATGTAACGAAAAAATAATTGAATAATTTATTGCTTAGACATTCATACGAAATTCCAGCACCGAATATGGCAAAATTGAATGCAGTCTATAGTCGTTAACCACCCGAGTCTAACAATCTCACATTGTATCAAACTATACAGGGCAATGATAATGATTAAAAACTTTAAAAATCTTTTTAAATTTTCACCATTACTGTATAAGTTTACTTTTCTACCAAAATTTTAGTCAGACGCCATATTATGAGTGTTGGGGCTTCTTTCATAGTAATATTCATAGTATTATAAACGGACAAATAATATACAGAGACTTGTGAGTTTTCAAGTAAACCAAGATGGCAACACGGATTTTTGATAAAGCTACAGTTTCGAGGACACCCCCTTTCCCCCAAAAAAATTATTTACAAAAGAAATACCTGCTAAGAAACATCGTATTTAATATTAAAATTTTATTTTTTATTACTGTTTTTTTTTTTTTTTAAAAGAAATCATTGGGGAAAAATTAATTACAATATTTACAGTTGATTTTTTTTTTTTGGATTAACTTAATAACAGAAAAATTAAAAAATATATAAATACAATATTTACATTGGCGGCGTCAATCACATCAAGACCATTAATGCACACTTTTCGGTAGGATAGGATCCTGTATCTTTGGAAATAGTCCACTACCTAACATTCAGAGACTCCAAAATTTTTGTTATTATGACAATTTACCAAAAAATTTGGTGATAAGAAAGAAGTCAAAATGAATTAAAGTACGACAATGTTAGGATCACTTCCCACGTTATAATATAAGAAAAAAAATTGAAATAAAGCTTCTTAATAAAATTTATCAGAATTTATTTATTTATTTTTAACTTTAACAATCAATTTGTTAATTTTGTTTTGATTTAACAACTTGAAAACTCACAAGGACTGATTTTATTTATGGTAATGTTTTTTTTTCCTATGGCAAAGCCAGGAAGCGGTCCGGGTTCACTTCCTAGCTTTGACATGGGAAAAAAAACCATTACCATTTGATTTTATTTATGTGGGGTTTTTTTTTTTTTATTAATTCTGTATATGTGTGTATATTTGATATTTCATGGTTTATTGGTTTATTATCCTTAGTCAAATCCTGAAAAATGTCGGTTGGACCACCAACATTGCAAATCAACTGCCATTCAAATATTTAGAATAAATGTCAACACTTTTTCCAACTTTTAAACATTAATGCATTACTTCTAAAAGTGTTCACAATTCAACTTTTTTTTATACAATTTAAAAATTTTTTTCATGGTATTTTCATTTATGTCATTCAGAGCTTTAGCATTTTTAAACTACGTTTATCTTATTTTCATTTCTTTCCTAACTTTTATCCGTTTTTTTTAATGACTTCCTAATTATAAAAAAAATACAATAAATTATCAGGAAAAAAAGCAATCATTATAATAATAGGAAATGTTTCAATTGCTTTAGACCATTATCTTAGTATCAGAAAACCGATTGGTGGTAATTGTCTAAAATAGTCTTGAATTATTGTGCCTTAAAAATCACATGCCTGTAATTCAATCTACAATTATCATATTTTTTGCATTTACACATTTGCTAGTGTCTATTTTAGGTAAAATTTTAATCATTTACTAGACTAGATATTATCATCTTCAGGGCTGCCACATGCAGGTGTGTAAATTGTGTGGGACACAAGGGCATTTCACTATTGGGGTGCCAAGTCACCAAGATAATTAATAAAATTGATTACATTTTCAAATCATTTTATAATTAAAAATACAGTCTGACTGTAAATATTTTTTATTTAAATATAAAAGAAATACTTCTTTACTTAAACTTATTTGTGATAATTATCCAGGCTTCAAAATTCTAGGCATGAGCTTGAAATATACTATATATACTTTCATTATTATGCTAAATCAAGCAGACTGACATAAATTTTATCATGATAAATAATAAAACTTATCTATAAATGTTTAGATTTTTGAATCACTTTATTCCCAGAAACACATTCTGATTATAAATATTTTTTTATTTAAACATAAGAGAAATATTTATTTTTGTAAAGTTATTGTGACAGGTGCTCCTGCCTTGAATTATATTTCGTATATACACTACCATTGCATAAAACTGAATAGATTATTTCCTTTTTGCCACTATCTATATAAATAAAAATGTAAATGTTCGTTTGTTCAAAATCTTAAATCTTCTAAAGTTCTTCATTGATTGTTTTGAAATTTTGACACAATATTGCATTCGAATATTCACATGTTTTCATATACCTACTATTTATATACCTACTACTATATAGATGCCACACCTGTGACAGATATTTTTTTATTGTTTTTTATTTCATTTTTTTAACTGTTTTTCTTATTTTTTTAGTGCACTGCTTGCTTTGATATTTTGACATAACATTGCATTCGAATACACATGTGTTTTTATATATCTACTATTATATAGATATCACACCTGTGTCAGGTAATTTTATGAGTATAGTTTATTTTTTTCATTGTTTTTCATTTTGTTTTTTTAACTGTTTTCTTATTTTTCAGTGCAATTCGTGGTGGAATTGGGCTGTGTCGATTGAACTGCATTTGAATTGAAATATTTCATTAATATTTTTATTTTTTGTTTTTTCTTTGCTTTTAGTTAATGTTTTTTCCTTTTTTAATATTTTGCAATTTTATATGTTTTTGTTATAACTTTCTTTTTCAGTGCAATGGATCTGCTTTATTTCATCCAAATAATATCTCACAGAAGATCAAACTTAGGGTCGTACTCGCAGAGCAGAAGCAGCATGATGAGTAATTACAAATCAAACTGAGGAAGAACGGACATCAGTGAATGAGAAAAACAAAGAATGGCTCAAATACCTGCCAAGGAAGCAGTAGAGTGACATGCAGCCAGACTTGAGGATATGGTTGCAAGCATGGTGATCATGTTATGCAGCTTTCAGATCTGCTTCGTTTTCAACAGAATGATTATCATTGGCTGAGAGTTGTTGAAAGATATGAATGACAAACAGCAGATCAGCATCAAAAATGACTCTGTGCTCAGCAATCATGCGATTACAATCACCTTGCATTCTGGTACAACCCAGCTGATGATTATAGTTTGAGCTGACATGTTCTCATCAGCACTATGACTGAAGTGTGTCCTTATTGCAAGGCTCTGAAATTTAATGGAAAAATGAAAGGAATGTGTTTCTTTCTTTTTCATTTAAACAGACTGAGCCACAGCAATGTGTGGCCAGGGACAGCTAAATAAAATCTTTAGTGTCTATATAAGTATATTAGACCATTAATAAAGGTGGAATTCCACCTTTATTGTTAAAAGGAAGTTGCCTTGACAGCAGTTTGACTGTTATTGATATTGGGATTATCTAAGTGTTGATTGGTTTTTAATGATTACTTACAAACCCATTTAGCCTTGATCATTATTATACTTATTATTTAAATTAATAAAATTTGTATGTAAATAAAATGTTTATATTTTCCAATCATACTATTATTAATAATTTATTTAAAAATAAAACTTATTTTAAAAATATTGCCTGATAATTACAGTAATTCTGCATATTATGAAATTATCTTTATCAATATCATTTTACAAGTTTAAAAGTGTTGTTCACTTGGGAATATGGGTAGGGTATTTGCACCAGAAATATTAGGTCTGGGTTTGATGCTGTTTTGCGCCAACATTTTTTAAATAGTGTTTTCTTTTGTTATTATTGTCCTGTATTATTTTGTTACAGTATTTACTAAATAGTTTTTTCTATTTTTAATAATGATATTATCTTTTTTTTTTTTTTTATAAATGCAGTTTTAGCTTTTTTCTTCTTCTCTAGCTAAAAACTCTTCATTGATCCATAATCCACACTATGATCCAAATCTAAACAAAACAATAAAATGTAAGGGGTTTGATGGCATCTAAAAAGGAATAAACAATCTAAGTATGAAAATTTAAAATTCCTTCCTTAAATAAATTCTGACTTAATTATGAAACTGTATATATAATATGACCTAGTTATTAATAGTCTTTAAAAAATTAAATACCATTATAAAGTAGTGTATTTTATTGTTAAACAAAAACAAGAAAGGCTATTGTTGTTAAAAGAAAATGAACACAAGTTATTTGTAAGAGGTTGGATTTTTAAAACAAGTATGATAAAAACATATTGCCGGCATTTCATTTAACACAACATTATTGTAACACCTATACAACTTAACTTGTTACTGCTTTATTGGAAAAGTGCCTATAAAATCCTTTATCTATACTAGTGGAAGATTTAATTGCTTGATTTTTTCCTCCTTATTATAATTTATCATTAAACAAAAAAAAAAAACTGCAAAGAGTGGTATCATGGCTTCTAAAAATTTATCAAATAAAGAATATAAATGTGAAAACTTTTTCCTTTAAACAAATGCAAGGTAAATCCTTAAAATGTATTATATTTTTTATAATTAGATAAAATCCCATTCATACGACCACCAGAATTATATTGTCTACACAGTTCTTAATAATCATAAATAATTATAAAATAACAACACCTGCAGTAATAATAAAATTGATAAATCTTAATTTAATCCTGCTTTTTAATCACAGAAAAAACTAAAACTTTAATATTATCTGTTTATATAATTTTAATGAATTTCAGTATGTATACTTTAATAAAGGCTCTGTTTATTTTCTTGTGTTTAGGAATTATCAAGGCATTCATGAGGAATGTTTACTACAAACCTTAACAAAATATTTGTGTAGTTTGTGAACTTTATAGTAATATTTCTGGTTTATGATACAAAATAATGCATCTACCTGTCATGCATATAAACATGTATAAAAAACTTGGTTAAAGAAATTTTTTTAACAAGCTTGGAATTTTTTTTCAGGTAAAGTCTACCTGAGATGCCTTTGTTTTTCAGTGATTTGTTTTAAGGCTGTTTTATTTCTCTATAAAATAATTTTAAATAGTTCATATCTCAGAAGATATATAAAAAGGTCTTACTTTTTAATTTTTTGAATATGTTGTTCAAAATTTAATGAATTGTTTAGTAGAGGAATGTAAATTAGCCAGGAAATTATTGCTAAAATTTGAAATGCTATTATTTCTGATTGTACATTGTGCCACTAAATTAATTATATTGCAACAATAATTAATTTAAGAGCTATGATTATGGTCAACTTCACCAAAAGTGCATTCAATTGTAGCTTATAAAAAAGATAGAAACCATTTTGTTAAGCAGATGAACAAATGTATGCAAATTTGAATTATCAATATTATGTATGCAAATGTACCATGTTCAATTAACATATTTTTTGTTATTAATTCTATCACTCATGATTTTTTTAAGTGCAGTAGTAAAATTTTTATATTTATTCTACTTCCTTTTAAAATATAGCTGATCTTAGAATATAAATCAACATTGCTTTTACCATTATTTATTTAAAACTATCCTTAAAGAGTATTGTAAGAAATTAACATATATACTATTCAAATGACAGGCATAATAAAGTTTATAAAATCTATAAAATGAGATCAGCAATAACTTTAAAAGTTTTCCAGATATTAATAAAAAATGAAAATAATATACAGGTAACAGACGAAATCATGAGAGATTTTTTGATATGTCTAATAAAAGATTTGCAGAACATACTGGAAGCAATATTACCAAAATCACACTTTTCTTTAATTTGCTGTAATATCCTATAAATACAATTTATCCAAACCACTTCAAACACTTTTTAGCAAAACTCTTTATTTGTACATATATACATACACCTACCTTTTGACTGTCCTGCAGTCTTCTTCAGAGCTAGTTCACTTTAATCTCTTAAAACTACATTTCAACTGTCCTGCAGTCTTCTTGAGAGCTAGTTCACTTTAATCTCTTAAAAAGATTAAGAGATTAAAGTGAACTAGCTCTGAAGAGGACTGCAAGACAGTCTAAACATGGGTGTATGTATATATGTACAAATAAAGAGTTTTGCTAAAAGGTGTTCAAAGTGGTTTGGATAAATTATATTTATACTGGAAGCAATACAGAATACTGAATAAATAAGGAGTTATAAGATTTGGATATGTCATCATAACCAAAAAAAATAAGAGGAAAAAAAATTAAACCATTGGAAAAAGAACCCCCAATGTGGGCATTAGAAAAACGTAAAATGTTTTAGACTGCATAAACTTTAAAAAATACAGTTTATAAAATGATTCTCAGGCAGAATATAGATTTTTTTT
This sequence comes from Epiperipatus broadwayi, assembly GCA_028023455.1. Taxonomy (NCBI): domain Eukaryota; kingdom Metazoa; phylum Onychophora; class Udeonychophora; order Euonychophora; family Peripatidae; genus Epiperipatus; species Epiperipatus broadwayi. The sequence goes on along the minus strand of JAQFVV010000049.1, from coordinate 7,194,675 downwards.
AATATGGAAGATCATTAATTTATTGCATTCTCTGCAAGATTATTTTGCTGAATTAAAAAAAAAAAGTAATGTCTCACAATAAAATGATAAAGCATCATTGATTTTGGACTATCTTATCTGCTTTATTTAGGATTGTAAATATATGAATATATAAAATATAATAGTAATTATATGTTGGAATATGTCCGTCATATAACATTAAATATTGAATGCCTTTAAACAAATATTAAACTTTCTAATTCATTTAATTGTTAAAAATAGTACATAGATTAGTATAAAACATAACATTTTGAGTGTGTGTTATTCCCTCTCTTTTGTGTTTTGGCCTGAACAGTGGCAGTTCTAGTATATGAATTGAACATAGGTCTTTAGATCCTTGAATATAGAATTTTTATAGTACAAATAATTCTGAATGATTTAAAACACTTGTAAAATGGCAGAACTATAAACTAAAATTCCGTGGAAAATAGGGCAATTTTGTTACTCTCTGCAACTGAATGTCGTTTGATCAGAGTCCTGAACAACAAATCATTTTTTATTATATATTATAAGTTAATTTAATACACTGTATAGGCTTATATACAACTGCACATATAATGTACTATATAAGGGACTCAAACTCAGACTTTCACAAGATCCTCAACTCTCCATGTTATCTCATATTGCTAACCCATCTGTATATGTTAGTAATTTTCATAATATTAAAAGATTACGAAATGTTTAATAATAAAAGTGAAAATAATATATCATAATACAGTAAATTGATTTTTTTAAACTTAAAAGTGAGCGTTAACATTATTTTTTAAAAAATGCTCTTTTACGTATAATTTTTTAATTGTTTTGATGCAACTCTTTTTTGAGTTAAGCTTCTTTTTGTGCTAAAAAAGTTTTTCTGATTATTGATTCACATTTTATAGAGTCTGAATTACAATGAACCAATATTCTATAAAAGTTGAAAGTTTGTTATGGTTCATTGCTATAAGAGATTGTCTTTTGTCATCTTTGGGCGACCTCATCAAAGGTTAAAGTAGGTAATATTTTAAAAATGGTTGTTTTCAACTGATAAATCTTTAAATGTAGTAAATTGTTAAAATTTAGTATTGCTAGTTTTTCTTATAAGGTTTTTTTTTTTAAAGAAGCAAATCTAGTTAAAAATTATTGATTTTATTTTTGTTAATAAACATCTGTTAAAAATCATTTAATTAGGGGCTGTTTTCTTTAAGGAAAAAAGCTAAATTGTGACTCAAAAAAAAAAAAGTGCTTCAGGAAAAGATTTCAAATCTTTGATTATAACTAATAATTTTTTATGATTTTTATTTTTACAATTATTTGAAAAAAAAGTGGTTATTGTGAAATTTATTAAATAAAATAAATAAGCAGGTATGATAAATTATTAAAAGTTTAAGTACAAAAAGTTGAATAAATGGAGATATAGCTCCCAAAATTTTAATGCAGATTGAATAACAAATTTGTGTATATTTTTGTATATGGAGTTTTGTTTTTACTTATATAAATACAATTATTTTCAAGTAATTTTGGTTTTTATCAGTATCTCCATCTCAACTTCACCATATCACAACTATTTACAAATGCAAAATTCATACCACACTCACTATGCTTACATTTTGTAAACAATCTTTGTTTCTTTGTACTCTAGAAGTATTATACATCTAAATCTGTTTCCATCCATGTTGACAGTTTGGTAGTTTCCATTGCATCACTGTCACACCTTGTAGGAATAAATTTTGATTCATTTTTAACATATTATGAAAGGGTTAATAATTAGTCATTTGCAAAAATATTTTCAATTTTTCTTTAGTTTTATCAGTATATTCTCCATATCAACTCCACCATACCATAAGTATTCACCAATACAAAAGCTCAAGCTGTTTTCAGTATGAACATATTTTGGGAACAACCTTTGCTCAACAGAATAGAAGTATCAAATATTTTGAACTTTCATGTTCCAATAACATAATCATATTAATGCATTTACAAAACATCATACTTAAAATTATATGAAATTGTGCAACAAATATTCAACTTTAAAAGAGGTTGAGAGTGGGGGGTGAAATGAGTATTTCTTTTATTCATTAGTAAAATATAAATGAATATTCTCATCAAAATGAAACAAAACCTCAACATAATATTATAACAAAGAGAACAAAATATTTTCCATTTATTAGCAAAAAACTAAATGTACTTCTTTTTGTATAATTACTGTTATGAAAATGTGAGAGAAAATATACATTTTTTTATTAATTAATAGCAAAATAAACTTCATAAATAAATAAATTATTAATTACTAATTTCAGAACATTTATTATTTCAAATACAATAATTAATTTACATGTCATAAAATATTTTAATACAGAAACACTCTATAAATGCAACCATTAAAAAAGTAAAATTTCATACATCATATCAATAAAAATTTATAATTGTTTATTTACACTTAATTTGAATTATGACAAACATTATGAAATGCATTACTAATATAAAAACTGGCTGAATGTCATTCTTTTTTAAAAACATTATAAGTAATTGCTAATAGTTTCTAATGATGACCATTTCAATACAAGGGCCCTCAAAACAATAGATGAGTATAATGAATTCTTAAAGTCATCTTATTTACTTTATTTAAAATTATTTAATGTGTACTTCTTATGTTGAACAACACCCATCTAATGGATTATTTACTTATTTCAAAATACACTCATCATATTCTATGATTTTTTTTTTTTTACAAATCATACCAAAAAATAAAAATAAATTCAAATGGTTAGCAATTTGGGGCATATGATATTAAGCACTAGATTTGACAGGCTGAACTTTGAATTAAAAGTCTTTAGATTTTAAATATGCTATTCTATAGCTATACTAAAGCATATAGAGAATATAATGCCAGAATATATATTTATTAAATACTCTAAATAATTGTTATTATTTTATCCACCACATGTTTAAATGATATATTATTTCTTTATACTCATCTCACTTCATTCCATTATATTTCTTTTAATAAATTATTTTATTGCAGAGGTTATATTATTTTAAAAAATAGATCACCAGTATAAATTGTTATTAGATGTTGGATTATTGATAAATTGTTTAAACTCATACTATATATAATTATTAGATATGATTTAGAATACTTAGTTATACAAAGTATTTTAGCAGTAGTATTATCATTTGTATTCTCTTTACTGACTGTAAAATAAAGTAAATCAAAAATATTTTTACACAATTTATATACTATTTAAAGCAAAATATAATTAAAATTAAAAAAAAGTCTCTCAAATTTATCTTTTAATGTTCTTTTTTTTAAAAAAAAAACACAAATAATTGTCAGCCTATATATCTAAAGAAGAACATTGGCTTAACTCATAACATCTACAATGTGACCTAGTAATATTCAGATAAAAGCAATATCTCATATGTCTCATAATATATGTATTACTTTTATATAATTAATGACTTCAATTTTGATTTTTTATAAGCATTATTTACAATAAATATTAAATTATAATTATTCAGTTGACAGCTGTTTTATAATAAGTTATTTTAATGAAATAAATTTTTTATTTTTTAGTGTTGCCATTAGTTACAACTGTTTTGTTATATTTTTTTTAAAAAAGTACCAAAAAAGCTGTTATTTGAAAAAAAAATGAATAAAAAATATACAGCAAACTCTACAATAAACAATATGAAATATTACTAAATATGAAGAGGAAGGTATAAATATTAAAACTACATAAACTAAATTAAATTAATTTGATTTTTGCAAAATAGAAACTTATTTAGGAAGGTACTGAGAGGAATCCATGTTAAATTTAAAAACTAATATGAAATTAAGTCATTTGAAAATTATTAGATGTAGCCTTTGCAGATTACATGAAAATTGGAAAATTTTGAAATTTTTAAGCCATTTACTATCTTTTTATATTGTGATATAAACAATATTAATATAGATTTGTCTTAAAGTTTAAATAGATCAAGTTCAACAATTGACAAATATGGCAATATTGCTTTTTCATGGTAAAATATTCTATTCTTTTTGAATACAGATAAATCAGATGATTAATTAAATACTTGAACTTATTAAACATTATATATATTCTCTAATAAAGTATAATGTCATGATAATATTTCAAAGCATATTTTCAGTCAATAATTTAAAATGTTTAAAATAAAATATTGATATTATAATAATAGGATATACAAAAATCTAAATATTATATAAGATTTTTTAAGTTAAATTCATTTACATTACATAATAATTCCTATCCTTCTTTAGAGATTGTAATGAAAGTCTTATTTCTGTCCCCATAAAAAATTCTAAGCCTAATTAAAACATAAAAATAATATAAGGTTTAACCATACCAAAGTTAAAACTAACACAGTATTAGCAAATACATAAACAACTGCAATGTTCTCTACAAAAAGATAAAGTAACAGGTTGAAAGACTCAGAGAAGGTGGCTGCTTTGGAAATATGATTTATCTTTTTGGTAAATGACTTATATGATAAAGATTAATTCTACAAAGTACTCTCACAAATTTATTATTTTAGATTACATTTGTATGTTGTCAAAGAATTTAAATGTCCACATGGCTTTTTAAGACTTTACAAATAGTAACAACAAAACACAAATATATATTTTTAGTTAAGGCCTAATTTCACTTTTAAAACAAAATATTTTTTGAAATTGGTAGAAATTTATTATTATTAGGTTTCAAAGGCTTTATCAAGCAATGGTTATATTAGTAGTTACATATGTATACAGAGAACAATGAATCTCAGTCACAGATAGAATTATTGAGTGATCAGAAAAGAACTGATGAAATGTGCTCAAACAGCCACAGGAAAATGTTATTATTAAATTTCTCAACAATATTGTCAAGCATATCATTTGTCCATACAACAGAAAGAGGGGATGGAGTATGGTTTCTTCATTATTTTGGCTTATTAAATGAAGGCTTTAATATCATTTGGGATAATTTTTTTAAATCTTGAGTTTAGCTTTGTGGTTGAAATATTAAATTTGGTTTTGGCTATGTTACTTTAGGTGATTTTTGAAGAAAAAGTATCATTTAGTGTTGATCTTGTTTTGGCACTAGTTATTTGCCCACATGTGAAGGTTACAACCATTGTTACTGTATTTTTAACTATCACAAAAGATAATGGAAGCACATTTTTATATACACACATGAAAAAAGTTTATAAATGTATGATATATAAATATATTTTTGTGTTTTCTTTCAAGAGATATAAAGTTTACTTTTGACAGAGATAATTTTGGGAAAGTTTTGGGGATTTGAAGTAGAGTACTAAGTCATACAGTTAAGACTAAGGTTTGCTACAATACCCTATTATTATTATTATTATTATTATTATTATTATTATTATTATTATTATTATTATTATTATTATTATTATTATTATTATTATTATTATTATTATTATTATTATTATTATTATTATTATTATTATTATTATTATTATTATTATTATTATTATTATTGTTGTTGTTGTTGTTGTTGTTGTTGTTGTTGTTGTTAAAGCCTCATTATAAGATTCTTGTTGTAGCTAAACAATGAAAAAACTCAGTAATAGCAATTGTGATTTATATATATATTAATAAATAAAAATATTATTTATAAATGAATAAATAAATAATTCATTTATTATAACTGTTGCAAAATATTAAAATAGTTAGAATGGTTATGAAATAAATAAATTGTCTAATTATCTTAATACATTGCTTATTTTTTTATTTCTATAAATATTTAGCTTTCAAAACTAGATTTATTTTATTATTTTTGTATTGCATACATACTGTTTAAATTTTCTACTATTTAAAGTTAACTTTTAAATATAAATCTAAAATGATAGATAATTATATTTTGTAGGAACAGTCAATTATAAGTAATTTTATAATTGAAAGTCAACATGTTCATGACATGCATCAACTTCTATAAGAATTTAATAAAGTAAATCTATTTTAATAATAAAAGTAAATTAATTTTCAAAGTATTTTATTGACATTTATTGGAAAAAAAGCTTTAATATTGTTAAACTTCAAATATTATAAAATATTTGTTATTAGTGTTTATTACAGTATTATTTTTATAAAAAAAATATTTGGTTGTTGGTGCAAAGTATTTTATTTTGTAATACAATTGAATTACCTATTTCTGCTGCTTAATATTTGGATTCAAACTATGGCTATTACAAGTTAATAATAATGGTTAGTAAAATTCATTACATAAAATGCATATTTATATACATATAGAAGTATGTAAAAATAGTATTATATATAATGTTTTATAAATAGCTGCATCTATTCTTAGAAAATTTTAAAATATAAATATTCAACATATATATTATAAATGTTATATGTTACATGACCTATATAACTTGCATTTACCAAAATGTAAGATAAAGAGCATTTCAATAGCTCTAAAAATTTCAGATCTTCTTCTTAAAAGTTAACTTTTAGATAAATACTTATCTTGAGTTAGTTTTTTAATCTGGTGTCCTAGCTCCTCATTGAAGAGAACCATAGCTTGAAACTGGTCGGGGATGGGGACAATCCTAGATAAAAATGATTTGAATGCTTTCTCTTGTAGCATTTATCGTTAAAAAAAAGCTTGTTTAGAGCCATTGAAATGATTTTTATATTATATATATAAATCTATTTAAATATGGGATCTGTGATAATAGTTTACCCACAAACACACAAACATATAATATTCATATTAGTCTTCAGCAACAATAATGAAAAGTAACAAAATATTAGTTCCAGTATTTTGACCACATAATATTTGCCTTCATTTGGATAAAAAATGTTGCTCCATAGTTATTGAATAAACATAATTTTTTTTAATTAATTTTTTAATATGTTTGCAATAACCATACCCAGTTGAAGACAAATGTTACTTCTTAAAAAGTTATATAGTGTAATATTTTACATGCTTGTTCTGAAAATTACTATGAATTATAATCTATTTTTCACCCATAATATTTTAACCTTATTATAAGATTTAATAGGCTGACATAAAATGAAATCTATTCATCATTATATTTTAATTGTAACATTTAATATTAATAAAATAAACATTTAATCATATTTAAATATTAAAAATAACTCATTCAATATAAAAAATAATTTAACTTCCCAAGATAGAATTAATTTGTATTCATCATTGAATAACTTTATGAATAAATAACCAAATAATAAATAGGTAAATATTAATTAATACAACACTTTTAATAATAAATAAATATCAAAATGAAAACATTTCTTGTGATATTTACATCAATGCACATTGCCTTTGATTTAAAGATCTGTATGCATTAGGTTTAGAGCTCGTTCTTTCTTTTATTAGATTGTGAATTTGAAAACATATTTTATGTAGTTTGTTTACATATTTGTGATTATTTTCCAAAAATTATTGTTTAATATTTTTTTTTTTTTTAGAAAAATAGTGTAATTAGTTTGAATTTCATTCCAAAATATTTATTTTTGGAAGAAAAGGAGTAACAATTAACTTCATCTTATAAAATTAAAATATTTGCTGTATTGAATCAGGTTTTACAAATATCTGAGGGCATTGAATGTTTTCCTTAATTGTTATCATTTGTTAGATTTGACATAATTATAAAAACTACAAAAGTACATATAAATAGATTTGTTTACATTTAGACAAATCTTATAAAATTAGAGCAATACATTCATAAGAAATATTTATTGTTTCTCCAATAACAGATTATTAAAAATATTGTGCATATATAAACTATGAGATGAGGAAAAGAAATCTGATAAAATGTTATTTTTTTTTATAACACATAAAAAAGCATGTACTAAAATATGTATTTCTTAAGTATTTTTAAATTTTTATAAAACTGAAGATGACATTAAAAGAATTGAGTCATATCTTTATAATAAAACATTTTGTACATATTTTTTAAATTTCTAGTTATTTTAGAAGAATTTTAAATATAAACAAATTAAAAATCCTTCTCCTTTTTTTTTTCAAAAACTTTATTTTCTAATATCAATACTGAACATATATATATATATAATACAAAACTCCGTTTCAACTGTTTTTATCTTCATACAGTCATTTTCAAGGATCTGCAACAATATGAAATACATATTTATAAATAAACCTCAATTACATAAATACCTTCACCTTACATTAACATAAACAGTAACAAACATATTAAACATATATAATTATATTTTACGTACATCTCTCTCCCACTGCTATTTTTTATTACTTTTTCTTTTACATTATTTAATTACAAATCTGTCTTAAAATCACCCAAGAAACTTTTTATACAAATTTAAAAACCAACCCTAATTTCAAATAACCTCCCCTTTTTTAAATCTTATCTAAAACCCATCTCAAAACTACATTCCTAAGCTATAGCTTTAAATGAATATAAAACAAATATCAACATCTTTTATATAAAAAAAAAACTTTTAACAATTTACCTAAACCTATTTAAACATTCATTTTAATTATACATTATTTTAAATTCATTATCTACTCCATTAATTCTACTTAAAATAGGATTATACTGTTTTATGTAAAAAAATTCTTTTACTATCCTTTCCCTGTAATTTTTAACCCTTTCCAACATTTTAATATTAAATTCTTTATGACCTAAAACTTTACAATGTATGTAAATATTTGAATTTTTGTCATATAAATGTTGTCTAGGTCTAGTTTTTAATGTATTCTTTGTTATACCAATATATGAAATCTTTCCCCCCTCCCTCTTACAATTTAAACATTCAATTAAATAAATTCCATTCATGTGGTCAATTTCTATATTTTTTGTATCATTAATTAAATTTCCTAAATTCAATTTCTTTTTATACACAGGTTTAATAATTAACCTACTTTCCTGCTTGTATTTATTATTTATACTTTTTATAATCTTTTTAATCTTCATAAAATTATCTCTAGAAACATTATAACTATTATATATAAAATTATTTACATCTTTCCCATTGTTTCTCTTCTTTATTATTCTTTTGATATTTTTTTATTGCATAATTTATCAATAACTTTAACTGGATAATTATTTTTGATACCTTCCTCTTTTATATTACAAATTTCTTTTATAAATAATTTTTTTTCAGAACATAAATTAATTGCTCTATTTATCCTATTATTAATAATATTAATTTTATGTTTATATTCAATATCTGAATCCCAACTACTTAACAACCATAAAAAGTTTATTTTCTGAATACACTTGTTTCAATACCAACCTTACAATTCTTAATAACTTTTTTTATTATAATATCCATATAAGTAATTATGTTGGAGTTTTATATTATACATATATATGTTCAGTATTGATATTAGAAAATAAAGTTTTTGAAAAGAAAAAAGGAGAAGGATTTTTAATTTGTTTATATTTTTGTAGAACATATATATTTTAAAAGAAAGAGTGATTGTACATTTGCTGTGTTATGATATATGATAAGAATTTTAAATCTAGTATAAATTATCATTTTGATAATTTCAATTCATAATGTTTTAAATATTCTATAAAAATATCTCTTCTATGTCTTAGAAAAAATGTTTTGATTATTAACTGTGATCACTACAATAATACTTAATCAAGAACCTTTTTCCAAGACTAAAATTCATATTAGGCAAAAATTTTAAAAAAGCATAAGAAAGAAGGGAATGTGTATAGAAATCATTGTTCTTTCATAAGGTGATGATCCAATAACTCACAATTTGAAAAACAAAATTAGACAGAGTTTTTTCCTCATATATCCATTCTCACAGCCCCCTTGATAGTAAGACTAGAGCACTAGTGTTTGAACTAGTGATGGATTCTGGCTCTGTATATTTGTAAATTAGTTTAAAATAATTTCAATGCCAGATAATTAATAAAAGGTTGTCTTAAGTAAAAAATAGTAAAAAATAAAATTGCTAAAGTTACAGTCTCAATTTACAATAAGTTTGTAATAATCACTGAAAAAATGAAATTTGTGTGTGGGGCATATAAACAAACTGTTCCAATAATCAATAATTAATTGTTATAAAAAAACTGTGAATATTTATAAAAGTGTTATCTTCTTAACTGTTTATTTTTTAGTTAACATACTCTTTGCTTTTAATTGATCTTTTTTCAGATATTTCTTTCCATTCTATTTTTTAATATATAGGGTATATGGGCACAGACTTTCACACGACTCACCACTCTCCACTCAAAAATATATTCTCTATTTTATCTTTACATTTTTTTACAAATCTCATTAAAAACATAAATTCAAAAAAAAAAAAGTAATCTAAAAAATAAAATGTCAAGTTTGTGAATAAAAAGAGAAATGAACTGGTATAAATAGTTAAATTTTGTTAAAGCATATGTTTAAATAATAAAAAGTTAATTTTTAATTTCAAAAAGGAACAAAATAATGAGAAAGTTATTAGCAATAGGAATTTCCTGTTCAACATCAATAATACATCTGTTAAATAAATTTCTATTAAAAAGTAAATGTTTTCAAATAAAATCTAAATATAAACATTAAATGCTTACTATAAACAAGTATTGATTTTTTTTTTTTTATAAAAAAAGTAAAAATTTTAATGCTATGAATATTACCAACTTGGTCAAAAACAGTGCTAATCTGTAAATTTTTAAAAGGAGTTATATATTTATAATGTTACCTGCATAGTAAATCTCTCTTACCTATTGACTTACAAATGTATAAAGAAATAAAGAAATGATAGATTGAGTTAAAAATTAAGTATAAAATAATTCTTCTGTTTTCATAAAGTCATTAAGCATCACATGATTACCATTTCTTATGCTAGCACATAATTGTTTATAAACAAGGCATAACTCTTCATACAGTAGTGCCACCCTGTGCCAACCAGCACAATCAATGATGCCAGAAGGCTTGCACATAAAATCCCTATCTAATGCCTACTCATCCAATATCCCCAGACTAGTTTCTGGCTTGTGGCCTTCATCAGTGAGGAGTTTTGGATGTGATAAAAGGTGATTGCTGGAGGGTTGCATTAGATCCTAAGATCTAGGTGCAGTGCTCTCAGATCCAAAGCTCCTCACTGACTAAGGATGAGTAGGCATTAGATAGGGATTTTATGCACAAGCCTTCTGGAATCCATTGATTGCTCTGGTTGGCACATGGTGGCACTACTGTATGGAGAGTTTTGCCTTGTTTTTTATAAAGTCAACAAAACCTATGTTGTGGAAGAACAAAAATTTACTTTCTCCTTAACAGTGAATGAGTCCATTCTCTAAATATATTTTCCTTGATAACTAATAACTGATATTGTCTAGATATTTTAGTTAAAACTAAAATTTTATGTAAAATATTAAAATCACTCATTTCTAAAAAAATTAGGGTTTATTCTGCTCGATGATTAAATGGATTCCTGAAATTTAAATCAATTATGGTCTGTTGCAACAACCGATGACAGTTTACATGAAAATCATTTAAAAGGTTAATAAATGATAAACTGAAAAAAGTGCATTATGCCATTTCCTATAAAAAAAAAAGTTCCTATATATATATATATTGATAATTCAGTATAAATGATAAAATACAATGCTTCATGATTTTTATAGCTTTGGGAGGAAGGCTAATATTATTAACATTGTACTTCAAGTAACTGAAACTAATTTTAATTTTGTAATTCACAATGAAACTGCAGGTGTTTCGTAGTAATTTTGCTTTAGGTTGCAAATCTGGAATGGATATTATCTGAATACATTTTTTTAAATGGTATGTTAGAATGAATGTTTAATATATTTAATAAACTTTAGAAGCCAGTTGAGTTTTGTTGTTGAGACAGATCCCACTGAAATAAGATATTAAGGAAAATAAAATATAAAAAAAGAGAAAATAAGACAAAACAGAAAAAAAAATAAAAATAAAAGAAATGATATAGAGTCTTCATATGAAAGACTGTTAGAAAAATGAGTAAGAAGCTCCGTATAGATTTCACTGCAAGGTGAATAAATAGATTGATATTATATTAACAATAATATAAGTAAAACAATTTTAATGAAGTAAATAACTTAAATAACTTTGACAAAATATGCATTTTTTCTTTAATGAGGAATAATCTCCCCTCCCACCCGCAAACACCTTTAATTTTGTTCGCGCGTGTGTGTGTTTACTTTAAATGTGTGACAATAAAATTTTAAAGATATTTTCCAGCAACACAATGTTTTGGCTTTTTTATATATCTATTAGATTTTGACCGAAAAGTATAAAATCATTTATATTTCCAAAGTGAATTCAAGTTGCATTATTAAATCAGATTTATTAAGAAGTATCGCAGATAACTTAGATTTAATTGAATTTCTAGTTATCAGTGAAACTTAAGTGTGGAACAGACTAAACAATTAGGCCATGATTTGAATTTTTCAACAGTGTAGGTAATTTTTCATTGGTTAAATAAATCATGATTATATTTATTTTCAAATTTGTAATTACAACCTTGAAGTACATTTAATTAATTGTTTTTTATCCATTCTTATTACTGTCATTAGTTGGCATAGGTTTTATTTTTAATAATAATCATATAATTTACATTTCTTAATCATTTAAAAACAAATAGTAAATTGAGTAAGAATACGTGATCTGATTACTTTAAGAAAGTTTTAGACTGTATTATGTATATATCGAAACGTAATTATTATTGTTTGTGTGAAAGCAGTATTGCGAAATTCTTACAAATACCTGCAGCAAATTATTATTATATTATTGCGTATATAAATATAATAGTGAGCAATAGCCATATAAGGAAATAAAAAATCAAATTAAAAAATATATTAAAAAGAAGAAAAAGGGAAAGAGCAGTAACTTAGCATATAGAAAAATAGATATAGGTAGGTAATAGGATGCAATCAATATTTTTGTTATATATAATTTATTGTCATTATTATTAATTTATTTTGTATTATATTTAAAATTAAAGAAATTATAGATATATAAACTATTTATAAAAATTTTCCTCTGCATAAATTCACAATTAAGTCTTAGTATTAGGAGAATAATAACGTATGTATAAATACATTTTACGGTATATTTAACCTGCATAAATAAATTAATAAAGGAAATTATATATGTATATATTCTTCCAAAAAAATAAAGGATGGCTATGAATTTACTACTACCACTCTTATTAGCAACATTTACATGGAAGAATTTGAAATCACAACTATAGATATTATTCGATATCCATTTAAAGTCTGATTTCATTGTGTTGAAGATACATTTTTTGTATGACAATATGGTGAAGCGCTATACATTAATAATGTATACTTTCAATTAAATTCCCAATAGAATCAAAAGCAAAAACAAATATTGACATTTTTAGATATTCTTGTGGCAAGTCTTTCTCATGGCAAAATCAAAATTACAATTTACAGAATACACATACACAGAAAAATTTTAAGCACATATATTCAATCATAACAGAAACATGAAATATAAAATTATGCTATCACTATGGAACAGAGCAAAAGAAAAAAATCACTAATTCAAAAATTAGTGAATTGGAAAAAAGACAAACTTCTCATGAAAAATGATTTTCCATTAGCTGTCATTAAAAAAATCTTAAGTATACAATAAAAAGAAACATAAAAAATATAGAGTACTGTATTGTATCCATGCATATCAGGAATAGCAGACAAATAAAGAAAAGTTGCAATCAATAGCTTTCCAAAACCATGGTGCACTATGAGAAATTCTAACCTCTACAAAAGTCTTGAAATGTTGAAACCAGTTGTCTCATTGACAAACAATTAAAAAAATACAAGCTAGTGACTGAAAGACAAAGCAGATATATCTAAAGTAGCAGACCAGATATTTACCACTGAATATATTCAAATAGGGAAAAGACAAAAATATTGCCAGAACAGAAAAAGTAAAAAGAAGAAAATTTAAACAAACTGCTCACATGGCAATGGTAAACAATTTCATAAATCAATCTAGAGTGATGATTTATAATGTTTAAAATTACTCATTAACATTGAGTAAAAAAAAGGTAGAGAAGTCAAGAGGACACTTATGTATAAATATATGAACTTTTTATTGACTTTTGTTTTGACAGAATAACCTCATTGGTTAGAATATTACTTTAAATTTAATATTCACGAGTCTCAAAATTCCAAGTTCATTTTCTATGCTAGTATTGTCATTGGTCAGACTAGCACCATCTGAAGAAGTGAGAATAATACCACATACAATATTATGCTACATATTAACCTGTATACTATTATAAACTATCAAATGTATTTTAAAAGTTTAAAAAAGTGTTTGAATTTTTAAGAAAATATTTAACAATTAATATTAAATGATTGAAATAGTTCAGTATATAATTACAAGTAAAATGTCTTCATCACATACTTTTAAACAAACACTAAATAATAAAATTTCCAAATAATAAACTTTTAGTTTATTATGTGTCTATTTCACTTTGTTAAACATAACATTTTAAAAACATAATTTTTATCAATATCATAGATTATATTACCTTTTTAAACATTCATTTTAAATTAAAAATCTAAAACAGTGACTCTTTAAATTAATAAATTATATTGTAATAGTATAAAAATATGAAAGAGGTGATATGAAAGAACTAGAGTCTAGATAATTAATATCATGCCATGTGTTCAGGAACCAAATCTGAAATGGTGTAAAAATGTGAAGTACTCAAACTTAGATATATTAATAACCTCAGATAACTGATTTTATACAAGTCACACTTGGAGCACCAAAATTGTAATAAAGAAATATTCGTAAACAAGTATTTAAAAATTTATTATTTAGTTGAGCCTAAAATATCATTAAGCTTCATATTCAAGTGCCAAGTATATTGATTTGAAATAAAATAAATATATTAGCTTAACCAAATAGTGATTAACCAAAATATTAGCTTAACCTCAACTAATTTTTTATTCACTATAATGATAAAATGTAATTACTGAAATGTTAAAGATAATGTAATAAAATATTTAAAATATGTAAAATGTTTTATTTCATATTTTGGTTAGCTGATAGTTTAATTTGTAAAATAAAAAGTTTATCATAAAGTATAGTACAATAATATAACAGATATAACATAAAATTATAAATTAATGAGTAAATAGAATATTCCTTATTAAGTTATTTAATCATAAGTTATTTATCCTTTATCTATTGTATTTGTTATCTATTTTATTTATAAATGTATCTGTCATGTGTTGCGAACTTCACCCTTAAAAAACCAGAAAGAAAATATATAATATTTGCATAAATATTACCAAATAAATACTTAAATATATTTTAAAGTTTAACAAATATATTTAGCTTGTTACTGCTTTCTTATAATAATAAATTTAATCTTATTAGTTTGAATACATAAATTATTATGATGTTTATGTATATTAAATGTATATTATCATCAAGATTTCCTGTAAATATTTATACATGGAACCTATTATTCTTTTTTAATATATATGTGGAGAAAACAAACATATCATAAAATTAAATAAATTAAAATTAGCATTAATATTATGTTTAAGTTTCATTTATTGCATAATTTAACCTTTTTTTGTTTACACTACATTTTTATGTATAATAAATAAATATATACATTCAAATATATATATAAAAGGAGGTTGCCTTGGCAACAGTTTGAAATTGTTGATTGTTATTAATATTGGGATTGTCTAAGTATTGACTGGTCTTTAATAATATATATATATAAATGAAAATATACTACCTGTTTAATTTTTTCAATAATGACAAAGGAAGTTCTTAAAATATAATTTCATTGATATAATATTTATTAATTTACACCAAAATTGATAAATAACTTATAAATATTTTATAATCTATGCACAAAATAATGATAAACTAAAAGTTCAATAATTCTTGGATATCCTCTTAAAACCCCACAACATTTTTCCATAGTATGTAGATAGACTAAATAGGTTTGTTGTTCAAATTCAATTATATTCAAGATTAAATATTGTTCAAAAGTTTTATCCATTAAATGGAGTTATTAATTTTCAAATAAAATATTTCATAATGAAATGTTATTTTCTTTAAATAAGAATAACAGCATTGTTAAATTACTTATATTCCATATGATACAAAACAACACTTAAATTATATTCCATGAGTTATATATGTTGTAGCACTTAAATTTATATCTCCTGAGTTTACACATGATAGTACTTTAAATATATATTCTTAGTTTATACATTGTAATATTTAAAATAAATTCCACAATGAGATTATTTTTTATTATCTGATACTATGCAGACTTCTCAAAAGACACTCTTTTGAACAAATTATTTATTTACTTAGCCATTACTTTTTATGATTAAAACTCCAAAATGTTATTAAAAAATAGAGTGCATATACTTTAGTAGTTTGTTTACTGAGATGCAAATTGAGAGGGAATGACCAAACTAAGATCAGGGGCTTAAATATTTTTTTCCTAATGAGATCACAATATTTAGATAATGTTTCTATGATATAAGTCAATTTCAGCATATGTCTAATGTTTCAGCAATTAAAAATTAAATTTTGACAATACATTCACTTAATAATATTTCTTGGGATAACAATAAATATATTTTTTAATTTTGTAATAAAATATGTTTTAAAGAATAAAAAAAATTACAAATTAAAAGAACATTTTTAAAAATCATATTTTAAATATATTATAAACATTTCTTGTATATTTATTTATTTAATAGTCAGTAATCAATCTTTAAATATCTATTTAAATATTTACATAAAATATTTTTTTAAATATATGTAATTTAATACTGTCATATACACATATATATGTGCTATAAATAATAATTGACTATTTTGTTTGCCTATGTTTATATATTATTTGTAAAATGTATACAATAAATAAAATGTTAATAAATAAATTTATCAATGCATAATTCCTTTCATCAGAACTTTCTGAAAAATAAATATTAAATTTATATTTTATAGCTACTTGAAATAAACCAACAATTTGATATACCATTCGTAAAAAAAAATACTCATGTCATTTTACACTATGATTACTTTTTATTCATTAGGTAAACTTTTGATCACAGCAATGGTATATATATATATATATATGTATATGAACAAAGAATAATTATAAAATTTAGAGACAAGCGTAGGATATCAGTAAAACAGTAATCACGTGTAGTTTATTATTATAAGCTCTTTCATGTTACATCATATTTTTTCTGAGACATTACATTTAATGCCATCTTAAGTGCACTACTGTCTAAATTAACACTGATAAAAGTCCTACATTTTATGTACTCATTGTAGATTATTTTTAAATTTTAGTTTCACTTGTAGTCAAGAGGTAGTACTTCTTATAATAAAAAACATATGTGATTGAAAAAAAAAATGTTTTGGTGAAAAGCATTTGATAAAAAATCAAATAATTGCCATTTTTGTGACTTCAGTTATAGTATTTATTAATAATTTATTATATATATTTAAAGTTTATTTATTATTAATTTTTTTTAAATGCTTAAAAGTATTTAAACTTGGTTATTTATTATGTCATCAAAATGAAAGGCAAGCAAATATTTGGAAAGTGTTATTTTATTGGAAAATACTTTTAAAGATATTTTATACTTTATATTTTTATTTGGAGAGTGGTGGGTTGTGTGAAAGTCTGTGCTCATATACCCTATATATTACATATATAGACACAGGTATATAATAAGCATGTGTGTTTCAGTTATTTCTAAAGATATATATGAAAATATTCCAGTTAATGAGCTGTTAACATTCAATTTATAGGAATTTACTCAAGTTGTTTACTTGGATTTAAATTTCTGAACATTTAAGTTCATGGTGGTAATAAAAAAGAGGTCGACATTTTTATGGCTACTTAACACTTCTGTATTGTTCTAACATTCTGACAAAGTTCTTTGTTTTCACTAGATTTAAGCTTTCAACTTTCATTATGATATTAAACCATTATTATTTATCAGATTATAATAAATTTGATCTCATTTAATAGATATTTTTGTTTAGAAATTAAATAAAATTTTAAAAATCACATTTGATTTCTGGAATTATTTTTAAAATTATATTTATTCAAAACAAAATGCTGTCATATCAAAAAATTTCAGGTGAAGCCGATTCAATTTATAAAATGAACATTTTCATTGTTTTATGTTTGATTTAAAAATCTGAATGAATTTTTTTAATAACTATTAAATCTATCAATTTATGTTTTAAAAGTTTACAATTTTTTTAATGTTATCACTAAATATAATGCCAATCAGGTGAATGACCTCATTTTACAGACAGCTGAATTTTCTGTGAACATAATCTTTATAGTAACAATATTCAAAAGAAAATAATCTTTATATTTAAAAGTAAAACATTTCTGTAAAAAAATATGTAATAACATTTATTTTTGATTTTTAATAATTATTACATAATTATGATACCAATACAATCATAAACTTTCCAAAAAATGAAGTTTTCAGACCATTGTAATATTTTCTCAACCATCATAATATTTTCTCAAAGTAAACATGCAAGGTTTGAAATCATGAAATATATAATGGTTATCCATCATTGAAAGAGCTTGAAATCCTTTGTTGGACTGCCTATTTGATTTTCCTGCCATCTCTTGAATTTTTTGTATACAAGAATTTTAAAGCCATAAAAAAAAGCTTCACAAAATTTTCAGCAGAGGACAGAAAACTCAAATTTAAATTTTAGAAAACTGAAACACTGCTCTAATGCCCCAAAATAAGAATCAGTTAATTTAAGGTTAGCAACATTGTCAATGATGTTGGAAGATTTATTATTTATGTGAATGTATGTTTACATATATATAATAAAAAAATACACTTTTTAAAACGAATATTCTAAAACATTAGTCTATTTTTTTAATTGCATCTTGGGATCATTTATCTTTTATTGCCTCTTTATTTATATAATTTGAAGAAATGTGTGATGGTGTAGATGTTGTTTAACACATTTGTAAAGATATTGTACATGGAACAGGGAAATATCAAAAACTTTACATATGGGTGTTTAATTTAAAAAAAACCAATATATTAATCTTTAATTGAGGTTTGAAGTTTATATCTGGGCTAGAGATAATTGCTAGTTTAGTAAATGATTAGTGATAATAATTACTGCATTTATCAAAATGGTTGGTATCAGAGTTGTGGATGGAGTAAACATGACATATGTAGTTCAGAATGTAACAATTTACTATTGATAAATATTGTACATATACAAAACATATATATGAGAGATAGTGATCTGTGCCAAATAATAAATGCTGGTTCAGCACAAAATGTATCTTGATATTCATTTTGTGTTATTGTCACTTTATTCATATGTTTTGAAAAGAATGTATAGTGGTGTTGAGGTTGTTTAATACTATTTTTTTAATAAGATATATTTATCTTTTTACCTACAGGAAAACACATAAATTATACTTCTCAATATATTAGCATAATCCTTTAAGCATTCTTCCCAGAAAAAACTTTTTATATATATATAGATATTGTAACCTTATATTTAGTCCAGAGAGGGCTAAAGATGCAAGCAATATAATGTTTAAATTTTTTAAAATTAAATTCAATAAAGATAGCAATTTGGTAAATAAGTCTTACTATTCTAAACTTTATGAAATATTTCTTATGAATTTTTAGTTTATATTATTAAATTATTTAATAAAAAGTATTTAAATGCTAAATGCTAAGATATTAATTAATTTACTTGAAAATTATTTAAAGCTTACGTTTGAAAAATTAAATTAAACTTAAATAAAAATAGTTTGAAGTATATATTTTAAGTAAGTTTTAATAAATAAAGTTTTGTTATATTTTAAAGAGCATTGATAAAGTAATAGCTATTAGTTTATAATAAATTTTATAATTCTAATTCTTGATATGTCTGGTGTATGTGTGTGCATGTCAGTGTCTTAAAAGAAGAAAGATTGAAATAAATTCTCTTTAAAGTTGATAATTATTTTAAAAAGTAATATATTTTATGAATTAGTATTATTTAATATTATATTGAATTATATAAGTTCTAATTTTTGATAACTTTTAAATAACACAAAAAGAAATTCTTTTAAGATATGGTTAATATTTAAATTATTTTTATTTGTTTTAATTATGTCTAGACAAATTTCAATGTTAAATTTTTTAGACAGCCTGATATGAAAAAGGTTAAGGTCACATCAATTAATTTAAAACCACATTTTAATATTAATTGGTGATTGATTAATTAATATTATATGATCAATTTAACCATGATTCAAACAAACGTATACATGTTTAAAAAAAGAGAAAATAAATTAATTAATTACTTCTTATTGCTAGCTATAACATCACTTAGAAGAAATCAACTTTAATTAAATAAAAATTTTTGTATTTCATGTGTGGCTGACATTTTAACATCATTTAAGTAGTCTACACTCTTTGCCTTGCCATGCTATTACTATCTGTGAACAATATCTTCCTTTTCAAATGTACAACAATCTTTATTGTTAAATCAAAATCTCCAAAATGTCAGTAAATATGAAGAAATACAATGATAGACTATCAAGCTGGAGAATTATTACATATGTTGTTTACTGTTGTATGAACATTAAATTAATTTTAGTCATTATTTTACAATAGTTTAACATTTTGTTTCAAAGTTTTAAAAGTTATATGATTTACTTATAAAGACTACTAATGCTATTATTCTTATGCTTTACTAATTTGAATTGTTTAAAAACTTACTTATTGTGGACTATCATAAAATAAATTATTGAAATATTTTTATTACATGGAACTGTTCTTAAACTTATTATCATCTAAGTTTATTAGAATAAATGCTGAGACAAATTATCATGGAACAGAAAGAGGAAATAATGTGTATTCATTTCAGAAGTCATCAGTTGTTTAAATAAATGACAATATTATTTATGCTTATATTTTACAACCTTAATGAAGATATAACTGTGTTTCCTATGATGCAAATAAATATTATTTTGGAAAGTATGACACCTAAGTATTTTATTATTTTGCAAAATAAATAATTTAAAAGTTGCACCATCTTATTAATCCTGTTAAGCTACCAAATGGACTTTTATTAGCAAAGCTACATTCCTATTTATTTAAAAATTTGTGTGAACTTATTCTGCTCTTCATTAAAAAGTTAAAATGTCAATACTTAAAGGGACACTGCTCTGATTTATTTATTTATTTACCATGTGTCTTAATAAAATTGTGCAATGTTTTATTGTCATAAACAATAATCAGACTCAAAAGCTTGGGCAGTTATTATTTTATTATCATTAAAAAGAAAGAATTCATAAACTCTCAAACTTTTTTAAATCGGATATGAAATGTAATGGTTTAAAATATTGGTATTATTATTTTTCTTATTATTATGATTACTAGGGTCTTATTAATTTATTATTATATTTTCTATTATATTAAGTATATTAATGATATTATGTGTTTTATAATTGAAATTGGTACAAGCAAATAGTGATAGAGTTTTAAGTACAAAAATTTTAAGAGATCTCAGAATTTATATACCAATAAATTACAAGTATGTTGTTATGCACACAGAGTAAAACAGTTATTTCATGCATTATATGTGAGTAAATGTTTTATTTAAAGTCAATATATGATGGAGTGTAATTTTTATTTGTATGCTGTAATATTGCTTATGTTTGTATTGGTTTTGGTATTTTCTTCATCAGATATGTGTGTAAATGTGAAATAAACCTACACTGTACTATTTTATAACTATGCTTTATTTTTACTCATTGTTATTCTGCTTATTATCAAGTACCAATTGCAGCCATAAGTTTGATGGTGTCCATTGCTATAAATTTTATTAAGCTCCTCCAGGTAGAGATTGAGGCTTATGTAACACACGTGTTGACTTATTTTTTTCTACCAATAGCCCTTAAATTTTATTAGTATGTATTTTTTATATAAACACATTTAAGGCAACATATGTAAAAAGACACACATCTATTTAAAGACATTTTAAGATATATTGAATTGTGAATTGTATTGAGTTTTATTAATATTCTGCTCATGTGTACATAAACAGATAAAACTTATATGAATTATATTTGTCTTGTATTCAAGTCCATTAGCAATATCAAAGGAATAGTTTATGCACTGATTTCTAAATTTAGTTAGTACTGTTACTTTATTATCAACATTTAGTTGCCTGTGTATAGGCAAATGCTTGCTACTGTATATGGATAAGTGCAGGTTGGTTTGTTCTAAATGAAAGTGAGACCTTCTTGAATAAATGTAAATATTATTTCCAGGATCTACTTGAGTGATAGCTTAGTTAAGGAGATTTAAGCATATGTCAGTAATAATTAATACTACAATGTCTATTATTTATTCATTTATTTTATTGTTATTATAATATTATAATAATCAGAAAATAATAATAGATTCTTTACTACAGCTATATAAATCAATAATAATTTTATACATAACAAGCTTTTTTCAGCACCTGCTTTGGTGCCCTTTTCAAATGTTACTAATCTATTTAACATCAATGAATTATTTCTGACATAAAGCCATCCAGTGTCCAACAATGGATTTAAAATAAACAATAATAATATAAATAATTAAAACAAATCAAAACCCTTATATATAAATTCAATAATTACAAAATAATTGACTATATCATAACAATACATTAAATAAATATTACATGCATTTTTTATACAATTATATATATCATCTTATATAATTTTCATTCATTTTTAATCAACCAATTATTAGCAAAATTTATAGAAGTCTTTTAAATATTCATACAATTATCTAAATGATCTTTAATGTAGTATGTTTCATATATTTGTATTCCCTTTTTGGATCTTTGATGAAATTTAAATATTTAGTACTTTTTGTAGCATCTATTCTATGCCCATATTTTAAGTAATGAATATATAATGCAGATTTATTATCTCTTCTTTTAATGGCATTGTTAGTAACATTTGAAAAGGGCACCAAAGCAGGTATTGAAAAAAGCTTTTTATGTATACAATTATTATTTTCTGAGCAGCATAAGGATTTTTTTTTTTCCAATTTTGATATTATAATATTAAATCTGTGTGATAAAGTAAATAAATATTTTTTAAATGTTTTTGTTTTAGCAGTCATTATCTTCACACCAATTTACCCAGAAAATCTAATTAATAAAGTTATATTAAATAATGTTGAATACAACAATACATTTCAAAGTCACATTAAAGTTATTTATTCAATGTAATTTTTTAATACCCACATTATTTCAAATAATATTACATTACTTTGCTTTTTATCACAAGGGTATTTAATGGTGGAGTGGGTAGTATAAAAGTAACCTTTCTGTCCACTGCATTATTTTTACTTTTTAGTACAAGATTATACATTAAGATATTTTAATAATACTTACCCAATAGTTATATTAACAATACCATTTATAAGATAAGATTATTAAATATTATAGAGTAATTTTTTATTACTAGCCAAAGATTATTAGAAAAATTATAATATTTGAATACTTAAAATTTTACTTGACTATATATTTTGGAATGAGATCTAAATTTGTAAGAATAAAAGAATAAAATATGAGTATTTTGTATATAAAGGGTCTAAGTTATTATTTCTTTTGGATGTATTTTAATGATTTATATTATTTCTATTTCTATTGATGTTTATTTTGTCTATAAGAGAACTCATTCTCATGCACTAATCCATATTTATTATGGTACCCACTTGTTTGATATAACTTTGCTGACCCACCTTTGATATATGAACATTTTTGAAGGTTATAATATATATACAGTAATAACAGAAAGTCAGATATCACATGACATATATGTATATAGCTTGCATTTACAAATATGTAAAATTAAGAGCGTGCTAATAATAAGCTCTAAACAAGCTTTTGTTTTTATTTAGATAAAGATGATTTGAATACTTTCTTTTGTAGTAGCATTTATCATAAAAAAATAAATTTAAAAAGAAAGCCTGTTTAGAGCTTATTATTAGCACTTTCTTAATTTTATATTTATATTAATGTTAACACCAGATTGAAAGCAAGTATGTAATAAATTAAATTATTTGATCAGCTTTTTTAACTTTTACTTCTTATTCTTGTAACTAGTAAAGGAAATACCAGAATGATTTTTTTCATGGACAACATCTATTTTACATATAAGCTCATGATCTAAATACATAAATCCTCTCACTAGAAATGATAGCCTAGAAATGATAACCCAATTTTCCTTAAAAGTTCTATTCATTGTCATGTGTTTATAATTTATAATAAAATATTTAATATCATACATATGTATAACTGATTGTAAATATATTTAAAATGTGAAAAGCAATCACAATATTTTTTAAGAAAAATTGAGTTATTGTTTTTTTTCAATTGAAAGGATTCAAATGATTAGTCTTCTATTCTTCAACTGAAATTTGCAGGTTGTCCAAAATTTACAAAGTTTATTGATTGTACATGTGATATTTATCTTCAGAAAGATAAAAATTGAATTATTTTGTTTTAATATTTATATATTTAACCAAGCGTTTATTGTTGATGTTTTTAAATAGGTAGAATATTTTATTTATATGAAGTGATGATAGTTTAACATTTTTTATCAATGCCAATCATTGTGGCATCTTTTACTATTTGCACACAAGATTTAATATTGGATATATATATATATTTGATTATC
Source organism: Epiperipatus broadwayi (assembly GCA_028023455.1). Taxonomy (NCBI): domain Eukaryota; kingdom Metazoa; phylum Onychophora; class Udeonychophora; order Euonychophora; family Peripatidae; genus Epiperipatus; species Epiperipatus broadwayi. The sequence goes on along the minus strand of JAQFVV010000049.1, from coordinate 7,169,920 downwards.
ATTATATTCAAATTTTGAAACAAATTATACAATCATGATATTTATAACAAAAGTTAGAATATCATATATAGTGCTAGTATTCAAACTTATCCCTCACTTGAGGAATAAATAGTTGTTCATGAAATATATTATATAAACATATCAGATCATAAATAAAAATAGTATTCACTTTTATTGCTAAAAGCAGGTTGCCATGACAATAGATTGAGATTGTTAATTATTATTAATATTGGTCTGGTTTAAGTGTTGACTGCTTTCAATGAATTTATGTAGGTATATATATATATATGTCTATACTGTGAGAAATCAGTCATATCTTTTTCACTGATTTAATAGCTTAGTAGATTATTTAATGCCACTTAAAAGTGTGATGAAATGATTTATCTCTGCAGTTTAGAGCTCTAGTAGAGTGACAAGTTATAAGGCCCAAGAACTGTATCCTAACTCTGTCACTTTAACGACACTCGGACTTTTTATGAACTCCATGCAATAAAGCTTTTTGGTTATGTTCATTTGATTGGCTATAATAGTAATAATATTACATTAAAAATCATAATACCAATAATAATAATATACTAATCAATTTTTTTAAAAAAAAATTATAAGAAGCTATAAATTATTCTTTTTGCAGATAGCGTTTCAACGACGACTGCTTTCTTTCTTCTAAATGTAATTATTAGTTTAACATTCTCAGTGCGAAATGTTATAATATATGGAAAAATTAATGTTGAAACCATCGCAAACTTAATATAATATTTTCCAGATTCCTACTAATCTTATGTTAGGTCTAACAGTGAGACAAATTAAATTTATTGATTTGATTTTTTCATTGATTGATGGTATTCTCACGTGAGTGTTTTCAGCATAAAATTGAAGATATGTATTATTAACTAAAGCTATAATTTCCTTTGTTGCAAATTTCACTTTGTATTATCTATAAAAGATGATTATTAACTTGCCAAAGAAAACTAAATTATTTATCAATGTTGAAAAAAAATTCACTACTCCCAAAACAACGATTTATTTTTTTCTTCAAGCGAATAAAAAAAAAAAAGATTTGTTTAAGTTGTATACAGGATTCCTTAAATCCTTTTTTATTATTAATAGCTCAGTTACATCATATAACAGAAAATCTAGTCATTTATCTTTATATATAAAGTTAGTATGTCAATCTTTAATAACTATATATATACATGTTAGTTTAATATGTTTTTTCTATGTTTTACATTTTTAATAATGGAACTTTCTTATATGATATACACAGTTTGGAGATGTTTATACTATAGAACAATATCATCATTTATCCATTGATTTTTGTCAGATTTACAATAATGGCTCTGTGGTAGAATGAAGAGAATTATAAATTACATTAATTTGCTTCTATTTTTGCTGAGATATTTTAATAGAAACTAAGGAGCATAAAAAGTAATCGAATCAACATCATAAAACAATTGGAAAAACAGACATCTAATGAAAACGGATTTCTTTTTAATTAGTAATAGCAATATCCCCATTTAGCTATTTGGTATATAAGCCAGCCAGCTATTTTATAAAAAAAAACAAAACGTTTGCGATCTTAATTTTTTTTTACTTAGTCTAACCCTTCTTAAATTTCAGATCAAAGATATGGGAAATAAATACACTACTACGTATACACCAGATCTATCAATCAATTAATTTATTTACCTGTTAACCAACTATTTGTTTATATATAGCTATATCTATCTACTTATTAAGTTCTATTTATTTATAAATTTCTCTCTCCATGTATTTATCTATCTATCTGCTTGTCTATCTATCTGCATATATCTGTTTCTATGTCTATCTAGCTATGTGTAACTATGTCTCCTTTTACCTGTCAGTTTATTTACATAACATTTTATTTATTTATTTTTATCTAATTCTATATCTTCATACTTTATTATTTAGTATATAATGTTTTATTTTTATATATAATTTTATATCTTCCTACTACTCTATTCATTATCTTCAGCTATCATTTCTCTCAGGATTTATACACCTATACAACCATTTTCCTGTTGTATATTTATTTATTAATTTTATGACCATATATCCATCTCATTCTCTTTATGTATCTATTAATATTTTTATCTTTATAAATGATAGATGGATAAATAATTTGATAAATAGATTGGGAGGTAAATAGAAAGATAAGTAAATAAGTATGTAGTTAGAAATAGGTAGTTTAATATATAAATGGATGATATATAAATATTTATATAAAAAAGGTAAGTAGTTTGGAAGATAGGTAGATAAAAAGATATACATATATACTGAGCAGGAAAAGAATAAAATAGATATAGAGGCAGAAAGATAGATTAATATACATATAGAAAGAAAAATGTATAGAAAATAAATAAATAGTAGAAAGATATATGATAGATAAATCAGTAAATAAATAGATGTATAGATAAATAGATAGGTTGATAAATAAATGAATACACAAATATATAGATAAATATATAGGTTGACAGATAGATAACATTTTAGTTTGCATAAAATAATTTCTTGTACAACATTAGTTAAATAATGCTTAATAAGAAGCAAATTTAAAAACTACTTTATAAAGTAATGCTTATGGGCTCTGCTAGCATCATAAGGAAGTTGATTGACATGCTAGTTATATCAGAACTGTGATAATCTCAGAAAAAAAGTAGCTGTCTATGAAGAATAAAGATAAGAGAAATAAATTTACATATGAAGATAGATAGAAATCATGTTTAAAAAATGAATTATGTCAAAAAAATTATGTGTGACTGTAATAGTATCTGGAATGTAAATCATTAGCAATAAATGGCTTTTTTGTTTAAAAAAAAAAGGAAATAATTTTGTTTATTTAAAGATGGAATATCATAATATCTATTAGCAAATAAATTAAACAAATTGTGCTGAGATGTGTATTAGATTAGAATACATTGTGATTATAGTAGTTGATTATGCAAGTAAAACAAGCTTGTTGATTTAAAACAAAAAGAATAATGACATAAGAGAGTGTTGCAGATTGTGTAATTAGATTTGATTAGACAGCAGTTTTTATGATTTTTTTCCTAGTTAGAGAATGAAAAGCATGTAAACCTATTACAGAGTAATTGGAAATTGTAATGGAATAAATGCTACATATCTAATCTAGGTACAAATATGTAAAAATATAGCCAACATAATTGAACAACATTTATAATTCTTTAGTCTGCCATTCTTTATCATTAAGACAATTAAAATTTAGTAAAAGAAGATATTAATATTTTATTAAATAATATTTTTTTATTGTAATGTCTAATTTTAACAGTATTTGATACATAACAAATTTTCATTCAAATATTATATATATAATTTAAATTTTAAGTATAAATAATGTTAGTGAGAAATGAGAGAATAAAATGCTGAATGGTTACTTATTAAAGAAAGTGTGATACTATTTTACGGATTAGAAGTGGAGAGATATAATTTTTGATATTTATAGAATTTATTCTATAATTGTAAAACATTAGTAATTCTATTTTATAACTTAATTTGATTAATGCTCAAGATTGTAACGTACATTAATAGAAAAACACATAAATTTTCTACGTTTAAGATGAAAAAGTCTAATCAAAAAATTATTCTTGCCAATATCACAGCTCATTTATTCTTTTTTGTCATGATCTTTTTTTAATTAAGCAGCTACATGTAATCTTATATATAATCCCTAGCAATATGACTTCAATTGTCAGTTATTTTAAAAGGAATCAGACATTTCCATGGCTAGAATAGCAGATTAAATATGTTAATTTCAGATTGGATCCTAAAAATCCATTGATAAATTCTTAAATTGGCAGTTATATACCAGAAAATCAATGCTAATAATTTCCTCTTTGAAATTTTTGGCCACATAATTACATATCTGTACACAAACATTAACTTATATCACAACAACATTACCTCAATTAAAGTTAATTTATTGGTAAATTTTATAACATTCATAAATCTGTAATGACCAAAATTTAAATTATAAATAACATTAGTAATATTATCCTAGCTATATATGTGTCATTGACTAATCTCCAAAATTTTTATTCACACAAGTTAAAACATTATGAAAAGTCAACTGTTTTTCAGACTTTTAAGATCAATACCTTTTAATTTTTTTCTTGCTTTATTTATATAAAATAAATGTCTAAAAATTTTCTAAAAATTAAAAAAAATGTGTACTTTCCACAATTCTTTATGTAACTAAGGAAGGAATAGAATAATACTACCAAAGAAGTCTGCAACTTGGTCAAAACTATTAAATAATTAAATAGAATAAAATGTGGAAAACACACAAAAAAATACATTTTTAGAGATTTATTAAAATTATTTTATTTTAAAATCCTAATCATAAATTTGTAACAAAGATTAAAAGCTATTTGTAAAATTTTTGTTTCTAAATATTAATATACCTGTTTTATGCAATTGAAATATAGTACTAGAATTATAAAATTCTTATCTCCAAAAAAAAAAATCTCTTTCTACAATAATACTGTCAACATTTTATCAGTTAGTACTTTATACTATGCATTAATTTACCATAAATCTTAACAATTTAAATCATAATGTAAATAAATGTTACTTATTGTTATTTAAAAAATTCTAATGTTTATCTTAAATTATATCAATTAATACTAAAATCTCCTTATTCCTATTTTTGCACTAAATAAAATCATTGATAATCTGCATACACTATTTAGAAATTGAGAATTATCTAAGCTGTCTCTGCAACTATAAAGAATAGAAAAGTAAAAATATTTTTCTTATATACAATGTATTCCCATCATAACAACAAACCAATATCCATGATCCAAATTGTGTTCATGCTTTTTAAATTTTACCCATTTTTCTTTTCTTGACATTTTCATAAAATGGCTATATTTATTGCTTTATATCTTTAGCTTTAGTAGATTTATTTTTATGTCAAACTTTTCAAGCATAAAAAGTTCCTTTTAAATAAATTGCATTGAAAATTAGGACTATATATTATAATACTTAGTAATTTGACTTCATTATTTATTGCATCACATGATATAAATCTACTGTGGAACCAAAAGTTTTTAATATCAGTATAGTCAATTTAACCAGTCACTAAATATAATTTTAATATTTAAATAAGATTTTCAAGTTTCCCACAGCTATCTACTCCATATTATACAATTAACACACATGACCACATACAATTATTTCCAATACACATATTTTGTGCTAAACCAGCAATCATTAGTTGGTCCAGATCATTATCTCTCACAATACATATAATCAGTGCTCAGTTTATATTAAGATAGAAAATCTTCAATGTTTTTTTACATTTATGTGGTTATGTGAGTAGACAGCTGTGGGGATCTTGAAAGTCTGAATTCAAATTCCTTCTAATTGATTACAGTTTTGTAAAATAAGTACCTGTTTATTTTTTTAAAAAATTAAAAAAGTGAAGGCATTAATATTTTTACCAACTCATAATTAGCCATTCCATTGTTTAGAATAGATTGTTAAATGTGACTTAGAAATAGTTAGGTGAAGATTGTGCAACTCTTTTTACAATCATATATATATAGATTTTCTTTAAAGGAGAAATAGCAGGATTAACATAGTTTTTCTTTTGATGCATATTGTTGTGCAAGTGACAACAGTCAACAGATTTAAATATTTAAATAAGATAGTTAGTCTAACAATTGTGATATGATTTTTTATAAACACTAAACATTAGATATTTTTTTCTAAATTAATAAAGTCAACAGTATTTGTATCTCCACCAACAATAAGTTAAAAATATTAGTAAATTCAAATCATTCCTACATCATATGAATCAAATAAAACAATATCCTTAAGTGACCATAGCATCCAATAATTAATCAATGTTTAAATACTACTATTTTATTTATAAACATATACTCAACTATCAGTCATATATTCTTCAAGCTTGACTTAATAATCTTATTATTCCCTAATGATATACATTTTAATTATCATATAAATTACAAATTATTTGATTGTGGAATGTTAATTTACCTTTTTTTATTTATGCACCTTCTATAAACAAATTTATTTCTAAATTAATGTTGTTAACTTTCACTTTTATTTCAATAAGTATTAGTAGCACATTGGAAAAATGCAAATTTACTAAATTAAAAATGTATTTGTTTATAGAGGGTGATTGAATAAATTACTTCAAGATTAAGCATTCAAATATTTATAACTTACACAATATATTTCATCTTTAAATTTACTTGAGGTGCATATCATAACATTTTTTTTTAAATGTTAAATTTGAAGAACAATAATTGTTTGTTTAATTATGTCAATATCTATATTTCAAAGGAATTAGGGGTTTTAAAAAGGAAAGCCAGAAATTGGTTTGGTAGTCATCTCATAAATCCAAATAGACTTCTCGGCTTAACAGATTTTGCAAGTTCTTCTTGTTCAATGAAAATTTACATCAAATATCAATTCCGTAACAGAAAACCTGTAATAAATATAAAAAAAAAGAGATAAAAAGATTTTAAAAAAATTTTAAATATTTTTTTAAATTATTATAAATTAATCTAGGGTTTTTGATATTTCAAATATTATAAGATATTCATGTTTAGAAGAGGCTGTATCTCATCAATATATAAAATGCAAAATACTTGAAAGGTTTTTACATATACGTAAAATTTATATATATTCCACAGCTAGTCATCCAGCATAGATTTATCAAAGAGAGATACTAGCAACACTTAAGTAGGAGCTATGGAATCTTGCTAAAATTGCATGATTTTTTTTTGGGGGGGGGGTACTATTCTATTAAAAAAATGTTTCTCTATATATCAAACTATCAACAATTGATATAACATTAAAGGGTGTCACAGTATAAAAGTTATGGCATATATCTTCTATTAGCATGATGGAATTGAATTCAAGTAAATTATTAATTTTTTTTAATATGACTAAAATTTTATTCTAGGAATCCAATCATAGGTAATCCAGATATTACTGGGAAGGAAATGGGTATGAAACTATTTTTAGTCATACATAATGATCTCAGGTAAATCTGGATTGTTCATGAGAATGCATTGACAAAAATACAAAAATATAATTTAAATATAGTACAGACTTGACCATTATTCAGTATGTTGTAGCAAATTTATAGTAAATGACTCCATCGTTCACTATTATCATTTTTGTGTAGCATAGATTAAATATATTTGACATGGCTTTGGCCCTAGGGAAGTAGCAATCAATAATTACTGATACTAATTATAGGCTGATGTTAATTTAAAAATAAACTTATGATCTCAGCACTCATTTGATTGTACTACCTATCCACCAGGTCTGTGTCATATTATGACAGTATTGTTTAATTTTCTGTAAGGTATTTGCACTAATTCAACTAATAGTTCAGTAATGAGTTAGGTATGTACTAGATACTTGAAAATATGTTTTAAGCCTGTTTGATATGTAAAAATATTTTCCAGGTTAACATACTCAAACTCTAGATTGCAAAGATGATCGATGTGTGCACAAATCACTCTCCAAGAGATAACAAATGTTAAGATAGTTTATAAAATCATCAAAAAACACACATATATGTTTTTATTAACATATATGTGTGTCTATCTTAATAGACAATAATGTGTGTAAATGATATTCAATATATATAAATATAGCTCTGCCAAATATTCATCAAAATAAATATTTATAGAAATTTAAACTCTCTATATTCTCTTATTATTGATTTTTTTTAATCGATATATAAATAATATTTGAATGTAGCGTGAAATGTTTGGACTACTTCCTTATTTAATATAAAATCCAATTACTTTCGGTTATTCTCACATTAATCAAATATAATGACTACAATAATAAATAAGTTAACTTTTGAAAGAAAAACTAAATCATTTTGCAATGGTCATAAACTGGGTCGTATTAAAATGATACCTCTTATTCTTATCATTCAAAATATTTAAACCTGATTTATAATGCTTGCACAACCGTTTGAAATTCTAGTGCTGAGTTGAACTGATAAGACATTCATTTGGCTGAGCAGGAAGGATTTGATAGAGGGCACTGCTTTGATCAACGACATTGAAACGTGAATCCTCCTAATATAAACCTCTTTAGTCAGTTTTTCTAAAACTTGTGAATTAAGTACAAAAGAAGGCATTCCCAAGTTAGTCATTTATTTTGATAGCATCAGAATTTCTTGCACAAAATTTGTAGATGAACTTTTAAATATTATTTAAATAGAACGATAAAATATTGGTCGTATTTGTCATAAAGCGGGATAAAATTAATTTAGATAAGCTGGCTGAAAATAAACGATTAGAATAAAACAATATCTGTCTAGCTCTTTTTAAAGGTTTTTTTTTTATTATTGTATCGAGTAATAAAACTAAAAATATTTAACATAATATAATTTTTTTCCCCTTCAACCATCTATATACACATTTATTAAGTTGTTTTTTTTAAATCAAATTAACAATTAAAAATATGCCCTGCATAAATTATGAACGAGTACAGTGGGGTTTTTGGAGTTCAAAGTTCATGTTTTGCAGCTCTAGCACTATTACTTACGGTGCTCGAACTTAGTATGATCATTCAAGCAATAAACCATTCGATTGTCAATTAAAACGTTAAAATAATCTTCAAATAGTCCAACAGGCTGAATAGTTAACAAAGAAATTGTCAAATACAGGATAGATAACTAGATTTGCTTAGCAACCTAAAAGAAAAATATTAAGATAAAATTACTTTTTTTAAAAAAAAAAAAAAAAACTTTATGGAGATGATAAGCAAATCTGTGCTAAACAGATATCATTGTACAAAGAGATCGATCAGTATATCTATTTATCTACAATTTTAAAGCAAGTTCGTATTCTATTGATTGAATCAAAAATGATATGCATGAATAACTTTTAGATATTTGAAGAGCTTTCTAGTACATCGGCTTGCACATCCATCTGTCTTATCCATGATTAAAAGTTCCAAATTTTATATACCATATCCATAAATTAAATTTTTAAACTTTTATAGCCATCTTAGATAATGGCCAAATTATTGATTGGCATTGAGTATCAAGCTATTCTTAACTACAGGGTAATGATTTCTAATAAATATGAAAATAAGAGGAAATGCATTGCATGTAATGTGTGTGTAAATATATACTGTTATAGGCACCAGGTTTGAACCCTGGCACAAGTTAAAGGGTTTTGATAGCCACATATAGGCAGATGTGGTAATCAAATATATATATATATATATTTGATTGTCAAAATGATTAAATAAAGTAGCTAGAAGTGGGTTTGGGGGATTGTGCTCATTTATTTTAATGGAATATGTGTATGTATATGTTATTATATAATCAAATGTACAAAAAGAACAGCCAGTCATCTTGGAAGCAAGTAGTTGGTTGCAGACGGTTGTGGGTTCGCCTCCTGGCTGATGCTATGACATATGAAAAAAAAAGAATCTTTTTGAAAAGCATATAATGTATATATTTTTTTCTTGGGTCTAATTTTGTTTTATTTTTAATAAAAAAATAATAATATGTAAATGATTAAAAGGTCTTGTTTAATTTTTTTTAAAAAAGTTTCTAACGAAATGTTAATATTAAAGAAAAAACTTCCTAAAAGCTTTTCTTTTGTGAAAAATAAATAAGACAAAAGAAAAAAGATCAGAGACAGTGACATCCTGGACTAAGGATATCAATTAAGTATTCCTTTATCTTCTTCAAGAAGTATAACAACTACTCTTTCTTTTTGCATAGCCAAATGTATACCATATAATATTAAATCATCCATGCACTAAATTTACTAGTTACACAATGCTTTATTTACCACCCTCGTTTACAGTTTACAGTTTTGATTGCCCCAAGCAATATTCTTCAGAACTTTTATATCTCCTAATTTCAACTGCTAAATATGGAAGTTGAAGTTAGGAGATATAGAAATTCTGAAGAAGATTTCTTGGGGCAATCAAAACTATAAACTGTAAAAGAGAGAGATAAATAAAGTATTGTGTAACAGTAGTAAAGTACATGGATGATTTACTATTATCTGATATCAATTAAGATAAGAGTAAAATATCAAATATTCTGAGGAGTTGTGGGAAGTATTTTTTGAGGAGAATAGATCTTTTAGAAAAATAAAACCAGGAGACTGGATTTACTTTTTTATTGGAGTTTTTATGCTGATATTTTCACTGCTGTATATTAATTGAGATTGGATATTTTTAACTTATGATTTTGGAAGAAAAAAAAAATATATATATATACCAGCTCACATGAATATGTTGGGGTAAAGTTCTAAACATGCTGGGCTTTTGTCTCACTATTCTACAAAGAAAGCAAAAGCTGCTATATGATCCTGTAACTACCCAAAGCTGAAAAATCCGCATCCATTCATGTGTGTCTCTGCAGTAACCTGATTCATCATTGTTCCATCAGAAATTTTTAAAAGGCAAAGACATTTTTCCTATACAATTTCTGTGGCTATAGTGTTTCCTGAATAAGCTTACTTTCTTTATGAATCTAAACAATCTAATTTCCCCAGGGATCTAAGGATAATATGTAGGTTATTCCAAACTTATAATTGTGCACATTCTCATTATTATATTTATAGACTGTAATTTCTTTATATCAAATCATACTAATAATATTAAAGATAAACTATTTAATATTTGTAATAACTAACCATTTTGTTTATAATATATATATATATACTATTATTTTTGTTAAACATTTGTGCACTATTATTTACATATTTTTTTATTTCATAATTATTTATTTAGTTTTAAAATGTATGTATGTTTTTAGTTATTAAATAATTTTATTCAAACTACCTTAAATCAATATGTCTTTGTCAGTCTAAGTACTACCTATCCTTAATGAGCTAGGTAGTGGCCAGGTATCTGTTGATACATTATTATTGCTATCCTTTACCTTTCAGTATAATTCTTATGCAAATATAGGATTGGCGCTTGGAGTTAGAAAAAGCCGATGTCCATAATATATTGTTAGGGAAATATTAATTAGTAAATATGAGAAACTAAGGCTGAGTATCTATATGCATATATATATATCATTACATTTCTGTTTATTATTTTTTGTTGTTCCTTTTTGGGAGATGAAGTTTTAAAATAAATTACTTTCAGGTTTATGTTATCTATAATTTCATCTCAGTCAATTAAAGGTTTTTTTCATCAATAAATCTCACTAGCAATAAATATAATAAAAAATATTTTATAAAGATAGTATAAATCCAGACAGGTGCAAATAGAAAAGGGGGGGTGTGTAACCCATTACAATGATCTCCCAACTATGGGGCTACGAAGAGTAGAGTGTTAGGTAGAAAATAATAAAAATCAAGAAATACTAATAGTAAAGCATTGTAGTATATTGGTGTTTGATGAAAAAAAAGATAATTTGTTGTTGTTGTTGTTGTTGTTTTCAAGAATTGGAAACAAGATGTATATTAAGGTGGATGGTAGAGAGAATAATCAGAATACAGAAAATTATGACATGAAGTACAATACTTCATGGGCTGGGAAATTAAGCCTGGCACATTTATTGCAAACATAAACAATGCTATACATATATATTGTGACCTTTGTGTTGGATCAAAAAAAACCAAAGATCAATGAGTCTAGGACAATGCTGGCATTTGAACAGTTTGAAAAGAAAATATTTTTTTACTCGTAGAAAAGTTTTAGATGAAATAAAAATTGGAATATTATGTAGCAGTTGTGCAAGTTATAAATAAAATTATGTCTGTAATTTATTGAAATGTCTAATGTATAAGTGTATTAAGTGTGTGGATGAGGAATAAGGCTTCCAAGCACAGCAAAATTGTGAATAGGTTCATTTATAAAAGTTTAAATGTTAAATTGGACAAATATTATTTGAAAAGTGAAAGTTTAATATGAAAATGTAAGGAGATTTAACTTGCTTATTATAGTGCTTGTTTAATATTTAATTGAGGGGGATAGCCATAAAATTTTAAAAAACTATAAAATAAGTTTAATGCTCTTTGAAATTCAATGTAAGTAGGTAGCGAAGATTATTAATAAATGTGCATGTGTGTATGTGTGAGTGATATATGAAATTTTAATTATAGAAACAATCCCAAAATTTTGTATATCATGCAATATATCGTCGAAAAGTGAATTGAGAGAACAGTTGTTTCATATTTTTTTTACTTAAAGCAGGAAATCTCAAGCACACCACGTGGTGTAGAACACCTTGTGAATAATTATTGTCAAAATTATGTTGGATGAACCAATTAGCACTTAATACCAAGGGTCAAAGATTAAGTAGGTAGGTCGGAGGATGATGGACAATCAAAGTTTATAAAAGGGATGATACATTGGGGGAGGAGATGTAGTTAAATTTTCTGCTTCATTTTTATTTTTATTTTAATAAAGTTCTATTCTCTGATAGTTGGCATATTCTAACCTATGAATTATTTACGAATATAGCACAATTATAAAATGTTTTCTTAAAAAACTAAATACACACACTGGATCTCCTTCTGAAGTCAATTATAGCCAAAATTGTCAGCACAACAAAATTTAGTAAATCATGCCTAATGCAAAGCATCTAGCCCAAATACAAGATATTTCAGATACAAACTTTTATTGATATTTATTCTGTAGAAAATGTTTTATGTATAATATTTAGATGGATGTCTTTAATAAAACATAGGAAGAGACAGAAAAGAGAACAATTGCTGTAAAGGTGCATCTGTGTCATATTTATTAGAAAGACATAATAAAAATCTGAGCAGTAGTGATATTTTATTTAATTGTTATCATCAGTGAAAACTTTTGTGTTCTCGTGTGAGAAAATTTTTAACAGACAAGTTTAAAATATCTATCATAGTAACTAAGATCAAAATGAGAAAGAAAGAAAGTATGGGATAAACGATTGATGAATGATTTTATAAATATACAGTGATGAACATCGATTATGAGCTGTATATCTGACTTGAATGGTAAAATTTTAACAAGGAAAAGAAGAACCCAGGGAATGACTGAATTCATAGAGTATGAGAAACTAAACTCTTCTAATAATTAACTATAAAATAAGTGCTATTAATACATTGTACAGGCTTAAATCTGTATTTATATATGTAATATATGTGAGATTCGAACTCAGACTTTCACATGACCTACCACTTTCAGTGCCATCTCATACTGTTGACCCACCTGATCACACACATTTTGAAAAGATAAATAATCACCAATACACGTATTTCATGCTAAACCAGCAGTCATCAGTTGGTCTAGATAACTATCTCCACACATATATACAATCAGTGCTCAGCTTTATATTAAGATAGCCAATCTTTATACTTTAATGGAAAGGCTTCAAACTACTCCAACCCACAACTTGTAAATGTATAAATTTCCATAAGGGATTAATAAATGAGCAAGTAAGTATCCTGATAATTAATGTAGCTACTTTCTAAAAATATGCATCTCAAAATTCACTTTGGTTACAAATAAACATTACAATTTAAAATAGATTTAAAATTACCATGCCCTGGCCATGTATCTTTTCATTTATGATAATAAAGATGTATTAAAATATGGACAATTTTAAATTGTCAAATGGCGAACAGTTGCAAATGATGCAGGGTGCTGCAAAAATCATCACAATATGTTGAATAAATTGGAAGAATAATAATGTATGGAATATGGAATGAAGATCACTGTTGAGAAGACCAAGTGTTTATGGATAGGAAGAAATACAAGTCTGCATGCTGAAATCCAGTTAATTGAATAAGGATGAAAGAAGTGATGATAAAGTTAAAAGAAGGACTGCATTGACAAAAGAGGCATTTATTAAACGAAAGAAAATATTTTGTGAACCTTTGAAAACTGAATTAAGGAAAAGATTAATTAAATGTGAAATGTACTATTGTATGATTGTAAAACATAGACAAATGATTGACAAAATAGAAACATATTGAAAGCCTTTGAAACATGAATGGGAAAAATCAGTTGGATGAATAAAATGACAAATGAAGTTTTGAAAACAAAAAGTAAATGAAAAAAGATTGTTTGAGTAAATTAGAGGTAGAAAGAAAAATTAGATTGGACATGTATTAAGAAGAAAGAATAATTTATTAGAAAATGTTTTGGGAAAGAATGGTGAGTAGAAACAAGGAGAAAATATGAAATAGATTGACTTTGCATGATTATATAAAAGATGGAGAGATATGTGGAATTGAAGAGCTAAACAATGAAGAGAATGGAGTAGAGAGATGAATAAATTTGTAATGTGACTGCTCTCTGGATTTGTCCATAAAACATAATAGTATTGATTGAATTAAATAAAAATAAAAGCTCATTGTATAAGCAGGTGCTGAAAATCTGAAATTTCTGAATCCATCTTCCTATTTTTTTAAGTTTTGTTTTAACATTTCCATACTTAACTAAATAGAGATAATTTTTCATTTTACTATTATTTTATTTTACCTCCATAAATGCTACTTTGTTTCAGTTTTGTTGCTCAACAAAAGCTATATGTACATACATGAATTTTAATTTCATTGTTTATCTGCAATTAGTTCGCATATGTGTATTAGCATGTCACTTCATCATTTATTTGTTTGGTGTAGTGCAATTTTAGTGCTGAACACCATAATCAGTGGTGCTTTGCATTGAAAGTACACTAAGCCAAACAAATAAATAATTAAAAAAATAACATATTTTCCCAGATATACTAGCATACATATGCAAAGATAAACATATACTAATATTTTTAAGGTGCAATGATATCTTATCTGTCTCCCATTCCACCAAAATAGGGTTGAAATCCAAGAAAGAAAGAATTTAATTTTTTTTTTTTCTAATCAAGTTTAGGGTATTGCTTTTAAGTAGCCAGCCTATAGTCAATCCAACTAATAATGTTTGTGTCTTAGTTCAAAATTAGAAAAAAATCTTATGCAAATTCATATCATCCAGAAATAGACAGAAAACTATTAAATAATCTTTTCTCTTTTATTATTTTTCTATGAAGAAATGTTGGAAAAGTCTTTGCATAGAAGTAGAATATTTAAAGACTTTTTATTTCTCACACACAAATTTTCTCATATATATATACTTTAATGCAACATGCTCTAGTATCAAAGTAATCTTATCTTGCAAATTAAAAATTAATTCATTTTCTAATATAATAGTATGCAAACGGATTCATTTTTTACTTGCACCTTAAATTATTGTAATACTAGAGACATTGTATTTATATTACTAATGCTTTACAAAATATTTATTACTCCAATGTATATTTTAATGTATATAGGGTAATACAAAACAATTAAAATAGCCCCTATGTAAGGTGAAATTTTTTTAGTAACTCTTCATAAAAAAATAGTGAATAAAATAATAATATTTATTAAAACAATTTATCTACATATTATTTTTGCTCTTTAATGATACCTTGTTACCACTTGTATTTTATTAAACAAAAAGTCCACTAATATACTAAGGGTCTCATAACAACTATATTCTAGACATATGACCACTAGATTTCAAATGCTTGCAATCCTACAACATACATTGAAAATAGGCAAAACTCTCTATACATAAAGTGATCATGTGATGTTTATTAACATACATTCAATCCATACATCAATTTATAATAAAGTTCTGTGAAGAGGCTTTAATCCATGTACTTGATGATAAATTTTTTTAGTTATATATAAACTTTAGCAAGGAAATGACAGGCAGACGGATCAAAATGTGCTAATAATCAATAATCTCTTTAATATATATATTTAATAAATTTTTAACAGATGTAATGGTTGAAATATTTTTAAACATGTAGAAATTTCAGTTATTTTTTTATATACTTTAAAATATATCAAATTTATACAATAGTACAAAATGACTTTAATGAATATTGTTATTTTATTCACCATTGTTCTATAAAGGGGTACTAAAAATTTTTTTTACAGAAGGCTATTTAAAATTTTTGCTTATAACTCTATAAATATCAAAATATACATTAAAGTAATAAATATTTTTTTAAAGCACTAGTAATATAAATGCAAATTTAAAAAGAAAATAATAGAATTTTCCACATATTTAAAAATATTTTAACAATTACATCGGTTAAAAAAAATTATAAAAATTATAACACTCGACTATGATAAAAGAGTCTATTGTATAAAAACAAAAGTAGAAAAAAGAGTAGCTCTATTTTCTTAAACATGTAGATATATATTGTAATAACTATATCTCTAAATAACAACTAAACCTGTATTTAAAGAAGGAATTTCCTTTTGAATGCATAAAGCATTTACAGTATACAATTTTCATTGGTAACTGTCTATTATCATTTGAAAAGGCAAAACTGGTGATCATGTGATGTTTATTATCATTTGACTGATTTGAAAAAAAAATTAGAAATTGCCAACAATATGAAATGGCCATATTTTACAATTTAACAGATAGCGGTGGAATCACGTCTATCATTGCTAGGTGCTAATGCAAATTGATTATTTTCTTTGCAGCTTCACATCATCATCATCAACCATTATCAATCCACTGCAGGATGAAGGTCTCTCCAAGTTCAGTCCATCTTTTCTTATCTTTAGCTTCTCTTCTCCACTTCACCCCTGCACACTTTCTTATTTCATCCATCCATCTCACATGTGGTCTCTTTCTGGGTCTTTTACAATCTCTTGGAATCCAGTTTAAAATTTCAATTGTCTATCTATTATCATCTCTTCTAGCAATATGTCTAGCTCATCTCCACTTCAGTGTTTTAATTTTTTTAATGAGGTCAGTAACACCTGTTTGTTCTCTTACTCATATATTGCATTTTTGATCTCTTCTTGTTACTCCCAACATGCATGGTCTGAAGTCTGTATTGGTCTTCTATTAAGTGTCCAAATCTCAAATCCATAAGTAAGAACTGGCAAAACACAATTATTAAAAACCTTCCTTTTCAAAACATAGGTATATTTCCTTTTAGTATCAAGTTATTTCTACCAAAAGCACTCCAACCAAGTTTAATTCTATGATTAATTTCATTCATTATGTTTTCATCTGTATTAATAATCTGACCAAGATATTTGTAACTGTTAACTTCTTCTAACTCATCATAATCAATCTTTATTTTCATATTTTGAGAAAATCTATTAAACATTACTTTAGTCTTTTTAACATTTATCGTTAGTTCTACTTTCCTACTTTCATATGATAACTCCTGCAACATTTCCTGTAACTCCAAAGCATTATTTTCAAAAACATGTACATCATCTGCAAAATCTAAATGATTTAAATAATCTCCATTTACTTTCACTCCTTTAACTTCCCATTTTAATCCACAAAATATTTCTTGCACCACTGCTGTAAAAAATTTTGGAGATATAGAGTCACCCTGTCTTACACTCTTTTCAATGTTGATTTTCCTACTATCATTATGTAAACTAATTGTTGCTGTTACATTTTTATAAATATTTTTTAAAATATGACAATATCCTGCATCTACACTTTGATGATCCAACGATTTAATCACTGAAGAAATGTTTATAGAATCAAATGTGTTTTCATAATCTACAAATTCTAAGCATAATGGCATCTCATATTTATTTGTTCTTTCTACAACTTTTCTCAATACCTGGATATGATCTACTGTATTAAAACCACTTTTAAATTGAGTTTGTTATCTTGGTTGGTGGAAATCCAGTGTTTTCTGTAGATGAGTTGTAATTATCTTAGTAAAAATTTTGTATAACACTAATAAAAGACTGATAGGTTTGTAATTTCTAATATCTTCTTTATCACCTTTTTTAAATATTAATATTATTACTGCATTCTTCCAATCATCTGGTACATCTTTATCATTTAGACATTTGGTGTATAACTTTGCTAAAAAAATTTCTATTTCTTCACCTGCTTTTTTAGTATATCAATTATAATTCCATCATTACCTGGAGCCTTCCCTTTCTTCATAAATTTACTTGCATTGCTCACTTCCTCATTCAAAATTCTGGGCAATTCGGAAGATATAATAGGTATAAGAGGCACTTGTTCTTTATTACTATATAATTCTTGATAGAAGTCTTCTACACATTTAATGATGTCATCTCTCTTTTTAGTAATAATGCCATCTTTTTTTCTTATTGCAGATATAAATTTCCTACCAATACCAAAATGTTGTTTTACACTCTTTAGACTTTTATTCCTTCTACAGCTTTCCTTGCTAGTTCACAATTATACTTTCTTATATCATTTTCAACTTTTTTCTATACCATTTTACAAAATTCGAGATATTCAATCTTTTTTAATGCATCATTGTTGTATATCCTCATATTCCTTCTTTTCTTCATAAATTCTCTAGTCTCAGTAGAAATTTTATTGGTCAATTGCTGCTTTTTTCTACCAGTTATCTTTATTGCAGTTTTTAAAAGTGTATCAGTTATCTCCCTGTTAATGTCATTCAAATCTGAATCATGTTCAAAATCTACTAATACTTGAAACCGATTTGTATATGTATATTTGTATATGTATAGTGGTACATAATTTAGAATTTTTTATTTAGAATTTGTTTTAATAATAAAATTCTAAGAATATTTCTCATTTTTTATTATTTATAAAATGTTAAAAAAATTGCTCTTTTTAAAATATTTTATTTCTTCAGGTCACCACTACAACACCAAGCTTAAACTCAACAAATAGAATATCAGTAATTTATTATCAAGACAGCAATCAGATAAGACATTTCTGTTATCATTTGAGTTTGTCTTGACTACAGATTAATGATATTCTATTGGTTGATTTTAAGCTTTGGCTGTGGTATTGTGATTTATATATGAAAATCAATTATTACAAACTTTTATAGTTTATATATAATATTTTTTATTTTTCTATAAACCTGCACAAATAGATTGTTTTATTGAAATATTACACATGTTTTAAAAATGACAAAATTGAAAAAAAGTCCATCCACAATCATATGTTTTATAAAGGATTAAGAAAGTTTAATATGAAAAAAAAGTACTTACATACATGCACAAAATTAACCAGCATCAGGAGCTTCATATAATCATTTAAACAGAATTTAACTGAATTAACATTGGTTGACTTTGGTGATTAGATGAAAATCGGCACATTGTACACAGTATAGCTACATTCCATTATAGTGTAGTAGTATAACATTTTTATTTCAGCATTATAAACTAGGTTTTAATCTTTAGCCTGACTGTCTCAAGTTAACTCATACACAGCTTAACTCACTTTAACTTGGGCAGTTTTTACATTATTTGTTTTAAAATATATTTATTAAACATAGTAACATAGTAATATACAGTTAAACTTTATAAAAATTTACATAGCATTCAGAATGAAACTTGAAAAAGTCAATGTAGAGAAAAGGGTATCTTAATAAGATTAAGAGGAAAATAAAACTTTCACCCAAGTATCATAATGTAGACTCCTCACAGGCGAAAGCAGAGAGTCTCGCTGCTTGACTTGATCAAGAAGCTTAATGAAGACACTTAGAGCCGAGTCCTGAGAATGATCAAAGATGAGCCTGCAATGTGTCAACCATAAAGAAAATGTTATAAAGATAGTTTTTACATTATTGTAGCATATTTAGGCTCATTTTAAAGCTTGAAATGTACTGTAAGATACTGCCCTCTCTTGAATTATTTTACAAGTAAAAAATCAATGTACATAGGCATTTAAATTATAACAAAGAGAGAAAGAAGACCTTCCTTGATGGTGATTGGATGCTTGTCATCACAAACAATGGATAAGCACCTGTCAATAACTTTCACCACTCCAACTTCTTGGTTTGGATTCTGAAAATGAAATAAATGTTTTAGAGCATTTTTAAGTATTTTTTTTATATTTTATAATGTATTTGTATAAAATATGCTAAAAATATAATTATTTTTACAAAAATAGTAAGATTTTAGTAAAAAATAGTAAGATTTTACTAAAAAAATTCATTACTTTTAAACTAACATAAATTGAGAAAGAAATCAATTACATTTAAACACTTTGTAATTCATGAGGAACTTCTTTTTATGTTTTCTGCTATCGAATATTTTAATAATTATAAATAGAAATTTATTTTTGAAAAAACTTTCATTCATTTTTATAATCTGACAAATTATTAATATACTTTTTACAAATGAAGCTAAAATGAATATAATATTAAAAGATGCATATATTTTTACTGCTGATTCTGTAATTGACCAATCAAAAGTCTAGAGTTTTAACTCACTCAGCTAAACAGAATTCATGCAGTATAAGTGTTAAACAAGATCTTGTAAAACATTTTTTCAGGTTTAAATCAGCTTTGTAATTATTTTTTCAGGTATACAGTCCATAAGAATCTACATAATATAACAGTTGGAGAGAAAGTGGAAGTTAGCAGTCTTACCGTATCTGTGCTACAGGGGCTACCAGTCCATTTGAACCTGGAAAATTTATAGAGTAGGCAGATACATGTTGTTAAGATCCAATTTATATATATATTTTATTCCGACCATCAGCCCAAGTCACTAGCTCAGTGAGTAGCAGAGATTTAAAACATTTTTATAAGTTTTAATAAAGATTTATATTCTCAAAATATATTAATATTTAAAACAATAAAATAAACCACTACCAGTAATTAACACACAAAACATTTATTAATGCACATATAAATAAAATTGAGGAATAAAATTTCTTTAGATTTTAATATTAATTTTTAAATTTAAATTGTTATTTTAAACTATTCACACAGATGGACATTTTAATAAATTTTACTTTAGAATGTTGAGTATAGATAGGCTACATAGATTACTCAGTTAAAAACATTTCAAAATAAACATAAACGATCAAAATATAAAGTCATTGATGTAATTGCAGAGGGAAATTTACAAGAAACCCATCATAAGATGCCGCATTGACACCAATAATTAAAAAGACACTCGAATAAATACATTTTTAGATATTCAACATGAGATATCATATTTACCGAATATCTATATATTTTAATCAAATATGAAAATTAAAAAAACATAAATAAACGTTAACGAATCTACCAGCCATCTATACCCAACTTAAATTTAATGCATTTAATTAACACATAACACAAAAAAAGAGAGAAATGGAAATGATTGCTTAAATAGATGCTTACATTTTTTTACTAATAATTGATTTGAAAAGTCAGATTAAAGTTCATTTAAAAAAAATTTAGGTTTAGCTTATCAAATCTTGAAAGTACTTAATTATTTTTTTTTTAAATTTTTCAGTTATATCTCTTAGAGTAGAAGAGTCCCAGTTCCTGGTGTCAATTCCCACAAAGTCTTTATTTGAAGACCGGTCTATCTGAAGGTGGCCTTAGCTGGTTCAATCCTGGTATTATTTTGTTCGGGTCTGCAACAGTACCATTCACAATTTAACAGTTTTTTCATTTGAAATAAGTGAGAGAGGGTGACAAGTGCATCTTATCACCATTCTCACAAAATCAAGCTGAAACTGTCCTTAATTTCAATATTTTTCCTTTTATACACATCGTCCAGATTCACTGAACAATCAATCATTTTCATTAGGGTCCAGGCATTTATTTCTGCTTCTATTGGACATTCTGCTTCAGAGCGGGAAACAATCTTTAATTTTTATCTATATCTTTCATCTGACTTTTCAATTATATAAGATCCCCAATGGTTAGGTTACTTTTCAATAATTAATAACACAATCATTTCCATTTTGAGATTTCAGGAATCAATTAATACCTGTTTCTATTTTTACTTACGTTACTTTTTACTAAAATATTTTATATTTAGATCTTTTATCTTTTTTTTTACAAAAAAGTACGTTCAACTACTTTTTTTTTATTTTAAAAAAAAATTTTTTTTTAAAGTTTTGCATCTGTGCAAATATATATATATGTTTAACAACTCTTTAATTTTTTAGCTTTTAGTTTTTATTTACAAACTTAAGTTATTCTTTTAATCTTAAATTAATGTAACGGCATATTATATACGGTTACAATAAGTATCCAATATTTATCAGAAATTGGAAATTAGCTATTTTCAGAGAAAAGGTAAAAAAATACCCAATCTCTCACCAACCTGTCAATTTTCAAACCTGGTGAATAATGTCTTCTTTACTACTCTTCTATGACAGGCTGCTGCAAAGACTATTGTCATGGAATGGGTTATGGAAAGTTTATTTATAAAATATATCTTTATACTAGATGATTGTCATATAATGTAATATGAAATGATAATGTATTATAATTTTTTTAAAAACTTAGAAATTTATCTGTAGTTCAAAGATCATTCACTCTTTCTCAAGGTGTTAAATTTGAATAGAATCCAATCTATACCTTGTGAAACAATAAGACAATAAAAAGTATTAGACTATCAACATAAACATGGAGATCCAGATATTTAATGTCTCTAACTCAACTCATGGGAAGAAAAGACAGATACTTCTAAAATATCAGATCATATGCTTCCCTATGAATATATGTTTGATTAATATATGGACAAATATTATTTTTAAAAAAGCCGTTTAGCTGATGTTGGCTAATAATCCTATAAGTCAATTTAGGATGATAATCCAAGATGTTTGGAAATGACTCATTAATTTTGCTCCTAAAGAAAAATAAATAAATCAGGAAACCTCTCAGGTATGTATACAAAATGATTAATGACTGTTATTTTTGACAGAATAGTCTAGTTAATTCACTATTTATGAATATAAAATTAACACTTCATTTCCACGTTGTGAAGAAAGGAGAATAATACTATTCTAAACAATGTGCTTAATACTAGCTTATGTGTTATTATTAATAGTTGAATGTATTTAGAAAGTTGTGACTATCAATATTACTGCAATCACAATTTTGACCCATTTACTCCAGATAAATACGTTAATGACTATTATTAATCATTTCTTGGGTTAAGAATTATCATATACATCTTAGCTCAGATTTTATTAAGATCGTAGATAAAACACATGATGTAGCTATAAATAAAATATTACCACAAACCTTCAGACAATCAAAATATGAAGGCTATTGTACTTTTCTGCTTAATTTTTATACAATATATATATTATAAAAAAATGTAAAAAAAAATA
This sequence comes from Epiperipatus broadwayi, assembly GCA_028023455.1. Taxonomy (NCBI): domain Eukaryota; kingdom Metazoa; phylum Onychophora; class Udeonychophora; order Euonychophora; family Peripatidae; genus Epiperipatus; species Epiperipatus broadwayi. Next base: position 7,146,817 of record JAQFVV010000049.1, on the reverse strand, counting down.
TTATTTTCACATTATTGATTTCACTAATCAAATATTATTTGATTGTAATGCCATATTGCAATATAGTTTAATCTACATTCTAAGAACTTTAAATATATATATAAAATTTTGTTTTTAACAGCTCAGTAATAAATATTCAATTTTATACGTAAACAACAATAAAAATGTCTCGGAATTCACATTATCTTAAAAAAAAATTAAAATGCTTAAATAAAAGAATTTTATTGTAAAGTAGTTAAAAATAATTGACTGACAATTGTTGGTGTTTTTTCCTCCTTTATGATAATCCTATTAAAGCTTGCTTTAACTTTTAACAGTCACTATAGGGTTTAATAATCAGATTAGTGGTTTCTTGCCAAGTGCAACAATCAATGACCATGACATGGAGGAGACTTTATGTCAAAAACCATCATCTATTTTTGCAGAGAAGGTTAAAGGAGTCAACAGTATGAGGCGGCGCCAGACAGGGATACTGCAAGCAGGTAACAAATTAACTAACCATCTGAGATGTCAATAGTTAGATTTATTATGAATCATTTTTCATCTGTTTATTTACTTAAAAAAAAAAAAAGAAAAACTAATAAATGTTTATATAGTAAATGTCATGTGAAATAATTTTATTATCTTTGATGATAAAACGTAAGACAATTGAATTTATTTAATAGATTATGGAATGAAACTTTTTAAGTGACAACTGAGGTTATTGAAAAATATTTCCAATATTACTTATTGGCTTACGACAGAATTAGAACTGAGAAGACATTTGACATAGAGGGCTTAAGATCAAAACATTGCGAAGATTAAAAAATAAAAATCACCGGGGCTTAACAATTATGCAAACACTTCTTGCTAAAGGAAAAAAAAATACAAGCCACGTTTTGTTTCTTATATAAAATGTATGTACATTTCCATGTTCATATTTATATACAGATCTATTAATATATATATTAAACATTAAATCTATAAAGTCTCAAACAAATGGCTAATCATTGTAAAGAAGTGTTATAAGTTTTCCAAAAATTAGCAATGTTAACATCATCTAACATTTATTTAACATATGTAGGAGTATTGGCTGGAAGAACCCTAAAATTGACTATGCCCATGACGTAAAATTTGAAATTAAATAAAACTTGAATATTTAAGTTCTAAATAAATATAGAAATTTGGGCAGTAGAGAGGAGTACCTGATATATAATCTTCCCAGCAAAAGGTACTCAATATTGATTAGTAAATACAGCCATTTTTAGTTACAACATAAAACAAAAAAAAAAATCATAAAATTCTTACCACATGAAAATTTTCTGGATATGCAAGGATTTTATTTAAAATGTGTTTCATTTTTAATATATACAAGGACACTGATCATTGTTGGATTGTATTTAGCTTAAAAGCTTATGAACTGTATTGTGATTTTATAAACTAACCAATAATGAAAAGCTTATTTGGCCCTGAAGGTCAGCTTGCTTAGCTAAGTTAATAAGATTGAAATAATAACAATGCAAATATTTTTTCTGTGCAGAGAGTTTTCTTACTTGTCCATGTTATAGACTTATAGTTTGAAGTATTTTTACTGATGATAATCTATTTATTTTGTTGCTACTCTGGGTTATTGTTTAAACTTTTGGATTTAAAGAAGTAAGTAAAAGTGAAAATTTTTGGTAAATTAGCTGTCTACTGTTTTAAATTTTTATTATATAAATTATAAAAATGATTTATCTAGAACTTTTTTGTTCCATAATCATATCATTCTTTGTTTATAAGTTGTTCAAAAATGTGAAATGTTTGTTGCTTTCTATGTAATTATTTTCAATTTTTATATGTTAGCTATAACTTTTTTTTAGGTTTACAATTAGATTATATATTATAACTATTTTGAGAAAAAAAGTAAAAGCTTGTATTTCTTTTTTTTCTTCTTTCTTTTCTAAGTATACTTTTTTTCTAAAAAAAATATATAAATTACTAGAATAATAATGAATGAAGGTTTCTACATTATGCTGATCAACATATCTGTGTTTCCATGCTCATAACTGAAAGTTTGAATCTAGACTGGTTCAACCAGAATTTTTTTCAGGTTATTAGCATATTTAGGATTTATCTTTAAGGTAATTGCTCTGTCATAAATCCAACTATCCATCCAGTTATTAATCAGCAGATAGATATCATGATATTATTATCTAAAAGCTAACAAGCCCAAAGTTATTTAAATGAGTATCAAACCACTGATTCTAACAAAAAAGTGCAACAATTCTAAAGAGGTGCAGTCTTTAACACAAATAAGATAAAAGATGTCATTCCCTAAGGTACTAATCCCACAGGTTAACTTTATTTTTAATAATAATTTGAGGGATTTTTTATTTCAAGTAGAGAATGAATTTTCAGACAAACTTTTGATTAGATATCTATGTCAGAAAAAATATTGTTAGAGAAAAGTAGTAAATTTAATGAGAACTGTGTAGCTCATATGAACAACATAGTATCTGTCAAAAAAAATTATAACTATGATAAAATAAACAAAATCAAGACATAACCTCCAATCAAACTATTAATTCTATTCCACTACTGCCATCTAGTGAAAGATTCAGTAAATAATAGATAACTACATAGTAGTGCTTATGAAATGAATATCAAGTGCTACTATATTTTCAGTTGCTTGGATCTGAATCTAGTGCACATGAGTTATTTGAATCAAATGCATCTTTCATATAGAAATCACTTTTTACCTTTTTTTAAACTTTAGTATTGAATCAATATCAAAAGTATATAATTGTGAAAAAAAACTGTATGAATTTAAAACACTAAGATGATTTGGAATTTTTGTTCAAATACATTTGAAATTGATTTTTAAATTAAAAAATGTTACACGATTTAGCTTTATATATATTTTTAAAGAAACTATTATATAAAAGAATGATATGTAAATACTATTTTTTTTCATATGGCATAGCTTCAGCCAGGAGGCGAACCCGTAACAACCATCTGCAACTAACTGCTTGCTTGCAAGGTGGCTGCTCTAACCTCTCAGCTAACATCTCTTGACAAATACTATTTGTGGATGTTATGAAAACAAACTTTTCAAACTAAAATAATGCATATTTAGATAGCTAATTATTTTAAATTATTCATGAAAAATTAATTAAAAGAAATAGAAAACTTAACAATATAATTATTTATTCATCCCATAGATAAAAGCAGGCACTTTATACTTTATATTATAATTAAAAATATATTTTAATTATTTTGAACAAATGTTACATAAGCATCAAACTTACAAACAAATATGCTTTATGAATATATGGTACACATTTACACTATGAAATTTATGAAATAGAATTCAATTTTTTTTCCTGTTCACTTTCTTATTAAGCTATTAAGCATTTCAAATATGTTATACAGATATCATCAAATCATATTAGCGAGATGTTAATAATAAAATAAACAGTATAAACAAAAAAAGTTAAATATTGTACCTTATTTAGGAATCTATGCAGTGCCATGATAATGAAAAATGCAAAAAGATGTATCACATCAAACTTACAATATTTAAAACATTATACAATTTTTATATTATAAAATCTCAAGACAAAGCTTAAAGTATATGTTTTGAATATATAATAAGAGAATCATATAAAGTGAATGTATTACCCAAATTAATATTTTAATCTAAACATAAACACACATTTAATAATCAAGTGATGCTTAGTAATCCCAAAAAATTTCAATCACAAGATGTTGCTCCCATACCTGCAATCAATGAACTATGAATTCAAGTGTCCCAGATACAGCATTGTATTATACTATATAATTGGTAGATGTTAAAAAGAATGGATTCACAAACTAAATTTAAAATAATAAAATTTCAAACATTAAAATTTAGTATTCCTCATGATCTTTTCAGATATGATGTAAGTTTAGCATAAAAAAACAGAATTCATTTTAATTATTTTCTTTACAAAAATTGTGTTTTGTTACTAAAAGTATAATTTAATATTAAGTTTTATTGTGTCAGAAAAAAAAAAAAAATTTCAATTCATACAAAGATAAACATGAAAATCAACTAAAGGGATTGACTTATTTTTAACAAATTGCAGTTTAATCTATAATATTTTTTAAAAAATTCTACATAATAAATATGTAATATTAACATATTTTTGTTTGTTTTATTCAAAATAATTATCAATTACCCATATATTAAGTAAAGAATTAGAAAATCAAAATTATATTTTAAATAGTTTTCTACAGAAATTAAATATTTTTGTTTTACATACAATTTTGTATTTCTTTTTGTGATTTTAATTTTCTCTATTTTCTAAGCTATAATTCTATACATTAAATGGAAAGTTTATTATTTTAAGTATTTCATATATATTTTCAATGCAGATTCTATATTTATTAGAATCAAATTTTTAATAGATTTATTTTAAAAAGTGAAAAAGAATGTCTAATAGGCGAATTTTTGGTGCCAATTTAGTTTGTGCTCATGCTATTTTAAAATCTAAAGACAAGCCAAAATCACCCATCCAATCAATAAATGACATAAATATTGAATAAAAGTATTTTAAATTCATATTTTAAATATTATAAGTTAGTAAAAATAATATGCTTTATTTCATATGGGCATATAGTATAATCTTTTAGTATTTGAAAATTATAAGTTTGGTTTGATCAACTTCTGCAACTTTTGGATAGTTTGTATTGACTAAACCATCTTTCTGTCTCCCCACAAATTCCGGCACTTTGTGCCATCATATTTCAAATATTTTATGAAGGTTAATTTTTTTAAAAAAATCCCTAATAAAATAAAGCATATTATTTTTACTAACTTATGATTTCTAAAATATGAACTTAAAGTACTTTTATTCAATATTTATGTCATTTATCAGTTGTTTGTGTTAACAGTGGTTTTTAGATTTCAAAATGGTCATAAGTGCAAACTAAATCAGGACTGAATTTTTACTGATAAATTTTAAAAAAAAGTTAATGTTTAAAAAAAAGCACAATAAATAAATTTGACTGTAATAGCTGAAAACGCCTTTAGTATTTTTTTTTTTTTCTTCTGATAATCATATTATGATTAAAATACTGGATAGTGTATCAATACCAGATTTTTATCTGCCTGATGTACAGACCTAGATCCATAGGACATTGATACAAATAAAATTCATATTTATTAACTTTTCAATGATTGTTAAGAAAGTAGGTAATGTAAAAAAACTCAAATAGTGACAAATTATTTCTTAAACCCAGTTAGTTTTATGTTAAGATCTTATGTGGAAGAACATCTACATGATATGTTTACAACCTAGATATAATTCAGTTCTACTTCAGGTTTCTATCAGTTTTAGAATGTCTTCATCTTGTAGTTGACTCATATTTTCAACTCAGTTGTAATTCAATATTGAAAAGTAAATAGTTACACAGCTATTTTTAGTTTAATGATAAATCAAGCATTGTTGGTAATTATTAAGGTCTGTGAGTGAAGTCTTTTTATTATTGTTTAATGATAACTTTGTCTTTTTATTATTGTTTATCTGCAAAATGGATCAGATATATTCATGTCCTGAAGTGGACTGTTTTATTTTTTTATTATGGTTAGATGGTGAATATTTTTTTATAATTTTGCAATTGCTACTCTTTAATACATAAAACCTATTCTATCTGTTAGGTGAAAATTTTAATAAACCAACTAACTTTTCTGTGTACCTTTCTTTAAGTTTGTAAATGATTAAAACTTAATATATATCCAAGAGCATTAATCTAGAACCATCTTCAATATGTTACAATAATCAATGGATACCAGAGAGTATATTATTATAAGATAGTCATTCCCAGGCTAGTTTCAGTTTTTGCCTTCATCAGCAAAAATAAAAACTTAAATCTGGACAAATCTACTTAGAGTATTCTTTCTTAAAATTCAAAAAATTCTGTGATTTTGAACCCAGGTTAACTTGCTTGCATAATTATAAACACCAAACAACAAATCAGCTTTTATAAATGAATTAAAGATTTCAATTTAATGTTATCTTCCTAAACCTATTTTACTTTCCAACTAGAAGGTTTAACAACAGCAACAATATCATATAATCTTTTCAAGATTCTTTCTATTTGTTATCAACAGTTCTTTACCCACTTCTTGAAATATTATATGGTATTGATTTGAGTATTGACATAATATACAGTGACTAAAAATACTTTTTTATAAAATAATTGGGAAAACTTTCACAGTTGTACATAATTTAGGAAGTTATCTATCAAAATACTACTTGATGAGATTAGACCTGAAATCTCACTTGAAATAAAAAAAAAAAAACAGTTTAAATATGTTTTGTTTTGATTCTATTATCAGATGATCCAATTAATTAGGTTTAAATAAAGTTCAAAAAAAAAAAAAAATCAGAAAAACAACTATAATTTAATAAATATTAATAATCAGCCATAAAACTAATGCACATGTGTTTTGTAGATTTTAACTATAAATGAATACTCTCACTTTCCAAACACAAGATAAAACTTTGTGAAAAGATAGAATGAATCCATCTATTTTTGGACCCAAACATTTATGTATGGGAAAATCTTAAGCATTTGGAAATGAGAGTATGAATATGTTAAACAATCACTTTAAATTACTTTAACTATGCTTGAATGAATGATGCTTGCAAAATTTTCTAAAATTTACAATACGTCATTCTTATTTAAAATTAAATATATATATAAATGAAATATTTATTTTATATAGTGCTATGTTTAAGTAATTTAAAGTGAACGTATAACATCTTCATGCTCTCATTTTCAAATGCTTAAGATTTGCCCATACATAAATGTTTGGGTAGAAAAGATAGATGGATTCATTCTATCTTTTCACAAAGACTTTATCTTGTGTTTGGAAAGTGAGAGTATTCATTTATAGTTAAAATCTACAAAATGCATATGCATTAGCTTTATGGCTGATTATTAATATTACAATTTATAAACATAGTGCTATATAAAATAAATATTTCATTTATATATATTTAATTTCAGATAAGAATGACATATCATAAATTCTAGAAAATTTTGCAAGTATCATTTATTCAAGCATAGTTAAAGTAATTTAAAATGATCGTTTAACATCTTCACACTCTCATTTCCAAATGCTTAAGATTTTCCCATACATATCATTGGAGGAAATTAAGCCAACTGATAGGCCTCTGCCCAAGTGCAGGAGCCTATGGCTTCAGCAATATGTTACTTTAGTGTACAAGAGCATCAATATCTCTGGCTCCCTGTATGGTTCTAAATTAAACTATGGATAGACTTACCATTTATTGTCTTATGGGAGAACTAAAACAGTCAATTTACTCCCTGTGGGAATCCTCCAGATCATGAGATGGACCAAATTCCTCAAACTGGAACCCAAATATGTGGATTTCTTGTTCAAGGTCAACCATGGGGCCCTTCCCACTGGGACCTTTCTGTGCTATCACAGGGGCTATAATATTAACACCTTGTGCTCCCTGTGAAACAAACAAGAAGAGTTCATGGATCACATACTTTCTCAATGTGATTTGTGGACCTATCTTTGGAATTTCCTGCTGAGGAAAATCACCTATCCTGATCAATCCTGTGTAACAATTAAGCTGCCTTCAAGACAGGTATATTCAGGACTATGTGATTGGTGACATACATATACTTTGTCATATGGACTGGAAGATGTAAGATGCTGTTTGAGAAAAGAGTCGACCACTCAGTTGAAGACCCTGTTGTTAAATATTTCTTAAAGCAAGGGAAATGGACAAGAGAATGTATGTGTCATTCATTGGCTGATTAAACATGGGGCCAATTAAATATCTAAGTAAACCTTTAACACCTGGGCCCGTTGTATGGCTTTCTTAATTGGTAGTGACTGATTTGCTTGCTCCCTTACTATGTATTTTATTTTTTATTATATTTTGATCTGTGACTCACTGATTTTTCACATAAGTATACTTATGCAATTCCATTATTGTATGGCAATTTTTCCTTTATGAATTTTTCTAGTATTACATTTGTTAGTCACCTGAACATGTTTTTATTTGATGGCCTTGTTTGTCAGACTTACCTAATTCATTTTTTTATTATGACAATCATCCTTTTTGTATTCTCATCCTTTGTATGATCCTAATATGAATTGTTATATAATGATTTTTAGCTTAGATGAACTTGGTAACCCTTTTTATGTTGAAGCCTACCTGTCCATTTGTTTTACCATACAATAGCTATACTCATCTTGTTTATGTTGATTATTCAATGACAGAAACTATATGCTTAGTTTGACTCATTGTCTATGTTCTCTTGTCAGTGTAATTTCATCAACTTGTGTATTCTTGAATTTCTCAAATGTGATTCTTGTAACTCATGGGATGCTACATATATTCTCCCAATTGAATTTTGCAATTTACTGTTTTCCTTGTATTATGCTTTTTCTGTAAATAAATTTTACTTTGAAATGAAAAAATAGATGGATTCATTTTATCTTTTCACAAAGACTTTATCTTGTGTTTGGAAAAAGTGAGAATATTTATTTATTGTTAAAATCTATAAAGCACATGTGCATTAGCTTTATAGCTGATTATTAATATTATAGTTTATAAACATAGTGCTATATAAAATAAATATTTAATTTAATAAATAAGAATTGAAGTATCCTAAAAAAATTGATAATAGACTATTCTTGAATAATGTCATGCATGTAAATTCTATTAAAAACAAATGTTTGTTTGAAACACTTATAATAATTACATACCAGCAACTTTAATAATTAAGTACAACCTACAATAGTGACACTATTACTGCTACTACTATTGCTACTGGTCTGCTGCTGCTACTACTACTCCTCCTCTTTCTACTATTACTACTAGAACAACAATGTTCCACATTTTAAAAAAAGAAAATAGTTAATTACTTAATAATCTCAAAAGCAGTGCCATCTTTAATAGTAACTCCAGAAAATCCATATCCAAACAGCTTATTGAGAAAGATCATAAACCAGAAACTTATTAGATAGAATAGTACTGGATATTGATTTAATACACACCATTGTCTAGTACCTTTTGATTACTCAAGCTTGCAATAGTTTATAGCAGTGGAGTAGAATATCTGTCCTTTATATTATTCTAAGTTAATAAGAATATCAGAATAATGGAAAAGACATTATTTATCTGTCTTGTCAATTGCCAGATAGCTCATGTTAAATAGATTTCTACTTTTGATTTATCCTATAGTTCATATTAATTAAATAACTAATTTTGTATGGTTATTTGACTTGATAATGAACTAGCAACATAAAGAAAAAAATTAGATACTTAAATTTTGAAAAAAAAAAAAGGACTTGGTTTGGTTATGAATTCAAGTCATAGATACTGTAGACAGCTGTGTTATCTCTGCTATACAGAACATTTTTATAAGATTTTATTTTTTACATTGATCCTATATTGTATCTTAAATTTTTTCACTGACTCACTTTCAAAAATATAATTTTATTTAGTTATCACTATTTAGTTGAAATTACTAAAGATTATTTCATAAATCTATTATATATTCCTATATTCATTAAAAATATAGTTTTATTATATCTTGAATTTTTTTATAATTTCTTTTAACATATCAAGTGCTAGAGTAAATTGCTAATCATTAATTATGTATTGATACATCTAAAAATCACCATGGTTCTATATTCTCTAATGCTAATTAATAGTAGAATAACAAATGAAACTTTATTTTAAATCCATATACTTATTTGTTATTAGTTAAATGCAAATTGTTGAATGTCAGAAATCCGAGATCAACTGGTTTTAAACTTTCCTAAAGTTAATACTTTTTTTCATAATTTAAATGCAATTAGAACACTTCTTGACTCTCACTTTATATCTCTTATGATTTTAAAGCACCATAAACTTCGATATGGACATTTATATTTGCATTCTTTTAATTCTGTCTTCCTATTACTCTTTTTTGTTTATCTGTTTACGTTTCTTAATCTTTTACTATTGGTAAAATATTGAATAGAAACATTATAAATGGATAAAGTATATGGGAGTAATTGTAAAATTTTATGAAAAAATAGAATGCTTAAATATGATTATTAGGGGAAAGCTTTCAACTGATGGCATCTATAATAATAGACTGGTGATAATTTAATTAAACACTAACACAAACATACTTGATTTTTCACCTTACTATAATATTATAGACAAAAATAATATTCTTTTCTAACATAATCTATTGCAAGCTTTAATAATTAGTGGTTAACAGACAAAAATTTAATTCCATCTTCCAACTGATTTCTGACATTTGTCTTTATCAGTGAGGATGTTGGAACCAAAACATTTAGTTGTGCATTTGGAAGCCACTTTCAGTTTTTTTCACTATCATGTTAGTTTCCTGAAAGAATCTGCTTTTATACACCTGATCAATAAATATCAGTTCTACTGTAATATTAAGTACATTTTTTACTGGCTAAAAATATTAATATTAAATGACATCAGCTTGAATCTTTTAGTTTAATCTGGTATTGTAAACATGGTCAATTCTACAAGGAAGTTAGCTTGAGTTCTAATATTTTTGTAGTTTTAGGCTATCAGATTGGTAGTAAAAAAGTGAAATAGCTTTTAGGGGTATAAATGCAATGGTTCCAACTTTAAATACCAAATTTTCATTAATGAAGCAAAACCAGGAACAGACTTCACTATCAACTTGCAGTCACTGATTACTTAAGCTTTTGATAAATGACACTAGAATATATCTGCACTTGATTTCATTCAAAACCAATTTAAAAGTATTATTAACTGGAAATTTTAATATATACTGGATTTATACATAAAGTAAGTTCTGTAAATGATCATAAACATTTATATAAATATATAAAATACATTTAAATACTCTGTTATTATAACTATTGGTATGGGTTGGATGGTGCTGGTGGAAGTCAGTATTGCTTGATTGACTTTATGGGGATATGTTGTTACAGGACATACATGTTCAAATGTATAGAGCAATTCTAGGACAGAATAGTTGGTGGAATAGTATGAAGGTGGTAAAGGCTGGATTGCTCTGCTATGTTTATCTGTTCAGGTAATGGGGTGGCACAAATTTGCTTGAACAGGTTTGGTATCAGGTTCCCCCTTCCATGGGTTTAGACATGCTTATCAACAACACATGAGGACAGGATTATAACAGTGGACTGGTTGGATGTGGTATGTCCTGTGGACTGCAGCCAGAGAGATTGCCCATGTGTGTATTGTGGTGGGAATGGGACGGGTCTTGGAACTGGGGTGTCTGACATTTATTGGTATATAGAAGGTCTGGAATAGGGTCCAATGCTGTTGGTTCATCAGTCTTTCATGGTTATGAGGTAGAGCACTACTATAATTGTAGCATGAGTGTTGTTAAAATTATGTGTGAAGAAAGAAATTATCACAACATAAAATAAAAGAGGCATGGTTCATTATACAAAATGAATTCATAATGAACCAAAAATTAAATAGCATTCATATCAGCAAAAAATTAATGTTCTCAGCAGACTACCCATAAATATGATGTGAAGTGTTGAATGTATACAGTACAATAAATCTTACAAAATTTTAGTTTTAAACTTTTAGTATTTTTTACATTATATAAATACAGTATAGCATAATTATTACCAACGTTAAAAATAAACATAACCAATAAGTGTGTTTCCTATGTATATGGTAAAGTTAGTATAAACTTAATTATTAGTCTTCCCCCTCCACTACATGTACCTTATATTTTCTGATAATGTTTGGGTATTTTTTAGGCAACATTTAACAATTAAAATTATCCGTACATGATTTTTTGTACAATGAAAAGCGGTAGATGTGAGAGCTAAAAGTTCCTTGGTTAAGGTCAAACTGTTTTTAATGGTGCTTAAATATCATATATCCTTCTGAGCAAGTAAACATTCAATTTTTATTGTAAAATAAAAGTTTATTTATTTATTTATTACATTGCTTTATAGATAAATTTCATTTATATTTATGAAAACAATATATAATCAGTAAACTTGCATTTAAAAAGTTACTAGTGATTGAAGTATTTTCAATTTCTTGATTTTCTAAACTGTTATTTTATTTTATTGTTTAGATAAAACGAATATTTTGATGCTTAAAATAATAAATCATTTTATCACCATTAGCAGCTATTTTGGTCATTTTAACTCCAATAAAAAGTTAGAGAAAGAAAAGTAAAACATTAGAAATGAGTGATGTCACTATGATGTCTTCCATTCTTTAATCACATGCCTCTCAGAGCATCCATTTAAAAATGTGGAAAAATTCAGTCTTTTTTGTATCTATTCTCTCTTTCCAATTACATTTTGGACAGTCACTTTTTCCTTGTTGGTGATATCCAGTTTAATATTTTGATAATTTTTTATTAGAAACCTTCTGAACATCTATATACCATTCCACATTGCATTTGTCTTGTTCTGATGCCAATTACCACAGTGTGTTTATTTTTCAATTTCTTGTATTGGTTGTGAACATTCATCTTGGCCATTTCTGTGATCATCAATTTCTTTTCCATTCTTTCTCTCAGCTACCAAACTTCACTTCTATAAGTAATGATACATTTCACTATTGTGTCATACATTCAATGTCCATTGACTTTTGTTCTATTCTGATGCTATAATATTCAATTTAATATTTCTATAGCTTTCCTGTTTGATACATTTCTTTCTTTTATCTGCTGTTCTATTTTGTGTGGATTTCATTTATCTTTTAATATCATATCATGTTGTGTTCTTCAATGCTATTATATTTCATTTAATATTTCTATAGCTTCTCTAACTTGGTACATTTCTTTCTTTTATCTATTGTTCCACTTTGTGTGAATTTCATTTATCTTCCAATACCATATCATGTTGTGTCCTTCCAATACTATATTTTTTGTTTTTGTTATATTTATTTTCATACCTCATTTTCTATATTTTTGTATAAATTTTCTAGTCATATAACATAAATTAGCATGATCCTGATCAAAAATTCTTTGATCAAATAGTATGATACAATATATAAAGTGTTTATTATTATGTACAGAATTTTCTATTTTCTCACATTTTTCATATTTTAAGGACTTGTTATGGATATAATTTAAATAATGTAAGTAAGCAACAACCTCCACATTTGAGTTCTTTGATTATTTTTATATTGCCCAAATTTATATTTCCTATTTGTTACCTTTGCATATATATTATTATATCATTTCTTAATTGATGTGCCATGCATATTTGCTCATTATTTACAATGATTTCCATAGTTTTTTTGAGAAAAATACTATCATATAACTTTTTAATATCTCTCTATATATAAATGTATCTCTTGATTTCTTGTTATATTTCTTACTCAAAATAAATGGGCTTATGTGGATCTTCTTTCTCTGAAGTCTGTTTGTTTTGCTATTTTTAAACTCCCATATTCCAATTTAATCCTATTTTTTAGAATTTCCCTCTATAGTCTATTCTGTGAATAAGTAATTCTTCTTTCTCTATAATTTTTATTACTGTCCTTCTCTTCTTTTTATAAAGTGTTAAAAAATAAAATTAAAATATAAACATTTTATAGTAAGTAAATTATTTAATAAAGTGTTTGAGGTGGAGAAGATATTATTCAAGTAGAATATGTTTTAATTTAGTTAAGTTTAAATAAAATGTTATTTGATTAAATTTAAATATGTGATAAAATAATTACGTCTGATAGCCGTAAAAAATGTCATCTTAAAATTTCATTTGAATTATAGAAGATGTTTAATTTCCAGTATCCAGATTAGTAATATCTAAACTCTAATTTATTTTTATGTTGTATTTACTATACCAACTTATCTTTTTTCTGAATTATCTTAAACTTGGTATTTTAAAAAATAAGCACAATTTTAATACAAAACATTATTATAAATATTGTTTAGAATGATCAGCAATTCAATAATGTAAAAATTATATAAGAGCAGATAACACCTGATAGCCAGATTTTAGTCCGAATTTCTGTGAAAATATGTACTTGCAAGAAATTTTGCATCTAGTTTTATGTATTGGCAAAACTTAGTTAATAAAGTCTAACCCCCCTCTGCATATAATAAATTAATTATTAAAAGTAATTTCAAAACATTATATCATTTTACATCTTAAGCATGGCAAAACAAGTAGTAACACTTTAATGAGATTTCCTACAGAACACACACACGCATGTAATAAATATAACGTCATTTGAAATTTTCCAAGTTTACTCCAAAGTGACCCATTTTCTTACCATAAAAAGTTATTGAACATGGCAGCCAGAGGGAAGTTCAATTATTATTTAAAATAGATTTGCTAAATTTCACATGACATTATATTTATTCAATATTAAAATATTATTTATCTTTATTTCTATATATACATAGTGAGATACATTTAAGTAAATGTAATTGATTCGAAAATCTCATTCAATATAACAGCTTAACCTCTATTCGGTTTAACATGCACTGAAAATGTGGTCAGAAGTAATTTTTCCAGTTCTACAGTTTAAAGAAAACTTAGCATCCTACAACATTACATGAGGGGGGGTGGTGGTGATGGTATAAAGTCAAAAATATAAATGTAAAAATAAAATTAAATACTTTTTATATTTTATATATACATTTAAATTTAATAGCATAAATAACTTTGTTATAGTAAAAAGTATAATTAAACTTTTGTTAATAAAAAAATTTTATGCACATAAAAACATAAATAAATAACGTTAATTGCAACTATATGTTAGATTATTTTTCTCATCTAATGTTAAATATTGAATCTCTTTAGAAAAATTTAAACTTTACTTAAACTTTCCAAATACATTCGACTGTTAGAAATAGCATACAGGTTAATATATAATACAATGTTTTGAATGGCATTATTCTCCTTCCTTCTTTATATTATGCTGGACTGAGCAGTGTCAGTACTAGCATGGTAATCTAATCTAGATTTTTAGGTTCTGAATATGCTAGTATGTCACATGAAGCAGAAAGGAGAATAATGTCTCTTGTAACATTGTGTTATATATTAACATATCCGATATTACTAATATTTCAATGTAATTGGAAAGTTTAAATAAAGTTTGAATTTTTCTAAAGACATTCAATATTTAATATATTAGATGATGAAAATAGTCAAACATAATTATTACTAAAATATCAACCATCATTCATTGCTACAAATATATAACTAAACTTTAAAAAAGAATAATGAGGTATCAATTTACTTTTATCAGTTTTGAATGACTAACTGAGTTGGTTAAATGTCAGTTATCTAAAAATAATATTCACAAGCTTGTATGATATCTGCGAAAAATATAGTTTTATTCTGTCCACATTCAAACCTGAGTTCAAGAGATTAGAATTTGAGGACACTATAATTATTCCACGAGACATTTGACTTAAGTTTATAGTAATATTTCTAAGAATAATATTTTTAATACTATATGTTTTCAATTACGTGAATTTTAAATCTTTATTATTATTTTAAATAGTGTTTTAGTTTTATAAATGCATTTCTATATAAATTGTATTTTTTCATATTATTAATTTTAAATAAGGTCGCATTATTTGAGTTTAATTTCTTTAATCAAAATTTTAAAAATAATTATTATATTTAAAAATCAATATATATATATTCTTATTTATTTATTTTTTCAACATATTAGAAGAGATTAAATGCAAAAAGTGTATTAGCTGGAAAATCCCATCATGTTCTGATTAAATATGAATGTTAATTTCAATGAGTTCCTTATAATGCCTACTTAACCTCACTGTTGTGACAACATTTGGTAGTAAACAACTTCGTCTAATCAATTTTATTGGTGCTCTTGGTTCAGAAAGATTAAAGAATTATATTAGAAAATAAAAGTTCATTATTTTTTTTAATTACTGTACTTGCATTATTTAAATGGGTCACGTGAACTATTTAAGTGTATAACTATTTTAATATATTCAGTAATTATTAAAAAAAACATTTTATGTGTGTGTTTATATAAAATATATCTTCTGCTAAATCTCTCTTATAAACAAAGAGAATGAAGACATCTGGGAAAAATTAAATGATTTTCTCGACATAATGGCTTTATTAATTGGTTCAGATATTTAAACACTCTATGTTGCATGGTTGGACTCTAAAAACCATACAATGCAGTGCAAGTTTGTTGCTTCTGATATGTAAATTTCATCTAAATGTTTATGTGAATTCTTGAGCAATAAACAATTCGATTACTTTATTAAACATTCTCAATTATACTCATCATAAATGCAATATCTACACATTAATATTTTGTTTAAAATCTATATAAAATCTTAATGACAACTTATCATCTTCTATTCAAATTCATCATAGTTATTAAGGTTTATTTATTTATTTATTTTTATATTATTATTAGCCCGGATACAGACTTTAAGCTCATGCATAATTGGATTTTATAATAATAAATATATTAACCTTTACTTGAATAAAATGTGATAGATTAATAATAAATTTGAAAGGTTGTGATAATCTTGGCCAGCTGATATTTCAGTCATTTGTGTGAGAGACAGTAATATTTAGCTGAAGATTTTCCTATATGTGTATTTAATTATATACATTTGTTATGAAAGAAAGTTAAAATAAAGTCATGCATGAATGGAGTTTATAATAATAAATATATTATACTTTATCTGAGTTTAAAGATCTCTAAACCAATAATAATATAACAACAAATAAATAGTTCTTAGTAACTTATATAGAAAACATGTATATTAGCATTAACATTGTATAAGCATTGCACACTTGTAAATTAAGCAGCAGCAGCAGTAGTAGTAGTAGTAGTAGTAGTAGTAGTAGTAGTAGTAGTAGTAGTAGTAGTAGTAGTAGTAGTAGTAGTAGTAGTAGTAGTAGTAGTAGTAATAGCAGTAGCAGTAGCAGCAGCAGCTGCAGTAGCAGTAGCAGTAGTAGTAGTAGTAGCAGTAGCAGTAAGTAGCAGTAGCAGTAGCAGTAGCTGCAGCAGCAGCAGCCAAGATGGCATCCATGCAGATAGACTGTTACACATCTAGCTCCTCTTCACTTTGAAATATTAGTTATCTTTTTCCGTTGTAATAGACCTAATTGATGTTATTTTTGACAGATTTAGTAAGAAGAACATTTTCACATCTTAAAGGTAAGAGAAAATCATTTATAATTAGAGTTTTGATTATTATTGAAAAATAATGTATAGGCAAGCGCCATTTGTAAGATTGTAAAATGGCCGATGCATTCAATACAATTGGGAGTACTGCTGAGTATCAAAAACAAAATCAGTCATTCATTCAAGCTAACAATAGTTCAATTATAATAGAATCAAACAATCCAGATCATAATACTAGTGATCTATATATTGAATGAGCATTTGAATCACATATTATGAAAGAAAAATTATCGAGAAAAAATACCGGTAAAGCAGAAACATGCATTTGAAGGCCTGAGATTAACAACGTTAATTTTCCACCATTGGAAAGGAAAACCATATCTCCTACCCGGATATCAAATGAAAATTATTCCAATAGTGCAAATAAAGACACCGAGAAAGCAAATACAGCACTATATGTGCAATCAGAAAATTTTAAAAAATTAGACAAAATAAATACACCGTACCTGAGAGAGCCCGAAGCAAACCCTACCAATTCTCCACCATTGGATAGAAGTGCATCCCAAAGCTCTTATTCAGTAGATTCACTCCTACTTCAGCAAAATACTAGAGAAAAATCAAATGACCACCACAATAATCTAAATTTACGCGCAAATAATAACAATACATATGCTAGAGCTGTAAAGGTCGATCTTCGTGTCGATGGATTACATTCAGCCAGATGCCGAGTCTTTTGCAGAGCTTATGGGAATAAATAACGATACTGAGGATCAACAACATCACAACAATATACATGAAGATCAATTTCATTATATTACACAAGAATTATATGACCAATATGCTAACAATTTTAATGAAACGATTCCACTACCGCTATTAACGTCGTTCAAAAGTTTTCATAGTGATAAATCACTCATAATGGTGGTAACAAATGCGGACGCCGAATTATTTAAATTCCCAAATAGATGAATTTTATGCCAAAATAACACAAATGAAATTATGGAGTTACGTCCACCAAATACTATACCATCCCAATAACAGATATTTGTGTTTTGAATTTCACAACAAGACACAAAAAGATATTTTTAGAAAGCACATCAAATTTTTAAATAACAAAATTATTTACTATATCGATACCGAGCATGCTCTCGTGACACAAGGCCTAATTAGAAATTGTAATATTGGTTTCACGGAAACAAATTTACAATCGCTATTGGAAAACTACGGAAAAATAACAAATTTTAATTTTTTAACGGAGACAAGAACACCAATTCCAATTAGAATGAATGCAGTGACATTTAATATACAATTAAATAAAAATGTGACTGCATTAGACATACCAACAGTATTTCCCACAGGTAAATTACCACTTGTTATTACCTTTAGAGGCACACCCCTCAGTGTTTTTCCTGTAAACAGCACACACACGTGATAAGAGACTGTCCTAAAATAATGTGACAATTGTGGCCTCAAATCTAGTGAAAGGCACTGATGTCCAGTTCTTTGGAATACAATGTCCTCAGTCAGTGATAAAACTATCAAGACAAGTGAAGAACAAATGCCCACCCCATTCTCTTTAAATAACCCACAAACACAATTGGCAAGTTTATTAAACCCAGATAATATACCTATCGTATATCCTTTAGACAACACACAGACGCAAATAACAAATAGCTTAAACACAGCTAATTCCACACCAGATTCAAATGATGAACAAGAAATAGAAGTGGCCTCCTCTTATTATAGTGATGAAGAGCCCAGAAACCACAGAATACAACAAACAACTAAGCTTAAAAAAATAAAAATAAACAACAAACTGAAATCAATAAACATTCACACCAAATTACCATTCAAATGGATACCACGGAAACAGCAGAATCTTCTGACAGTTTAATAGACTCTTGTAAACCAGTCAAGAAGAAACACAAATCTAATAAACAGAATGTCAACTCAACAGCTTCACCACAGGAACCGTATTGGACAAGACAACACCCCACAGGAAAATCAGAACAATTAGCACAGCTCGATTACACTGCAGGAGTGGACATCCACTGCAGGAAACCGAGAAAAAAGAAGCAATTGGCTGCCTCTAGTACTGAAAATTCAGCATTATCTGCAGATGCAAGTATTGACAATCAAACCATTTTACCACAAGAGGTTTGAACACTAATCCACACACCCCACTTTAGCTAAAAAATGAATCTAATTATCACTACAGTCAATGTGAGGGGAATCAATTCCACAAAAAGAATGCATGCAATTACAGATTGGTTTACGCATTCACCTTCTCATTTGCTTTTTTTCACTGAGACTAAATATTCCATTAACTCCAGCTTTAAGCCAGACCATTACTTAAACAAATTTGGCTATAACAAATTCTCAATTTCCAACTACTCAGCGGCAGGCATTGGTTTTTTGATTCACCACACCTCTCCAATCTAATCCTTTAAAATATTATACTGTGACCAGCATATGATAATATTGTCACTTCATAATAAAGATTTTAAACTGAACATTATATCACTGTACTTATATAATAAATCTACACTAATTCATCAACTGATCAACACCATTAACCTACACCTATCTACAAACCCACACCCTAAATAATGCTAGGTGATTTCAACATGACATATGAAAATTTCATAAGAAAATATTTGCAATATATTAACAAGAAACTTAAGAGTGCCGATAGTTTTTTTCCTTCAAATGCAATTTCATTTTACAATAGACAGCCTTCAACATTTAATAGTTTTCCTCTTTTATTCACCTGAACTCCACTTTCAAATAAAACCTTCAGTTCATCCAGTCCCTTTCTCAGACCATAATGCTCTAAAAGTTGAAATCAGCCTACCTACATATACCCAGCCAACCCTGTCATTACCCAAACACTACTCGTCTTCTACTTAAAGCCAATGCACCAGAAGCTGTATTGTCAGAAATTTATATACACTTGAACAGATTAAACATTTTATCTCTAGCCCCAACAGAAGCCTGGTTTACTTATATCAACATTCTCACCACTACAATCAAATGTTACACAATGAGAAATCCACCACCCACCAAAACATTAAATAAACTAGAATTGATAAGGGACAAATTAAATTCCACAACAGCCAATCCACAGTCAATAAACACTGTTCTTCAGCTTAAGCAGGAATATAAAGACACACAACTCATACTGGCAAACTATATATCAATTAAATAAGCTAAACTATATCTTAGAGACACCCACAACTGAACGACAGGCTACATTCGTTGGGCTCTGGAATATAGTAGTGAAAGCCCAACCCCATCATCCATTCTCATAGCAGATCAGATAATCACAAGTGAGAATATGATTTTCCCTATATTAGATCACTTTAAAACATGATTTCAACAAAGACCTAAACCCAATCTGGGTCAATTTTATTTTTGGGATATCAAATAAATCGCATAATATCACCAAAAAAGACATTGAAGTAAAAATAAGCAGCATGCCAAATCATGCACACCCAGGGCTTCATGCCATCCCAAAATTTCTATTTCACCATCTTAACTATTACACTATTCCTATAATATATAATATGGTGACTTTTTTGTCTCAACAGATACACAATATCCATCTACTATACCCAGTTTTAATAGTTCCATTTTTAAAAAAGACCATACAGCCATCTCCACTTCACAATTTAAGGCCAATTTCAATGTCACCACTCATAATAAAAATCATTGAGTCCATTATTAAGGACAAAATTCAGACTTTAATACTCTCGCATCTGTCTAAATTCCAATTTGCCAAAAAAGGCAACTCCATACCAGAAACACTAATGCTATTTAGAATCATACAGGAAGATATTAACACCAAAAGAAAGGCAGCACCAGTGGCATTTTCAGCTAGACCTAGAAGCAGCATTTGACTCTGTGCCAGTTGATAGCCTTCTTTGTTTAATAGGAAAATACAACATTCCAACACCAATAATGTATATACTCACTAACTTATTAATAAATAGAAGCCTACAAACAACCCTCAATGGAAAAACATCACCTTCTTTCATTCCACATAATTCTATACCACAAGGCTCTCCACTCAGCTCACTTCTATTCATCACTTTTATTAATTCACTTCTTGCAGAAATAGAAGCAAAGCTCCCGGGTGTGTACTCCCATACACTTAGACAAACAATTAAGCATCTCACCTACATGGATGATGTAATAGTCCTCCTCCCCTCAAAACAAATGTTACGAGATTTACATAAAATATTAGAAAAATATTCAACACAATATCAATTGAAATTTAATCAGGAAAAAATGGCTGTGTGGTCCCTACTCACAGGCTCACCAATTAAGACAATAAACTCTCATGCCCCCACCCTTTTCTTGGAATACCTTTCCACCTTTCCATAAATCGAGAGAGAATTTTAATACAAAATAACTTACTAAATTCAATCAATAAATTAATCAATTCTTTAACTAAAGCATATTTATCAATTCATAGTAAAATTTCTTTGATCAATATGTTAATTTTTCCTAAAATTAATTATTACGCCCCAATTATTAAATTCACCAACTCATTTATTCGCAAGATCAATTCATTGTGCACACAGTTCACTGGAACAAAAAAACTGTATCCATTAGTATCAACAAGTTATAAAAACATTCCAAAGATAATGGCCTTTCACTACATAGCATTACTACTTTTTTTTTTCAAAAGACATATAACACTATTCAAAAAATTATCAGCAACTTTGAGTTTGGTGAAGTTTTCATTCCAATAGTTCCAACAGATACACCTCCACCCACTAGTAACAATTTCATACATAACCTTTTAGTTTTAATAAATATGTACAATAGGCAGAATGATCAAACAGCGAATAAATTAAAATACTGGGATGTATATCAAATTATAAATGCAAACTCTACCACTCATTGCCATAGCAGTAGTCTTTCAATATCAAATAAGACACTTATATAAAAATTCAAATATTGGCACCTAGAACCAAAATATCTTGACTTCTTAGTAAAGATTAATCTTGATGCCTTACCTACTAATTATTTTCTGATAACAAGAATGAAAAATGCCAACCTCAATCCAATATGTGTGCTTTGTCATAGGGATGAGAAGACCATTAACCATATTATCACTGACTGTCATGCTCTTAACATTTATAGAGAACTAATTGCAACACTCACTAGGAGTAATGATACCATACTATTGTTATTAATTAATGCAATACAGGCAGGTAATTTCACCTCAATCAGAATACACACATACTTTTTTTTCACTCTCTGGTTTGTGCGCTGTCATTTTGTATTCAACCCTACTTCTCGCAAATACAGAACAATTTACCTTAATAAACTACAAGCAATAAAGAAGAGGGACCAAATACTTGCCCCATTTGGACTATTCACAGACACTTGGCAATCAATTCAGATGCCAACAACCTAATCACAATCCCACAATTACATACGGAAAAAACATTACCCGAAGAATAACTTTATTTTTTTTTTTATTGTCATAAAACCTGCCCATTAACTGACCTTTTCCCACTTCAATACTTGTTATTTCACTGTAAAATGCAATGTAACGAATGAAATAATGTAAGTTACCTATTTTTTCACTATGTATAACATTTTTACTTAATAAAGCTGTTTTAAAACTACTACTACTACTACTAGTAGTAGTAGTAGTAGTAGTAGTAGTAAAAGTAGTAGTAGTAGTAGTAGTAGCAGCAGTAGTAGTAGTAGTAGTAGTGGTAGTAGTAGTAGTAGTAGTAGTAATAGTAGTAGTAGTAGTAGTAGTCATCATCATCATCATCATCATCATTAAAAACCAGTTAATGTTTAGACAATCCCAATGTCAATAACAATCAACAATTTTAAACTATTGTTAAGGCAACCTCCTTTCAATTACAAAAGTGGGATCCCACAGTTATTAATAGTTTAATATCGTTATATAGACACTAAAATCAAGAAACGTGACCAGCTCCTGGCCTCCAGTAAAGTCTTTGATGACACCTGGTCTTTAACTGCACTTTCCTTTTCCTGATTATCAACTCCCACCTACCCAGCATTATAGAATAGGAAATTCTAAAAGAAAATATTCATGTTTATATAAAAAATGCTTATTCCATTAATCAAGTTATTAGAATCTCATCACTATACCTAACCACATAAGAGTATAACAATTGTACTCTCATAACAAAATCTAGCCAGATAACAAATAGAACATTATATAATCATATTATTGTACAATTTATTCATTTATCTATCCTTTATTAGTATGTAATCACTATTTATTGTTAATAAAAATTTTGTTGAAATAAAGATTGCAAATTGATCACAGAAACTAAAATTATTGATACAAAGAAGTTTAAATAAACATTTTTAAACAGGTAAATATAGCCTATTTAGTCAAGCATTGGTGACCTAACTTAGCATAACATAGCTGCCTTCCAAGCAGCTGGCCCAGATTTTCTTCCCAGTCAATACATTTGACATATGAAAAAAATATAACCTATTTAGACTTAAACATTTTGCATTTAATATATATATATGGTTTTGTATTTTATATATACATATGCAAGTGTAAAATTACAAAAAAATCAAGTCAGATGTTCATGACCTAATTTAATAAGCTTGTATTTACAAATGTTATATATAAAGTTCACAAAATAAGCTCTTACCAAGTTTTGCAGAATATCCCCAACCCCAGACTGGTTTCTGCTCCTTGCATCCTTAGTGATATGCTAGGATATTCAAGCATTAGATTAAAAATATCAGGATAAGCACAGCACTTTATCTAATATATAACTATTAAGTAGATATCTGTATTGGAAGACATATGGATGTCTGAAAATTTCAGATTTTCTACTTAATAGTTATACATTAGATAAATGCTGGACTTGCTCTGGTATTTTTAATCTAATGCTTGAATATCCTAGTACTTCACTGAGGATACTAGTAGCAGAAACTGGTCTGGGGTTGGATATATTCTGCAAAGCTTGTTAAGAGCTTATTTTGTGAGCTCTATATATAACATATGCAAGTGTGTATATTAAAACTCTCTCACATTGTGCTAGCACTGTGATAGTTTTGTTTTCTCTGTTTGAAAGCTTTTATATTAAATGTTATTATTTATCAGAATATAATAAATTTCATTTCATTTGATAGATATTTTTGTTTAAAAATGAAGGGAACTCTAAAAAATTACATTTGAATTTTCTGTGTATTAAAAATTTACATCAACAATAAATATTTTTTGTCATCTACTGTCAGGATAAGTAGTTTAATTTCAGAAAGTGAACACCATCTTTATTATTTGACATTTTTATTTAAAATATGAATGAATAAATAACAATATCTGTTAAATCTAAGAAATTATGCTTTAAAAATTTAAATGTTTAAAATAATTTTAACGTATTGCAATATCTTCTGACAGTCTCTCATTGACAATATGTTAGCAAGCAGCTTGGAACTGCATTCCCTGCATATTATTTTTAACACAATTAGAGACTACTAAGAAGCAATAGAAATCCATGAAGGTAATCTATAAAAGTGATTCAAATTCACAAATTTTCAGTTATCCTTACATCTATAGACATTTTTGGAATTAAAATATTAAAACAAAAAGATTATAAGTAGTTTTAATGATTTAAAAAAATGTTAGCAATTTTTTTCAAAGATGACAAATTGACTTTCATATTAAGAAAGTTAAAAAAAGTTTTCATGGGTGAATGATGTGTGAATTTATATTTTCAGCTTTTTCTGTTGTGTGTAGCTCATTGCAAAACAAAATTCTGACAGTGAAAAATAGACTATAAATCATCAAAAAATAATAGGTGATGAAGGTAATATCTTGATGTTTTTGATTTTTGTCTGCTTTATTTTAGCAAAAAAATAATTATAAGATTGAAAGTTTTATGATTTCAAAATAAATAAACACAAAATTGTTCAAAAATTGTACCCCCACACATACATAAATATAAAATCAAAGGAACATATTTTACAAGTGTATACTGACAATGTTATATCAACATTTTTAACTGTAATACATTTATATTAATAGGATTTCATTACAAAGATGCAAGCCATCTTTTATTCCAATAATAAATCTATTTTCTCTTTGATTTTATCAGGCCCAAATCATTTTCAGATCCACTCACAAATTGTTTTTATTACTCGTATATATTGGCAGAAATACAAAATTTAACTTTTAAACACTAATAACTGGTAATAATAATTAATATATAACAGTTTATCTTCCAATCAAATTTTTTAACAGTCTTTTATCCTTTTTTTTAAACTTTAAGATTTTAGACTGCTTTTCCTAAAGGCAAAATACAATAGTGGGAAGCAAAATACTGCAATTTTCAGCATTTTATAAATTAATATAAAAAAAAATATCACCCAGTTTTTTTATAATTTACTTTAAAGTATAATTGCTGAAATCAAGTCATTATAGACTAATCACTCTTTCAAAGCATGATATTAATAGTTAAGAAAGAGAGTTCAAGTTGAATTAAGCAATAAAAACAAGAATACCTTATAAATGTTGTCTAGCAATTCATTTCAAGTCAACAACATATAAAACTTTAGTAAATTAACACTTAGATAAAAAAATTAAAGCAAATGATTACTGTTATTTAAAGATGAGAAGATTGCAGTGACCAGTTAGGAGATGAAGAAACAAAAGCCCCCTGAATACTGACAATCTCCATTTTTATATTTTCCTTGATATATATCATTGATTAACACTCCATTTTTTATATCTCCCTTGACAGATATCATTGATTAACATTCACTTCCATTAAAATAGTGACCTCTATTATAAAAAATGTCAAATAAGATGCGGAATTAATTAGTAAAAATTATGTAACTTTGTTCTACATTTTTTTAAATTCATGTGATCCTAATGACCAAATTTGAAAAAAAGATGAACTGTATTTCATAGTTAATAAATTAATAAATAAATAAGATAATAAATATTATTTTATTTATTTTTAAAACAAAATATCACCTTTTCTTTTATTTAGGTTTATCAGAAATTCTTATTTAAAATTTTTAACCCTTTCATTACTGAGGTAATTATTTTCAAATATTTAATGATTAAAATTAAATATCTTAGCAATTAAAACCAAAAAAATCAAAAATACACACATGCACATGGATTCTTCTCTCTCACACACATATATACAGGAAATTACATTTTTCTAAATTAAATCTATCTTAATAATTGACTTATATTTCTTTAAACAATTTAATATTATTTAAATAAAATTAATAAGCTTTATTCAGAGATACATTATTGCTAAATAAAAGAACTTAACCAGATGATTAATTACTATAAAGACAATTAAATAATTGCATTTTAATACTCATAAACTATCTGTTAATATTTTTAAACTTTAACTATAAAATCAACTCTAATTAGCTTTCTTTCTAAAGCATGCGTAAATTAAATAATAACTTTTAACCTAAAGCATACATCTTTTAACACTAAAATTATATATTTATAACAGCTTTTAAGTTATTAAATCTTATCTATTTGTTATTTATAATGAACCAAATAATATAAAATATTAATGCATAAGAGTTAAATAACAATTTACACAATAAATGTTATCATCTTTTTCTATTTATTTATTATTTTTCTCTACTTTTTAAAGAATAGAATAGCATAAATTCACAAACTGAAGTACTCAATAATGTGCAAAAGTATAGGGTCACAATATATATATATTGTGCCCTTTTCTATAGGTCAGTAATAGTCCATCTCAGTCAATTACTAAAAATTTTAAATTTTAGAATATGTTCTTTTAATATGGTAATCGTATTAAGTTAATTATATTATAAAGTACAATTTGAAGCTAGAGAAAATACGTAGTATATAAAATTATAGCGAATCATTTAAAAGTAGTTAAGTAAAGCTTAAAATATTGTTGCATATGTTTGCAAAAGCTGGCCATATTAAATAACACAGCTATAAATAATTAAAAGTATATTTAAAAAGTTCAATTTTAATAATTTAAAACTTATAGTAATAAATGTTATATTTTAAATTTATAAAGTCATATTTAATAATCTAATAAAAATCGTATATTTTTAAAAATAAACTTTATGATAGTGAAAATTGTATTTAGTTCTATATTTTTTTAAAATTATTTTTCCAAATTTTTATAATTATATTATTAAATATAATAAGTGCATCAATTTTATAAATCTGGGCAGAGAAATAGATTAAAAATTGTCTGTCAAAGTTATTGGTCATGTGATTTAGATAATGCATAGTTTCTCACACACTGCTTGTTTGAATTAATAACAAAGTTTGGAATGTTTTAAAATAGCATTATAGAATTGGATGGAATTCTTACCTAGCATAAAGCAAATATTAAATATTAAGTTAACTATCGTATAATACGTTTTAAATAATGTAATGAAGACGAATACAGTTAATAAAAAAGTTAAATATTTTGTTTAAATAAAACTAGATAAATGGAATATTAAGAATGGAATAAGTTATTAAAATGTTATTTTAAAAGTTATTTTAAATGATTAAATAATTTAAATAAAGTAATAATTGATTTAAAAGTAGTATTTTAAATAATATTTTTGAGTTATTATGTCATAAACTTTTATTTTAAAGATTCAATTCTGTAAAAAAATTGAAAATATGTAAATTTGTTCTCAAGCTAAAAGTAAGAATCAACCAATCAAATGAGGTATTCTTACAGACTATAAATATGAATTGCACAGGGGTATTAGGGGAGATTAATAATGTATTAAAACCAGAGAAAGGTATATTAGCAGCTATCAAAGAGATAGTATTTTTTTTAAATTTTTATTTTAGTCAATTTTTAATACTTTCTTATAGTTTTATTTGCAAAAAAAAAAAAAAAAAACTAATTGATATTTTTAAAAGTATTTTGCAAAAGAGAGTTTAAATATATATATATATTTGGGAACTTCGTGAAAATGATTTGCTAGTTTTTTTAAAAGTACTTGCCAGGATTATTTTATCTGAAATTTGACCTAAACTTCGCAATGAAAAGATGGATTTACTGTAGAATAAAATGCATATAAATTCTAATAATATAAAAATGTTTTTGGAATATTTTGATACAGCTTTATTAATGCTTCACTGGAGAACTGTTCTGGTACAAAAAATAATTCTGACATTATGCTGAAAGCTTAAATGGAAAACTATTTGCCATCTAAAAAAGGATTTGTGAAGCATTATTTATAAGCTTATCCAGGAGTTTTTTAAAAAAAGAATAAGATACTTATATCATATGAATTATCATAAAATATAATAATGAAAGAAATAGAATGTTTAGTCCTTTTTGAAGGAAACATTTTAAAAAATATATATATATTTACAAGAATTAAAAAGAGCTTATAGAGAAGATTTTTGTTAAGGAGTTGTGATATTAAAAAACTTCTAGTCTCAGAAATATTAAAAATGCACCTTTAGAAGTATTTTTTTTTGAAGCGCTTTATCAAGGAAGGAAACCTATATAAAAGAATGAACATATAACAGTTGATTAAAAAATGAATCCATGGAAATATTGTAAAAAAGTTTACCGAATATTTTAAAGTTAAGCTAGATGGAGGATGCATCGGATATGCCACAGAGAATATTGGCAGAGACTATTGAAGAAATTTCATGGGATTAATTAATATTATGATTTAATAATTATCATCCTAAATACTAAAACCAAGGATTATTTTCTATAAATTTTACTAAATGGATTAATATTTGTTTTTATTTTTAAAGTTTAACGCGCTTGGAGGAGAACATTTTAAAACTCTAGAGAAAATAATAAACATTTTGGACTTATCAGGAACTATTGTCAAGAAAATATGTAATTATAGTTTTGATTCCTTTTATTTTATTAACCTAGTTTAAATCTAATTTTTTTTATAAGATTAGGAAAACATAAAACATTAATTTGTTGATGATATAAAATTTTATAATGGAATAATCTAATAATTTAGATAAGAATATATTTTAAAATAAAGTGTGGATGAATATATATTTCTTTATGTTTGCAATGATCGGTATCTAGTGGATGAAGAAGCCTACTGAATATGATGACCAGATAAAGGTTATTTTGGTGATAGTAATAACTATTAATAATTTATAATGTATATTTTTGTTTTTTTTATATCATCTATGAATCGTAAGAATGAAGTGCAAAAGTTTTAATTATATGTAACACATTTCATACAACATTTTAAAAACATTATGAGATAGGATTGATTTGAAAATATGCATACAATGATTTTTTTTTTATATTAGTGATATAATCCAACATAATAACAAATAATTATGTGATTATTTTAAAATTTTCATGTTAGGATATTCAAATATTGTCTGATTAGATTATATGTGATTAAGCATACAGAAGGATGAAGTGGACAGACTTTTCTTATGGAACAGCTAGATTGTTTTAAAATTATCAGTGAATTTTATTTATTGTTTTGTAAATGCAGATAGTTATTTATCGATGTAAGATGTGGAAAATCTTGAGAAATAATGTTGAGATAGTGGCTTGGAAGTACTTAGTAAACAGGAAACCAAGATGATGTTTTTAAGAAATAGGATATGATAAGGAATAGAAATAATATTTAGTCTTTGTGTGGATATCAGCATAGTTAAAAAAGCCCTATGACTGGTACACATTTTATTTGGACAGTGTCTTATATTTCTTTAAATATTTGATGTTCTAATAAAGCTGAAGAAATAGCTTTAACATCATTCATGTATTAGAGGTTATTAGACAGGTAAAGGTCATACCTCTTTGCACTGTGCCATGTTTTTTTTGAGATATATTACGAGTGATACTCTAGCTTTCTTCCTTAAATCCTATGCATCTATTTCGCTATCTTTATTTCATGTAACTGCATCGTTCAGTAAGATATTTTGAAAAGAAATCATAAATAATTTAGAGCTTAGGTTATGCTATCGTTTTTGTATAAGATTGGTTTATTTGCTTATAAGGAACAGAATTTTATAACTTAAAATTGAAGGTCCAATATATCCTAAGGAAGGGAAAGAATCATAGAATATATTTTTGAATTTATTTCGGAAATGAAATATAAATTTTGGAATAGAATATCTAAACAAGACGTTTTCTTTGAAATATTAATTATTTTTAAATGCTTTATTATTATTTTTTTAAGAAAAAAAGAAGTATTGCATATTTTTAAAATACAATAATATACAATAAATGTAGGGAATATGCATAGTATATTTTTTGTTTATTGAATAACAGGAATATATTGATTATTACACTTATATCGTACTAAAGTAAGGCTAAATAAGAATATATTATGATTAGTAAACATTGTGTGATAAAACACTAAAATCTAGTACTGAATTTTGGATGAATATTTTATGTAACAACTTTGACTTTGCAAGATGATTTTTTTTTTAATATTTTGAGAAATCCATACTCATTATAAAGTTAATTTTGTTTTCTGTAGAATGTTTTCCTATGAATGTTTTAAAATAAGCTAGTTTAATAATATTAAGAATGAAATATTTTGTTAATAAAATAAGTAAATATATTTGTAATAAGTTAACCATACCAAGAAACCAAATGGTAACATTTTATTTTGTCTTAAGTCTAAATAAAGATATAACTAAACTATAAATTATTATTTTTTAACTCAGTAGATAAAATGTAAAGTAGAAGATAAGGATATCCACTGTAAATAGTGTACATAAATTGGTTATTTATTTTGTTGTTATTAATAAACTTTGTTAAAATTTGTTTTTTAAATTTTTTGTGTCTGAATTGTTTATTTCTCCACTTCACTGCATGAAATCACGATATATTCATAACAATTGAAACAAATATATATAATTTTGCACAAAAAGATAAATAGAGAATTATTTAAGAATTTAAATATTTTATTGGTATTCTTTTAATTAAATAATTATAATTTTATATTATTTTATTGGTCATAAATAAGCTATCACAATAGTATATTAAATTTATATGCTATCAGTTGCCACACATACTTTGTTTATCAGATTATCATATGCTACCATGTATTTATTATATTATTACATGAAGATAAAAGATTATATAAAATTATTTTATTATTTTATTATGGTAATAAAAATATAGCTAAAAGAAAAGATATCCAGTAGTAGTTAAACAATGAAGAATATTATTATTATTATTATTTATTATTAGTTTCAGTGTGGTAGATTATGACATAAAATCCCTTCTCATATTTTACTACCGTATTTTTTATTAACTTAGAATAAACTTTATGAACCTGAGATTTTATTTGAACTAGATTATTACAAATAGGAGATTAACATTTAATTATTAGTTTAATCTTAGTGAGTAGAAGTTATTAAAGTCATAAGAATATTATGAGTTTGTTATTTGAAATAGTAATAAGAGGGATAGTGTACTTATGCCATTGAGGTAGTATCCTGTGGGATATTGGCTCAATGTAATCTATCTTGTCACCTGTATTTTCACTTCAAGTCTCATGAAAATATTAAATATTTATTTAATTTATTGTTATAAACTGAACTTTATTCGTATTTTAAATTTGAGCTCGTGAAATATTTTAATTTTAATGCTGAATATTTCATTTATTAATTATTAACTGAGCTAAAACACGTTTTATTTCATATCATATACTATTCTGAAGTGAGGATGCACAAAGACCAGGTTAGAATATATATATATATATACTGATTGCTGCTTTTGGCAGAATAACTCAGTTGGATAGTTTCCTTAAAATATGATATTCAAAAATCTAAAGTTTCAAGTCCAATTCTGTTGCTAGTACTGTCACTGGTCAGACCAGTATTGCTTGAAGAAGAGAGAAGAACAATTACACTCAAAATGTTGTATAGGTATTAATGTGGTATAATTAATAGTTGAGTGTAATTGAAAAGTTTAAATAAAGCTTAAAATTTTTATATTCCTAAGTTAGTGTTACATGATTGGAAATACTCCAACATATAAATACAACTAAAGTGCCATCATCATAAACTTTCAGGCAAACATTAATATCGGTATATCTCCATGTTAGATTATCAAACGAATGTAGTATGATCAATTATATCTACTTTCTTAGTTTATACTTATTGCAAAACTGACAACTTCATTTTCTCCATAAAATGCTGTATTTATTAGTGATTATTTATTTGGTATTAGATTATTAATCAATGGTAAAGCTTTTTTAAAAGAAGTGACTTTTGATTTTTTAAATTTAAAATCTTATAGATATATTTAACAAATAGATTACCTTCACATTTAAATTGCTTTTAAAAATAATTTATCATATGATAATAATAAATATTATCTTTTCAGATTTATGTATAACACATTAAGAAATTATTGTATTTTCAAGCACACACACAGACCATATATATATATCATTGAAATGCTATATAAGCTGCTTATATTTTTAATATAATTTTTGATAGAAATCAGAAAAATATCTAGATAATGGTTAAGAGAGATAACCCTAGTACTTTAAACAATTCAGCAACTGTAGATGTCATACTAGTTTTGCTCAAGCTTAACATTTTGATTACCTTTAAATTCAAACAGGTTGTATATTGAGTTTAATTTGATAAAAGATTCAATACGAAATTAGGCATAGATATACATCTTTTTGGGTTTAGAAATATAATTCAAATTCTGATCTAAAATTTCTGTGAAGTATAAATTCAATGATGAGTGAATAATGAAAAAAATCTACATTCACAGTATGGAATTAATTTTTTTTAATACAAAAGAAAGTTGTAAAAATTGCACCAGAACAGGTAATTGTCTACATCATTATTAATATGAAGTCGTCTAGTATCATCTATTAGGATAATAATAAATATAAAGAATATCTAATGTTGATAGTATTAGTATTAAAATAAAATAAAAACAAGATGTTTTCTATTTTATATTCTAGAAATTATGTTATTATTTGGCCATATGCTTTGAATTTAGAGTTCAAATTTTGAAATAAATATGTTTTTCATTTGGTAAGAATTTACTAAACTGAATATTTTTTTTAATGTAACCAAAAACGCATTCCACTAACCAATTAAAGTATTGGTTTAGAAAATAAATATTTTTATCAATTAAATATTAACCTATTAATCATAATAAAATTATTTCACTATTTCTTCTATTTCAAGGAATTATGGCGAGAACATATTGAGACTAACAACATTTTGCAATGATATATCTCAGCAAACAACTGATTGGTTTGTACAATATATTCAAAATGGTATCACCATTTATTATTAAAAATACCAATATTTTACAACAATCAATGGTTACATAATAAAAAGTAAAAGCAATCATTTGCTCAGCACTTATATGAGTATGAGATTTATACATTTAATGAGAGATTTATCATATTATAACCATATTTATTTTTAGTCAATGCATTGATTATTATGTAACTCATCTTGGATTTACATGTGACTTTTATTTTCTAACCAATTATAGATAGACCAGATGTGGCCTTTTGAAAGTCCATTATTTTGATATGTTTAATTTACATCTTTACTTCCTTTACATAAAATTTTTCATAAAAATTATGCATTATTAAATCTAATATTTGTAATATTTTTTAATTGGTTGCTTTAACAATTTTTTTTAAAGATTTAATGTACATATTTTATTTACTAAACATTGCTGAGTATCATTTATTAACTATATTAGGTAATTGACAGACCATGAAATCACGGAGTGCCTTAATCCCAATTATAGCTAGGCATTTGAGGTGTTTTTGCAGCCGTCTGGCTACATTTGCCATGGAATATACAAACAGTAGCTGGGTCAGCTCACTCACTGATAACTGTTCTATTTGATATGTGAATTTGACAGAGTTAT
Source organism: Epiperipatus broadwayi (assembly GCA_028023455.1). Lineage (NCBI taxonomy): Eukaryota > Metazoa > Onychophora > Udeonychophora > Euonychophora > Peripatidae > Epiperipatus > Epiperipatus broadwayi. Next base: position 7,112,829 of record JAQFVV010000049.1, on the reverse strand, counting down.
TATAATTTAACAGTGGAACAAGTAATATTTTTTTCATTGAAAAATATGCCTCGTGAATTTGATGCATGACATTGGACAAATATTCATACATTACCAATCACACAATAGAGAAAATAGGGATTTTATATATAAAATACCAATATACTATTATTAAATTGGCATCTATATTGGCAAGAAATCAATTGCGTGAAGAGAACTGCAAGCTATAAGTAAATTTAAAGAAATGGCAAGCTTTATCTGATCTGGTTCAAATCACAGGTCAAGTGTATGCATATAGATGCATTAACTTTACTGTATCAAGCCTCTTACACAGAATAAGCTACATCATAAATAAGATTTTAGCTGACCCTTGCTGTATAAAAAACCATTGTTGGAATGATTTTTTTTTTTCAATTTTTGTATATTAATATTATTTGTTATTAACTATTGCTTTTATACTTTCATTATTATTTCTGTTATTGATGAAAATGCGTTAAGAATTTTGTAATATCTTTCTTTTAAATGCTTTTATTGACAAGTTTCAGTTTATTGTTTAGTTTGAAAACAGAGATAGCTATTTTATTTTTCAATGTGTTGATCCACTGTTTTGAAGATAAACAATTTTATGTTTTGTTATAAAATTCTTACGTTTCAACTGAATCTATAAGTGGATATTAAATTTTATGAGAAGAAAAAGATCTGATGAAATTGTAAACAGAAACTATTTTTCTTGATAGAGACGCATCGCAGAGGCAAAGTTAAATTGCTTTGTTGTTTAGTTCCTATGTGAAGGGGAAGGAAAAAAAATCCTTGATTTCCAAGTTCCATAGGGTATAGTCATTAAGAATAAATTTCAAGGACATTCAAATGTTATCTTATTTGATTTTTTTTAATAAAAAAATTATAACGTACAAAAAATTGTTAAAAGACATTGTCAAGCTATATAGAAAAAGTATTTGAAAATAATATTTTTTTTAATAAAACAATACAAATTCTAAAATAGTTGAATATATAATAGCAGTAATATTGATGACATATTTTACATACTAAAAAAGCAAAAAACTGCACTTATGAAGTGAGGAATTCAAGAAGTAATGGTGCATGGATCAATTCTCTTTCGATTAATGTGATCTTAAGTATCACACGATCTCTTGAACGAGTAAACACATAATTATATATATATATTGAATTGGAAAGCAAAAGTGTGTAGATATATGGCATGGGACTAATGTATTTGAAATATAATTGCCCACAGATTGGTCAACATTTTACATAACCAAAGAACAAGTAAAAGAAAAAAGTTGTGAAGATAATACATATATATTATATTCCATTGGTCATTGTTTATGTACTAATATGTAAAAGTTATTACATATTTTATTAAACATAGAAAATATCCTGATTCATGTAATACGGAAATCCTGAAATGTCTCATGTAAGGAGTAGGATGATAATTAAATTATATATTCCCATTTTGTAAAGATTATTAAAAAATTCTAAAAGAAACACTGATTATTTATTTTGATCATCATTAATTTACAAGAATTTATAATAATATTGGCTTGAGTAGTATCATTAATGATCTAGATTTTTAGTATTCAATTTTCCTTTATAAACAAATACACATGGGGATGTAATACCCTCATGTATAGTTTTCCATATCCCTGGATATTGTGGAACCTTCAGGCATCAAGAATGGGAAATTGTATTTTCCAAAAATTTTTGAGACTCCCTGAAATAATCTTTTTTATTTAATTTTTATTGATCATATGTAATAATGGCTATAACAATAAATGTTAATAAACAGAGAAGCCATAGAAAAGGTGGGGCAAACAGGCTTCATGGCTCGAGTGCAGTCTTTCTGAAGTTTTGAGACACTCTACATGTAAAAAATTGACACAAAATATGAATAAATGAAATGTTCTAACTGTAGGTCAACCAAAATTTCATCACTAGTGCATCTCTTCCTGGTCACTAACAGGGGTTGATACAATATCATTTTGGCCAAGTTTCTGTTTTATTTTAGATTTTCTTAAAATATAAACAACATAATTAATGCAAACTTTATTTAACCAAACCTTATAGTATACAGTTAATTTCTACATATATTACTCACTGTATTAGCATTCCCAATCTCATTTAAATATTTTTTTCATTAAATTAAACATTAATAGAAAACAAATGCAAATATTATTTGTCTGAAAATTAAAAAATACTTCAAACTGTTTTTCTTTGTTATTTTTAAAATGAATCTTTTACAAAAAAATAGATTGTTAATTGCCTGATCAGACAATCATGGTATTTGTTTTGTAAGAAATGTACACAATGTGAAAAATTTCTCATTTTCAGTAAACATTAGTTGAATTGTTAAGACTGCATTTAAAAGCATCTTCAAGTAGGGAGTGAGAGAATGCATTGCTTCATAAAAGCTCATTTCCTTTTTAGAAAAGCAAATATTTTGTTAGCATGCATAAAGCTAGTTTTGATGTAGAAATTGATATTGCTTTAGCCAATTCATTCTTCAGATCCTGATTTAATTTTAGAACTATCTGTAAGAACATCCTTTATTTCTTTTATTGGAAGTTCTTCTGTAAATGTTTCTTTAAAAAGTTTTTCCATTAATGACTTTGCCAATCAACCTATTTCATTTTTACTTGGCAAGACAAAAAAATTCATCATCTTTCATCTCATATAAACAATTAACATTGCTCAAGTATTTGTGAGAGACACCAGATCTCTATTTCTAAGTTTAACTAATTCAATTTTTATTTCCTTTAAAAGCATTTGATTCATTAAAGAATTCTGTTTTTCTAAATTACTGAACAGGAACATAAAAATGTCTTCATTTGTGAGAATATTATCTTCTCTATTGCTTACGGCTTCAAATGCTAATCTTACAGGTTGTAAGCAATTCAGCATACCTTTCAATATTTTTATAATATTTTTTTCATAAATGATTGAGTTTCTGCTTTTATACAGTTTTAATCACATTTACAATCTTTAAAAAAATTCTCTATCATTCTCTCCAGTGTATTCTAGCATGTTTACAGTCCAAAATGACATCTAGTTTCCTCTTTTCACTCCTGATTATTTCTTGCTGCAAAAGAAAATTTTATATTGGAGAATATTTAAATATTTTCACAATTCTTTATATGCTGCTAATTGCTGAGTATAGGTCATTTCAAAAATTACGCTTATCAACTCAGGCCATATTTAACTCAAAATCACTGTCTGCATTTTTATTGTATTGAGAATATGTATTGAATTCACTATTATTGCTATATATCACTGATGCTTCACCTCTCACTGTTTTATCATAAAATACTTTTTGTTACAGATAAATATAGTGCAAGCTTGTAGCAGAACTGTTGAATATTTGGTGATAATTTTCTAAAAAATTTTCATAACAGCTGGAGTCACTTGTAGTTACAACCATATTGATTTAAGTTTTAGCTGAAAGTTTTCTAATCTTTCCTAAATCAAGAACAACACTTTTTCCACAAGACAGTTCTCATGTATTCTTATTAAGTTCAAGGTTCATAGAGAACTTATTGCAATATACATGAACATTCATGTATTGACAATTCTTGCAATTAATCCAATCATCTATTCAAATTCTCAGTTTTTTACTATCACATATGAATACTTCCAATTTCAGGATGTACATTTCTTTCATTTTACTGTAATAATTATATATGTGTCATACATGAAGATGTATTTCTTGGCAACGATATTCTTATTCTTATGAAACTTACGCTAATAACCTCACTTTCTGTGATTGTATTGACTGATATCCCATTCAGGGTTGCTAATTTGCTTATGGTTTCTTTTAAATTCAGTCCCTTGACATAATGTAAAATTGTCACTTGTCTCTTAAAATATCAAGTCATTGAATTATCATTATTTAGTTTATTGTTTTTTTTTCTATTCATTTCATGAATGTGTAGTGGATGCTGATGTAAACTACTGGTTAATGATGCTTTGCATTGCAATGTTTTGGAACATATTTGGCAATGAGCTGATACACTATCCATTATCTTTTTTTAAATATTCCCAACATTCCTTATGTTCTTCATTCATTGTGATGGCAATCTATAAAAAATATTAAAATATATATTTATTAATAATTGATAAATTTAAAAAATACTTATATTGTGCAATAATATTTATAGCTAAAAAGTGCAACAACACACTATGTATGATATGAGATTGTAAATTATTGTAATATTGCAATAAAAGATTGGCAGTGAAAATTGTTTTTAAATAGATTGACTTCCCCATAGTGTCTTAGAGAGCCAAGAACACTCACATCACAATTGGCAGCTGCAAACAAACTGATCGAATATAGTTGGGAGTATTGACAATCCCTTGGGGGAAATGATTTATTGGGGAGAACAGAAACAGTTTGTGTTTATACAGGATAATATTTATTTTATGTTCACAACTCAAGATTTGGCTATAATGTCTTATTAAAGTAAGATACTTTATTTTTACTTTGTTAGTTCATCAGAAGATGACTCTGCACTCAAATCCTGGGTTATAAAAATAAATATGTTTCTGTGTAAATACAAACTATCTTCTGTTCACCATAAACACATGCATTTAATTTATAAGAACTAAAATTAGCTGGGCATGTGTTATTTGATTTTGGTGTCATGCATGCATTTCTGGTGGCATAAAATATTGTGACAGAATGCAAATTTAGCTAGTGATAAGTAGGAAAAATGTATAAAAGATACATTGTAAGTTTCATGTTTATTTCTTCTTGTAAATATTAATGGGGTCAGGGTCTGATATCTTTGATTTCCCAAACATTTCTTAGAATTTCGAAACAAGAAAATAAAAAAAAAAACAATTCCAAGAATGGGAAGGAATTCCCATCTAAAAATACTACTCTCATATAGAAATATCTAATTCCATTTCCATTAACATTCTCACATATTACCAGCTTAAAGAGTAAAGTATACTCAGAAATACAAACAATCTTTTACATATACAATGGAAATGAAACACAAATTGACTAAGAAGAATGCTTAATTTTATGTGACAAAAATAACAAAAACAATTTATTAAAATGATCTGAGTAGTTAAATTACTGATAATTATATGCACACACAAATTACAGATTATTATAAGTAATAATACTTTCTTTTGAACACAGAATACGTTTTATATGAAATTATAATAAAATTGTAACTCTGAATTGTGTCAGAAAATCTATTTAGATATACTTTACAATTTGAGAGAAAAAAAGTAATTTATAAAGGGCTGTAATCTCCTACTTTTTTTGAAATTGAATTTCAAAAAATAATCTCCTACTTTCACTAACAATTTCATATTGCTATATCCTCCTGATGCACACAATTCTTTATCCCTTAATATTATTTCACTCAACTGTTGTTATATTTATTATTTATATTAAACCATCAAACATCATATGATCACCATTCTTTATGCTTACACAAGCTATTTTCACAGAGGCAAAACTCTCCATACAGTAAAGTCACTCAGAGCAAGCTAGAATAATCAATGAAAAGTTTGTGCATAAAATCCCTATCTAGTGCCTACTCATCTAATATACCCAAACTAGTTTCTAGCTTGTGACTTTCATCAGTGAGGTACCTTGGAACTGAGAGCACTACACCTAGATCTCAGAATATAATGCAACTCTCCAGCATCAACTTTTTACTTTTTTAGATAACTATAAAGCTTTGAATCCAAAATAAAAACACAATAATGTTTTCAAGCTAAGCTCATTAGTTAGTATAGTCATATAGATCTGAACTCAGTTTAGCATCAATACTTTTTGGTGTCTTTGGTTCTTTAATAACGGCACTCATCATAATCCTGTTTGGAAGGATAGGTATTAAACCATCAAATATCACATTTTCACCATTCTTTATGCATATACAAACTGTTTTGTACCAAGTGGTGCTACTATATGCAAAGTTTTGCATTAATTATATTGTTATTACAATATCTTTTTAATTAATGGACATTTATTTATTTATATATATAAAGAGCCTGCTAATATATATATATATTGTGCCCATGTATTTATCACAAAAATTTTAACTAGAGCTTACAATATGGCTAGTTTTAAAAAAATTTAAATTTATAACGGTTTATACTATTTTATTTTCATTTTATAAATAGAATAGGTTTAAACTTACTAAATAGGAAGTTTACAAAGAGATTTTAAATATTTTAAAGTTATGTTACTGCAATTTAAATAATAAAAGCAATAGAATATATGTCATTTAAAAAATAAAATTAATTTATGTTTATTATATTTAACTGATATAATAATAAAACAATAGTCTAATTATAGTATTAAACATTATATAATGTATTTATTTAAATATACCCTATATATTACATATATAAACACAGGTATATAATAAGCCTGTGTGTTTCAGTTATTTCATAATAAATAATTAAATATTATTCTAGAATGTTCTGAAAGTGTCACGTCTTAAAGGTGTTTGTGTTAGTCTATGAACTTTCATGTTTTAAGCCAGAAATATTGATTGTGTTTTCTTATTAATAAAAATTAGAAACATTTAAATGTTGCAAATAATATTTTAAAAGTAACAATTAAATTTATTGGGTACTTGGGTATTATTCCTGTAACCAAGGTAAGATAGGATGACTTTTCACATTCGTATCAATACACTGCTAACTTTTTAATGTTGTTAGTTTGTCAAAATCGAACATTAGAAAGTTAGCAATGCTTTGATAATATGAAAAGTCCTCCTATCTTTCCTTTGTTGCAGAAATAATACTCAATACAGTTTTATAAAAACAAAAAAAATATTACATGAGATATACACATACTTTTATAAATTCTACATGGACACAAACTAACTTTTGACACTTACTTAATTCGATCAATTTCAACAAACAAATATGTGGTCCATGTTGCAAGAGAAAAAAAAAGACAACATAAATATATATTTTTATAAAAGTAAAAAAGAAAAAATATTCTACGAATATACACTTATGCAGATGATTCTTGCATACAAATGGCGATTATCATAGCATCCCCCCTCTTCAATGTCCTTCCTTCTCTGAAAGGATTATGGAACAAGTAATTGCCCAGCACATTCTCTAAATGGAATTCTGCCAGGAAATCTAATTTTTGGAATAAACAAATAACAAAGTCAATGTCTTCATTCAATTACAATTAAATAATAACAAACTTGTAATTCAAAAACACAAAGTCAGTCACTGTATGATGTATTACAATCCTCAAGAAAAATGGGTGGGAATGGATTGGTTGCAAGATAGTAGTTTATCTGATGTATGATTTTGTGAATTAGGGCCAGAGAGTTCTGCAGATATACAAATATGATGTTGAAACTGAAATCACTGTGATTAAACATAATAATGAACATGTTGAGGGTCCATGTGGATAATTTTAAACAAGGAGAAAGAAGAATTTTTGTTCATTAAAAGTGTGACTCCTCTAGAAGCTGTTGGAGAGATGGAGTGAAAGAAAAATCCAAATTTGCTTAGTAGATCATTATTTTATTTTTAGAATTGTGATGTAATTTTGTCTCCACCATGCATAAAATATGTGGCAAATACTGTTTAAACCAGTTATTAATTGTATAAACTCGGCTGAGGGAATTTCATTCCTCTGACATTTATGCCAGTGATTTTGATTTTCATTGTGTGATCAAAGACAATCCAGCAAGATAACCTAGACTAATTTCCATGGCTAACTGCTATTGCAGCTCATCACCATAACTATCATTCAGTACATGTGGAGAACTCGATAAATGATCACTTCTGCCAGGGTTGGTTACCTCATCATGAGCAAGTAATTCTGGATTTGGTAGATTAGTGTCAGCAGGGGAGAGGGTGGGATTATGAAGGTCAGATTCGACTTTAGTAGGTTTCTTGGAAGATGGCTTTTCTGAATGGGGTTTTTCATTGGAGATAACTTCTTTAGTCTTTGTTATTTTTTTCCCATCTAATATTTTCCTTTTCTTGTCACCTGACTGGAGAAAGTGTGATTTTGTAGTTCCAGGCAGTAACTATTGAACTTTATCAAGGCTTGAGTCAGAGTCCCAGGAGTTTATTGTTCCAGAGTCTGTTTTTGTTTTCTTTTTGATTTTCTTTTAGTACTTTTAGGTAATGAAGTTGAGGGTGAGGTCCCAGATGTGGTAGATTCAGAGAGGATGGAAAGTGGTTCACAATCAGAGTTGTGACTACAAGTATTTGGAATTTCATGTTTGGTGGCAGAGCTTTTTGTACCTATCTCCACTATTGGTTGCTCGATTATAATTGTTTGTGTGATGATACAATCGTCTGTTTTATTTTGCAGTTTATTGCTTGGGCATTGCTTTGTATTTTGTCTTCATTACAATGATGGGATTTGTTTTTTCTTCCACTGCAGACCAGACAGAGTCTAGCTGGGCATTCTCTGACAAGATGTGATCTTTGTTTGTAATAGAAGCATTGCAGTGGGACTCTCTTAATGAAACAACCAATGGAAAATTATCAATCTTGAGGTTTTGTACCATTTTTGACATTTTTTCCCATTGATGAGGAATTGACTGACAAATGACCATCTTAATTTACTTTATAAATTTCTTTTCTGACATATACTTATGAATACAAAGAAATAAATGTAATAGAAAATAATATCACGTCCAATACAAAGGATCAATTTCAAGAATTATCATGCTATCACACATTCACACAGGCATCATGTCATGTGATAGAATCATGAACTAACAGTGCAACTTTTAACTCGTATTCATAATTTATATCAAAATTCAGGTTCACATTGACTGTATCAAAGCTATGTATAGGGTCATCCACCACAGATAAAGCCAAAATAATAGCAGAAATTCCTCATTTGGTGTACTGATACACTCAGGCAATAACTGCTGAGGTCATACTTAAATACTTATGTGATGGTTTAAGAAAAATAAACTTATAGATTGTATGATGAGCAGATATTCACCAGAACTTCATAATCTGATTAGACATATAATTTAAAACACACAGACATTCATTTTGCAAAAACTGCAAAGTTTGCACAAGAAACATCCACTTTTATTTAGTTATTTAAACTTTACTTGATAAAGACAATAGAACAAAGAAAATAGAATGTTGTTTTAGGATGTGTCATCATTAAATCTTCATTTATATCATTCTGTTTTCATGATGTGAATATTTCATGATAAGATGTGAGTTTTTTAATAATCAGAATAAAACAATAGATTAAATTTGGTGCATTATCCATTTTCAATTTGTGTAATGGTTTATTAAATTTAATAAAAAAACTATAACTCTTGGTTTTATCCATATCCCAGATTTTTAATTTGAGGATCATAACTAAATCATGCAATTAAACAAACCATTCCAATCATAATGCCGAACAAATAATCATCTCTGCATTATTACAAATTCTTTTTTATGTGGAATGGAGTTTTAGATTGACATTATCTTTCTTGAAAATACTTGGTTTTTTTTATTTCACTACCATTACATGTATTGGATATAAACTTAGTGCAGATTCTGATGGCTTTTGATTATGCAATCTTATTCTGGACTTTTTGAAGACCTTCACTATTTTTCTACTGAACCTTTTTTTCATTATTCACTTTTACTGCATTCATATAATATTCTTTGTGCCTTGGCTAGAAATCTGTTTGGTGATAAAAACTCTCTTCTTTATACTTAAAATTATCTGTGTTTTTGTTTAATAGTTGGCTACCTGTTCAATAATACAATAATCTTGTGTCTGAGATTATTTGGTTCTGTATTAATAAGTAAATGTTAGTGATTTATCTGTATAATTTGGCTTTCAGTTAAGGGGTAAATTGTAAAAGTATTCAACACCACCATGTCTATGAAAAAGGTTATATATGTCTTATTGAATTATGCTCTACTTAAGAGATTTGGAACATTATCCCTTCTTGATATTTCCTATCCAACAGTTTTCCAATGAAACTTTATATGTTTTAAAAGTATTATGTTTATTCAATAGACAATTCCATCAAGCCTGTAAATATTCTTAAAGATGATTATACATTAAGGCACAATACACTCTCTCATACATTGAGTTTAGTTAATAATATCATTTTCATGTATGAATGTTTTCTGTAGGTGCTTCACTTAATTGCTTTCTGAATGTTGTATTTTTTAAAAAAGTACTTACCAACCACATATATCATAGAAAGTACTGGAATTTATCTTCATATACTCATTTAATTTCTTTGTATTTCTTCTGCTTAAATTATTGTTCTAGGACATTCATTCAAGTACTTTTCTGTTTTACAGCCAAAAACTTAGTTTTGGTCCATCTCTTTCTATTCTGCCTTTGTTTTTCAACCAGATAACAAAGTCATTGCTAATTTTCTGATTTTCAGTTTTCTACACATCATTCTGGGGTTTTTTCTTCTATATAATGCTTCTTCTTTTGCCTTTTCCTTTCCTTCATTTAATGTTTATTAATGTTCATTATAATTTCATCTATTCTCTTCTGTAAGTTTGTTCATTATTGCACTATAAATTCTTCAATACTCCTTCAACACTTTAAGCAAATAACTTTATTTATATATTTTACAGTTTCGACTGTACTAGCAGTCTTCATCAGAACTACAACATAAAAAATTAGACAAATATTATATCAATACAACCAAAATTATTATTCTTCATATTTCCATATAAAAGTAAAATAAAACAAAATAATATAAAGCAAAAACAACTCAATCCAAACCCTTTTCAACCAAAATCCTCCCAAATCTTTCAAAAATCCAACACATAAAAATTAAACTACAAAAAATATAATATTAAAATATATATATAATAATAATAGCAAACTAATAATAAAAAAATAACAATAAAAATAAAAAATAACAATAAAAAAAAAATAACAAAAACATTTTAAAATCATTTTTAAATTATTCTTCAAAATGACAAACAAATAAATGTATTAAAACAATTCAAATTTTATCATCAAACCATTAAAAACAAAACCCTTAAAACCCATTAAACCAATAATCTAAAATTTAATATCAAAAATTATCATTTTTATCATAACTAATTACATATATAAGACCAAATACCCAAAAAACAAAAATTAAAATTAAAAAATAAACTTAAAAAAAAAAATAAAAAAAAAAAATTAAAAAATTAAAAAATAAAAAAAAAATTTTTTTTATCCAATTACTTCTTGCTCATCTGTGTTTTATTTTTTTTTACATAATTTAAGTCCTCATTGGAGTTTTTAGTCACAATCTTAATTTTTTAAAATTTTATAAAACATGCTCTCAAACATGGTCTTCATTTCTAACCTCATATTTTTTTTTCTTTTATTGCAACATCTTTTTGTTTTGTTGCTGATTATTTGTTTTAACACTCTCTTTTACTTTCATCATATTTATCAAAATTACCATCGTAGCACACTTCCTCATGATTTGAAACTCTGACTCCTTCACTACTGGCCTTTTTATTTAATTAAATAAGACCTAATCCATCACCCTTCCTCGCAATCCCTCTCTAATACTGATGTACATGTATATATCTGTTTTCAGCCTTTTTATTTTGATAATTCTACAATCTTTTTTACTCACCTATATTAATAAGTGCATATTTCTAGTTTAATTATTTTCCTTATTTATAGCCCTTATTAATATTTTTCTTTTATTTTCTTTCCTGCTTGGTTATTTATTAAAAAATACTATTTTCATGTTTCAATCCAATCTATATATTGTATATATATATATCTTTTGTTACATTTCCTTAAATACAATATGATCTATACAGCTTATAAATAGTCGAATTTCTTATCTTACTTTTAATTTTATGCTTATATTACTAAATTAAAATTTTAAATACAAAGATATTTTATATATCTGGAAACAAGATGCACTATAGGGAATTTGAACACAGACTTTCAAGTTCCCTTTGACCATCGACTCTATCTTGTACAACTGATAAACATGACTACAGACACATGAAAAGATGAATGATCTCCAATATATATATATATTTAATGCTGAACCAGCACTCATCAATTGTTCCAGATCATCATCTTCCACGCACATATATAATCAGTGCCTGGTTTGTATAAAGATAGTAAATCTTCACACTTTAATGGACAGACTTCAAATCTACTCCAGTCTCTAACTCTTCAACCATTTATACCATTAAAAATATGATGATGGAATACCCTAATCCCTTATTAATATCAGTATTATTGTCCTGCCTATGTTGACTTGAAGTCACGCTGATTTCCCTCATGTATGGGACCTTGTCCATTTAAATACACAGAAGAGGGATGGGCAGAATAAAGGCTAAATTTGTAAAATTTTAAATACAACAACTAGAAAATATTTCTTAAATTCATAGCTTAGCTAGGCAAAGATAGCTTATATAAATTCTATTTAAACCTTATTAATATAATATGCAAGAGTAATTATAACAAAACAAATGAGAAAATGAAGCTTGCAAGATTTTATAAACAACATATTTTATAAAATTATTATCATTGATATTATTCCCTTTGCAACACTTTTTTTCCCCATGTTTCATAGCATCGGCCGGGAAACGAACCCGCTAACCCGGGACAACTGCTTGTAAGGCTGCTGTGCTGACCTCTCTCGACCACCAATGCTTGACATAAAACAAAATAACTTTAAAAATTAATCAAATAATGTAATTCTAATTTCATATAAATAAAATATTTCTATTCACATACATTTAGATGATTAATATTGTACTCTATTCATTATGTAATTAATATTACTCTCTGTCTCTTTTTTAAACAAATTCTAACTCTTCATATTCGGAGGAAATAAATAACAATACCCTTTTTATAATAACAAAGAAAAAAAAAAACAATTTTATCCAAAATAGAAAATCTAATATAATATATAAAAAAATTTACACATTTTTATTTTATATTTTAAAAAGGATTTCATTAAATAATGCACAGGTATTTGTTTAAATAATATGCACATATTAGTTTCAAGTATTTTTAAATCTTTTAGGTTTTTATATGAAAAGATATTTTATCAACTTTTGGATGGTTTTTCTTTAGTTGACTTCTTGATTCTTATTTACTCTTGTTGGGAACAATCTTATGATTGTTATCTGGAGACATTTATGCAGATGGGCATAATTTTTCTTTAATTCTAGATTTATTAATTGGCAAAAAGATTTGGATTAGACATAATTTCAATGGTCAAAGTAATCGTCTCATGAGCACAGAACACTTAGGGAGGCTAGTAATAGCAGATGAATTTTGAAATATTTAACTAGGACATGGTGGATATTTTAAAACTGAGTTTTAGGATTTCTATGGCATATAAAATCTCAATTGTCTCGGAGATTATTAATTATATTTCTTCCAAGCTCACTGTAGTCAACTTTAGCCAATTTGTTCTTTTCCTGACCTACACTCACTTTCTAACAATCAGATTATAAATAAATGCAAAAAATAAATAAATAAAACTTGCCTGATCCAGTTTTATATACACTAACTTATTTGTTATTTCTATAATCCAAATATATATATATGTTTGTCTTCTAGTTTGTACTTTTTAATTTAGAAAGCTAGTTAATACCATTATTTCATCTTAAAATTATTTTCAGACAATAATCTGATGTCTGTTACTTTTATTATTGTTATATATTTTTTTCTCATGTGTCATAGCATCAGCCGGGAAGCGAACCCGCTATCCCGGGACAACTGCTTGTAATGCAGCTGTAGCTGACCTCTCGACCACCAATGCTTGACTATTGTTACATATTTCCCACCATTATTATGCTGTTTTGCAACACCTTTAATCTTAAAATTTTAATTACAGAAAAGCAGTAGGTGTTTGTATGTTTTAAGATTTTTTTTTTTAAATATAAAATACTAAATATAATTGCATTTTGCAATCACACATGTTTACAATGAAATAAGATTTCTAATTGATTTTTTGATTTTGTTTAGTGATACTTACTTCATCAATTCCATATAACTAACTACATAAAAATAGGCAAAACTCTCCATACATTAGTGATACTCAGTGCAAGCCACAGTAATCAATGGATGCCAGAAGGCTTAAGCTTAAAATCCCCATAGAGTGCCTACTCATCCAATATCCCCAGACTAGTTTCTGGCTTTTGGCCTTCATCAGTGAAGAACCTTGGATCTAAGTGCATTGCACAAGCCTTCTGATATCCATTGATTGCTCTGGCTTGCACTGAGTGACAATAATGTATGGAGAGTTTTGCCTATTTTAATAATAGTTATAAGTAAGCATAAGAAATGGTGATCATATAATGTTTATTGGTTTACAGAAAAATCTATCTATTGTTTTTTAATTTTTTTTATTTTTGTTTCTTTTAATTGTTGATATAGAACAACATTAATTAATCCTACTAATTAATTGGCACCCCCCTTTTAACAATTAATAAAACTTTGTTAAAATGGATTTATAAATCCTAACATATGTTATGTAGTTGTATGTCACAATATCAAACCCTCAGTGAGGAACAAAATAGAGTCAACTGATTTTCAATCACAGATTCATTTCATTAAGTTTATATAATTATAGTCATGCTCATCCATCTTTTCTTGGATTTTCAAGCTAGGTTTTTTATATATTCATAAGAAAGGATACCTAATAATTGGAGAGAGACATGATACACAACAATCACAACAACTATCTATCAGCTAGTGTAAGCCATTCAAATCATTCAGATGTGGGTAACCTAATTCTTCCATTTGTATTTTAGGATTGTGAACATACAAATATTGCAATTATATAAATGGTGTCTAACAGAAATATTCCTATTAGAAGCTATTCAAGTGTTTTACAATTTTGTCTAGGAGATTCACTATGTTGAACAATCTTTTATATATATTAAAACTATTTTCTTCAACAATGTGAATGTTCTAGAAACACATCATGTGGTGATTAGAACTTAGTATCAAATTTAACATCATTAAATATAACATTGTAAAACAATATTTGTCAAAATTTTAAATATAAAAATAATTTTTACCTAAAAATGTTAATTCAACTTAAAATTAATTTAAAAAAAAAAATCACAAAATTGAAAACGTTGTTTTATTTATAACTAAGAAAATTGTTAAAATGTTTCTATTTTAAAATCCAATAGCAAACAAAATCAAAAATCAATCACCAAAAATACAGAATAATTCATATTATTTTAATCATCTGCTTAAGGCATTTTATATTTCATTACGTTTTAACTAAGACCATGAGTCATGCAATGTTGTACTGCATTGTTATTAAATGAGTACATTTATCTTCAAATTAGATATCATTTATCATTTATTTTAAATGTTAAATATTTTTTCAAATGTAAAATACAGATGAACTTATATTTAATTTTTTGAACACTTACAACAACAAAAAAAAAGAAATTGAAGCATCAATAACATGATTTACCATCATTTGTATTGACAGAAGTTTGTTGTAAATAAAAATGTTAAATAACTGCTTAAAATACAAAAATCATGGTGGAAAAAAC
Source organism: Epiperipatus broadwayi (assembly GCA_028023455.1). Lineage (NCBI taxonomy): Eukaryota > Metazoa > Onychophora > Udeonychophora > Euonychophora > Peripatidae > Epiperipatus > Epiperipatus broadwayi. Next base: position 7,097,337 of record JAQFVV010000049.1, on the reverse strand, counting down.
TACTTATAATTCTGCTGGTTAGCAATTAAACTCTGATAGAAAGTACATTAGTGTAAAAGATTCTGAAATTCAGTGGCATGAATTACAAAGCATGGTGTTTAATGCTGCAGCTTCTAATCATGAATACAATTACATGAAATGATCATGAATAGCAACATATTTTGAAATTAAAAAAAGCTTTCCAAATAAGGTCAACTTAAAAAAAGTTTTTATTAACTAATCAAATAATCATTTACCTATACATTACATTTAAATTGTAATTGTTATGTGTACACATATATTTCAGATTCATTTTTTCTAAATGTCATGTTAATGCTTTTATGTTTTAATAGTTGCTGATTTATTCTACAAAAAGAAGTTCCTTTTCTTGATTGATAGATTTTTTTCAGGTTATTTAGCATACACATAGGTGAAATCATAATAATGCATTTGTAGTTCTGGTCTCCTGGAAAACATTGGCTATGAGAGTTTTCTATTGGTTTCATTGAAGATATTGCCTCATTCTCTGTACCTTTTCTCTATAGTAGACTATTTAAACAAACATTTAGCAGGAAAAGACATTCTGAAAAACAGCCCAGTTCCTTCTGATAATTATTGTAGTCATCATTTATAAATGTGGGATTTATAATTTCATAATGGTCCTTCCTTTATATATGTTATTATTTTCCATTTTTCTATTGGAATATTAGCTACTTCTTCATTTACAATTATTTCAGTGGTTTAAGCAGCAACTTTTTATGCAAGTTAATATATTTTTCTTCTTAGAAGATAAAGTCCTTCACTCTATTTCAGCTGCAGACAGAAAGAGCAAGAACAATATCAGAAATTCATTTTTGTAACAAAAATCTCTCAATTTCATGATAAATGTGTGCAGATAAACTAACAAAAATTTTATTTTAGATTTTTCTTATCTCTTTTATTTCTAATTACTCAATGTGATTTTTTTATCTTACAAAAGAAATAACTCAACAGATTCATCTTCTACACATCTATTTATCTGCTAACAAAAAAAATAAGTTTAACATTAAAAAATTCCTTCTAACTTTTAGAAAGAAAAATGTTATACTTTTTTTTTTTTACAAGATTTAACAAACCCGAATAACTTTTTTTTTTTTTTTTATATCAATACAGAGCCATAAGCAGGACTTTATTTGTAAATTTATCACTTTAAACAATTTGATTAAATAAAATTAAAAATATATATATAATTTTTTTTTAGCTTTTTTTTTTTTTTTAAAAAAAAAAAAAAAGCCCCTTCATTTTAATGAAATGGAAATTGAAGAATTTAATCCCATGTACAATAATATTCTGGTACATTATATATATATAATTAAATATTATCTGGGTGCATCTGTGTATAATTAATTGTAATATATATATACACCAATATTTTGACCTGCTCACACTGATAAGCAAAAGTGTGACATAGCCAGCATGTTGGTGTATATTTTTTTGCTATAATTAATTATACACAGATGTACCTGGATGATATTTTATTTATATCTGTAACTTGTAAAAATATTTGTTCTAATTTATGTATGTATATTGAAATGACAAAGATAACTGATAGCTTCATTAAATATAGTTAGGCAAATATTTTTAAATTGTCTTTTACAGGGTAAAATGCCTGTCCAACAGCTTCTTCTAAAAATATAGATGAAGAAATGGCACTACCATATTTGCTAATACAGTAGTTAGATAGAAAGTGTTTGAGAAGTTTTCTATCCTTGTTTTATCCTCTATCTTATTAATATTGAATAGTTACCTGGATTGTCTATGGCCCAATTCTGTTGAAAATTTTCCAAATTATCTCAGCCTGATTTTAAACCCAATTCATAAGCATGTCAGGCAGAGAAACTACTGTTTGTATTTTGAGATTCTTATAATTATAAATGCATAATAACATTTTCAAAATGTATGTATATATTAGTAAATTAGAAATACCAGGTTTTTAAAATTATATTTATTGTGTGGAGTATGATTTTAAAATTTTATCATAGCTTATGGATCAGCCATTTACTTCTGAAAACACATGTTTTGGTTCATTAATTCAATTATTTTTTATTGTAGTTAAGTATCTAAAAGATAATTTGAGGTTTTGTGATTTAGTAAATGGCAAAAAACATTTAATTTTTATCAGATATATTTTTTTCCACATGTCTTTGATTATATGTTTCAGTGATGTGTGTTGAAATAAATGTTAGTAAAACATTTAAATATATATTATATGAAGTTAAGCTTAAATAACAACAACAACAACAACAATAATAATAATAATAATAGTAGTAGTAGTAGTAATAGTAATAATAATAATAATTGTAAATATACAAATGAACTCATGTACAATCTGTAAATCTATTTTATCAGTGTACTTTTTCTGGTAATACCATATGTAATCTATTTACTATACAGAAAATACATAATTTGCCAAAAAAGGCTTTTCTATGATAATTTTATAATTTGTAATCTTTGTTGCTTGTATATATGTATTTTTAAACATATTTGTCTATTGTAATCTATTTATTGTGCAATAAAATATATTGTTGAAATATAATAATAATAATAATAATAATAATAATAATAATAATAATAATAATAATAACAACAACAACAACTATCTATTTATTTATAAGGGGATGATTCCATTATGATTAATAAATAATAATTACATACTGCCCAATGCTATACTAGTAATAATAAATAAATAAAAATTCATATAAGGATTACTATAGTTTTTTTGGCTAACATTGTCATATTGTAGAATTTTTATTTTAATAATAATGTGTATATGAAAATAAATTGTAACATATACTATATGGATTAAAAAGTATGTTTCTATTGTATCTATAATATGGGAGAGTGGACTGACTTCTAGGCTGATGGATGGTTGTGATAGAATTGAGCTAAGATGAAAAATACACTGAGATAAAATATAATTTGACAATGTATATATATATATATGTTAATATTTTCATAGACAAAAGATAATTATTTATGAATATTTGATTTGAAAAGATGATATACATAGTTTAAAAGTATCTTGATTAGAGTTATCAAATGCCTGAAAGAAATACATGTCTGCTCTATTTTTTATTGTGCTATGTGAATATAGTTGAAAACATTTTCTTTAAAAGATGAGTTAATATCTGTTTTATATATATATAAAGATTTAAAAGTAACTAATCAAGTGTTGGTGGTCGAGTGGTTAGCACAGCTACCTTACAACCAGCTGTCCCGGCCGATACTTTGACACATGAAAAAAAAAGTAACTAATATTTGTTATGAATGGAGATATTAGCTAGGTTTTAATTTGTTTTATTTTTATAAAAAACTTTATTTGGTTGTCAACATGTAATTTAATGCAAATTTTTCAGCGATAGTCACATGGGACAGCAAGAAAATAGAACAGATTAATGTCGCTTTCATACAAGTGATAAGTTTAATAAATTGTAAGTCATTATATGAGTAGTTTCATCAAAAATTCACAATCGCATATAAATTCGATTAATTTAAATACCTTTGTAAATGAATATCGGCTATTAAATATATTGCAATGATAATGTATAATAATATTGAAATAATAACTGTCGTAGCATCCAGATATTAAAAGAATCATTTATATGACAGATTTTCTAAAATTATTTTAATAAACTCTATATATTATATTAACTCATATAGTTAGAAAATTAATATAAAAAGGCATTACTTGAAAATTTAGTAAAACGACTTTTAGAAAGTCTAAATTATGACGGATTCTTATCACGTGAGCATATAAAGATAATTATTTCAGAAATATTATTGTTTATTTCTACTGCTACATTTAATCAGCTTTGTAAATTAATCTGTAAAATTAATTTAATCTCTCTCTCTATATATATATATATACAGGATACGTGTGTGTATACTATATCCTGTGCTCGTAGACAGGTAGAATGCTAGCACGACTACATCCCATTCTAAACACAATTTATATTTTAAATTGCTGCACACATATTTTTAATGATTGACTCAGTATTTGTTTGTTAATTCTAGTAACTATTGTTTTTAACTAAAATATATATTTTTCTTTTTTACAAATTTATACACATATTTTAAAAAAATCTTTTTAACAAACAAATCATTTCCATGGATATTAAGTTTGTTTAATATTGATCATTGTTTTAGTATGAGAAAATAATGATTTATTTTTCTAAAAGTAAAAAGAAAACTTTAGTGTAAAATATTTTATAACAAAACATTAAAGATATTGAGAAAACTTGACCATTGTATTTCTATTTTTGCAATAATAAGATATTTGGGAGATTAGATGTGCATAAAGTTATTGCATAGGTCTTCGCATCAGCAGTATATGGATGAGTTGGAGCAGATGTTTGGATTGTAAAATCAATTTGAAGCTGATATGAACAATGTGATTGAATTCAACTACAAGCTTAAGAAATAAAGACATTTTCTTTAATAAAAAGAATTGAATATGAATTCAAGATCTGAGGTGTTTAAACGAAGAATAAAGTTCAGCATTGTAATTTAAACTGTCGGTTTCAATGTTTGTTAACAATTATAATAGGGAATGTACCACATGGGTTTCTTATTCCAAAATGACAAAACTTTTGAAATAGAATTTAATTTTTAAGTTTTTATATATACATAAAAGCTCATGTTATAATGTAGATATCCATGACCTTTAACTCAAACATAAGTAAAATTTGGATATTTCATGTTTCAACTGCAAGATTAAAATTTAGCCTATAATCAGTCTAACTAAATATTTAATTATTAGTTAATAAATAATTATAATTTATGTTCATCTAAAAATTATTAATGATGATTCATTACTTGCAGTCATATGTTGGATCATTTTTATCATTAACTTGGAATTGTTAAATGTTTTAGAAAAAAACAAACAAATTTTATTTAAATATTTCTTTATGTATTCAATTGTTAATAACAGTTTCCAGTTTAATATTAAAAATAACATTTGAAAAGATACTATTTTTTTCTCTTCTTCAGATGTAACTAGCCTGACCAGTGGCAAAGAAGTCAAACTACAATTTTTAGATTTATGAATGATGAATTTAAGATGACACTCTACTAAGTAGGCTATTTTTTTGGCTGGTATTAGTCAATAAAATTTAATATAATTATCTACAGTGTTCATTTAATTTCTTCATTTATTTCTTTTAAAGGCAACATTAATAAGCGATTTTTAAATATTGTGGACTATTAATTCATGTTTTTTACTTTCCCCTTTTTTTCAATGCTATTATGAAACACACATTCATTGGTCCATGTGATATATGCTAATACAAACTTATCCATCTTTTACTCTCTTATAATTTAACCGTGAATACTTAAATAGAATTTAACCTGTAATGAATGCACCTTAAATTTTCTAATAGTCAAGCAATATTTCTTTGCTGATAGAGAGACCTCACAAACCATGACCCAAGATAGTGACTTTTATAAAGATAAGAGATTGTCATCTTATCTTTAACCTAAATTTCTACATCACTATCTTGTGTCATGGTTTATGAGGTCCCTCTATCAGCAAAATAATATTGCTTGACTATTAGAAATTTTAAGATGTATTTGTTACAGGTTAAAGCCAATTTAAGTATTTACATATACTTCCTGTGCACTCAATAAAATATAATTACAACTCTACAATTAATTGTGTTAATTGGATTATAAAAATAAGTCAGTACATGACTATAATATCTAGTTCTTTTTATCTAGAAAAAGAAACATAAAATTCTCACAAACAAACATTTGATGAACCCAACATTTTTTTAACATTTTTATTGTGCAATCTCTTGTGTTCACAATTTTGTAACTTCTATTATATATATACCCATTTTAAAATAATAATAAAAAGAAGAATAAGAAGAAAAAGAGGAAGAGAAGTAGAAGTTGATATTTTATAATCATTTAAATTAAAAAAAGTCCAAGCATGAACTTTTTTAAGATTTTAAAAATGTTCAGAGGAGTGGTTAATTTCTTTCTCAATTTATTTCCTTGTAAAAGTAAATATTTTCTATTAACATTTGAATTATTCTTCTAAAATAATATATTTGACACATATTTTGTCAAAAAAATAAATGTGTAAAAAAGAATAGAAAATAATACTTTCATTTAAAAAACAAAACAAAAAAATAGAACAGTCAAAATTATTGACAAAATCTCACCTGTGAAAAGAAGAAACTACTAATTAGTGCCTTGGAAGATATGTTCTTGTTTATTGTTATAATGTTAAATTTAAATATTAGTAATTTACTCGTTCTAAAAAACCTGAAGGTGTCAGCGTTATTCAATAAATTTTTCATATAAAATTAATGCAAAATCAGCAAAACAATGTTAAAAATATCTGTTAAAGAATGAATTACAGCATAAATATATTGATACAATCCATTCTGAGAAAATGTAAATTTCACATTGAATTATCAACAATGTTGACAAAGATATGCATATAAATATCAGAACTTAAATAATAGGTGGATTCATTCTATTCTTATTCATTTGTTCAACAATTAGAGTGCTATTAATTCACAATTTGAAAGAAGATGACTTACACTCTTTATTTACATACACATAGTGTATTTTAAGATAGAATGATCTCATGGTACACAAGGTAGTGTGTGCATGCATATATATTTAAAGCTTAAAATGAGAAATGGATAGTGCCAAACTTTAAATATATAACTATTTAAAATAAAGTATGGAATAATTTTAAGGCTAATTGATTAAATAAAATTTCTTGGTTTTGAAATATTATATATTTTTTAAAAATCAAATCAATTTTGATTTTAATAAAAATGTAAATTTTAATGCTACAAAAAAAGAAAAGAAAATTATATTTGTCCCAAACAGTTATGATTTTTCTTTGTAATACATTTTAATTATAATTCAAATATTTGTTTTTAATTAAAAGATTAATATTAATAAAAAAACAGAACAATGATAATTATGTTGTTTTTATTAATCAAAAAAACTTACTTAACCTTTTTGTTTTTAAATTCATTAATATAAGTAATGGATATTGGAGAGAGTGTCAAAAATTATTTTTGAAGAAAGATAGTTGCTAGTTTCCATATTAAAAGAGATTAAACTCCCAGAGAAGTAACACAATAGCTTCTTTGAAATGATTCACAGTCTATATATGTAAATTAGAACTTTTTAATTGAATTGATAATTGCCAACATTTATCTCATCCATTATACAATGAAGAGCAAGCCTACAGGATTCTGTATATATGCATAAAAGCAATGACAAAAATCTTTTATCTCTAGTATATCTACTGTACATATGTGAGACCTGTTTTACACATGTATGAAAGCAATAAAAATCAATTATTGAGACAATTTTTTTAATATTTGTAGATAAGCATTTATTTTATAGCGCTATGTTTTATAAATTGTAATACATTAAAGATCAGCCTTTTCAAGCTATTGTGCATGCGCTTTTTACGAGTGTTAATAATAAATGAATATTTTCATTCCCAACACAAGATATAGTATTTGTGAAAGAATAAAATGAATCCACTTATTCTTTCCAACCCAAATGCTTATATATGGGCAAATCTTAAGTACTGGAAATGAAAGCGTGAGGATAGACTACTCACTTTAAATTACTGTTTACGATGTCTGAATGAATGACGATGAAATTATCTAGAATTTACTAAATGTCACTCTCAAATGAAACTTCAACATATGTAAATAAGCATTTATTTTATAGCACTATGTTTTATAAACTTAAGCATATGTAAATAAGCATTTATTTTATAGCACTATGTTTTATAAATTGTACAATTTATAAAACATAGCGCTATAAAATAAATGCTTATTTACATATGTTTAAGTTTCATTTGAGAGTGACATTTAGTAAATTCTAGATAATTTCGTCAACGTCATTCATTCAGACATCGTAAACAGTAATTTAAAGTGAGTGGTCTATCCTCACGCTTTCATTTCCAGTACTTAAGATTTGCCCATATATAAGCATTTGGGTAGGAAAGAATAAGTGGATTCATTTTATTCTTTCATAAATACTATATCTTGTGTTGGGAATGAAAGTATTCATTTATTATTAACACTCGTAAAAAGCGCATGCATAATAGCTTGAAAAGGCTGATCTTTAATATTTGTAGAAAAAATACAAAGTTAAAAAACAAAGGAACTTTCGGATTGTTATATTTTCTTATATTAAAAACTTTTCTTTACAATTTAAAAAAGAATTTAATATTAATAATTACATATTTTACTTTTATGTTGGCATATGCATATGTCTGTATTTAGTTTATATATGCATATAGATGTATGCATTTAACATTTAACTTATATTTGATTGAATTAAAATAATATTGACCTGTTTATAATTAATCATTAAAATATTTTATAAATGCATCTGTTTTCATATACATACGTATAATATCTTTCATTACACATTATTGACATGTTGCTTGTATGTAGACTAGTGCAACATGAATATGAAAATTGTTTGTGGTTAGACATAGAATATCATTCATATAATACAATACAGTGAGAATACCAATAATTCAGACAAGCTCTTAATTGATAAGTGTGATAAGAGAAAATATTTAAAATCTCTATCTGGAACATTCTTATCCACAGACCAATTGGTTTTGAGCTTATGGCTCACCTTAGTGAGGAGCTAGAATATTCAGACACTAGATCTAAAATATCAACTCAAAACCCAGCACTTATTTCATAAGTAATATTTAAGTAGAAACTCTGAAGATTTCAGACATGAAAATGTCTTTTACTCCAGCTATCTAACTTAAATAGCTATAAGGGACTGAACCAAATTCAGATCTACCATATATTAATAGTCTCAGCGTAGCCAAATCCATAAAGGTAAAATTATAATAATCAATAAAGCAAGTCATATATAACATGACATCACTTTTATAAGCTTGTATTTACAAAAATGTAATACAGAGAGTATACCAATAGCTCAAACAAGCTCTTAATTGATGAGTGTGGTAAGAGAAAATATTTACAATCTCTATCTGGAACATTTTCATCCCCAGATCAATTGGTTTTGAGATTATGGCTCAGTGAGGAGCTAGAATATTCAGACACTAGATCTAAAATATCAACTCAAAATCCAGCACTTATTAGTATCATTCATAATACTTATTTTGATATGTGTAATACCCAAAACTTATATTTACAAGCTGATATAGTCAATTTTTAATTTTTATTTTCATTTCATACTTATTTAGAAAACGTTAAGCCATGAAACAAAATTTTATTACACTGTTTCAAAATTTTCAGTAGAGAAAGTTTGACATTTATATTGAAACTATAGTAAATTTGTATCTACTTAATAATAATTAAGTGATGGAGATATGTGTATGACATTGTGATCTATGCCAACTGATGAGTGCTGATTCAGCATGAAATACACATCTTGGGTTTCATTTATATTTTACAAATGACTTTGGTCATGTTTCAGAAATCTGTGATTGAATATAAATTACAAATATAATGTATAAATTAAATATAGGAAGTTAAATTATAATATGAATCATGTAGGTCTTACTAAAAAAATGTGAAGTGGATGTTTAAAAATGCATTTAAAGTGAAAGAGTTTAATCAGGATTTTGAGTTAAGAAATAATTGTAATATAATTGAACTAAAGTGAAAAATGTACTGAAAAGAACAAAACTTGAATATATATATATAAATAAGAAATTCAAGAAAATAAGAACAATATGTTAATAAAATTTCAAATACAATCTAACAAGTTTAAATGTAACATACAAAGTTACTTCTGGATGATTTCCTAACATTGGCTCCAATTTTTTAAATTTATTATTTGTTGAATAAAATGTTATAAAAAAATTTCGGTCAAAATATTAACTGTACCACTACATTTGTGATAAATTTCAGCTAGATAAAAAAAAAACTTCAAAAAAGTATGTTCAGAAAATATATGGAAAACTTATATTTTCTGGGATTATATATATAAGCCATGTAGACAAATTCTTAGGACAAATTTTCATAATCTAGAATTAATAAAACTTAAAAATTCTTTTAAATTCCTAACAAGTTTATAATTTTTTTGAGACAGGTACTCTTAACTAAAGAGTAATCAAGAATAGAAAGCGCTAAATATGTTCTCATTCATCAATTCTATAACAAAGACAACTATATGATAAAATTTGCCTCTAAGTGAAGTATTTAATAACTGTTTTTTTTCAAATGCTCTAAAATTTTATGAAACATAATAAGTATATTTATATATGGATGCGTCTATAAGATAACAAAAATTAACCTTTAACTAGCATGCTTTTAACACCATGCATTAGAATCTTTATTTCAATTATGCATTCTTTTATATAAATTCATATTTATATTCAGAGGATCATAACATGTGCATTAATTCAAATATTGAATTCCAAATTCTCATTAATAAAAAGAAAAATTAAATGTCAGATCTCAGAATAAGCATTTAAAAGCACTACCATCTATGAATCCACTATTATTCAAATTTACAATAGACAGCGCTAGAGCGACAGTTACTCTTGCTTATATCATATTGTGTCATGTAAAAAAAAACGATAGTAAGTTGGTGCATGTGTGTATACATATAATTCAATACTGCCTATCGCTATACTAGTAATTATAAATAAAATAGAAAATCATGTAACTTTAAAATATTAGCCTGAAAACAAAATTCGATTAAATTTTACTCACGACAATTTCTGCATGTATTAATAAACAAACTTTCTTAAATAAAATTCAATTAGATATAAATAATTAGACGGCTATTTTGCTTTGGATATATATTATAAAAGTATGTGTGTGCTTAAAATGCACTATGAATTCATGCATCCAAATTGAAATAGTACTTAAGTGGGGAAGGGGTGAGGAGGGCTTTATTTAGCTCTATGATTTGAGGCATTAAATTCTATAATGGTATATGTTGTTCATAAACAAGTTATAAACATTAATATAAATAAGAAGGGAAAAAACCTTTGCCAATATTTATAAGGGGTTTGGGAGATGTAAATAATGAGTCTTTAATCTTTCAAAATTAATTTTACATATACATCTGTCAGTAGATACGAAAAGGATATAAATAATATATTTTGAAATTAAAGATATATTTTATTAATTCCAAAATATGCCTTAAATAATCTAATTTTCTTTCATTAGGCCTGATATATGACTGAAGTCGATTCAGATAAGAGAATGAAATAAATAAAACAGAATATGGAATTAAATTAAGAAAAATCATTTATATTTTATTTATAATAAAACTGAGATACGGATAAACAAGTATAAGTATAAGTTTATTAACTTTAATAATTCAACTATTATTAGGAACTGTAATTTATTATAATATTTACACGAAGAACATAAATAAATAACAAGATAAATCTTTTTCATAAACTTTGTTGAAGTTCTGGAAAGAAAAACTAAAGAAAAGGATATCATTAATTACCCCATAAACATATTAAACTCTACATCAGATTTATTATTATATACACACTACGTGGAGATTTGACTAAATTTTTATATTTATGTCAATCATACCAAGTCATTTTTACTATGTTATAATTGAAATTTCAATATAAAAATGATTTAATGTATTAACAGCAGCTGTAAGTAAATATCTTAAATATACAAATCTTTTAACTAAATAAAGTTGAATTCATCATTTATCTATTTTTTCAGACGTCAACATTAAACAATAAAATAATCTTATCCTCAGATAAGTATATGCTGACAAGGCCTAAATAAAGTAGTGTCGAATGAGAATTCTAATGATGTAATATGAAAGAATTAAAGTCAAATTATCTCAGAAACACAGTATTTAAATGTACTATAAACATATCATGTCTGATATTTTTAATACCTCCTTTGATTTAGCTTTATTTTTAAGATAAATATAATGTATCTAACTATCTATCTAGTCTTTTCGTCCATACAGATTATTCATTAAGTATAATATGCACATATATAAATATTTAAATTAAAAATAAAATAAAATAGTTTACCTGAAACAACAATACTTTCTTGAGGAGTTCTAAATAATAATACAAAAAAGCATAGCATAGTAACAATAATATATATTCTAATCTAAAGAGAAAGAAATAGCAAAAAAGGTCATATCTTCCCTTACAGTCAGGGGATCATTTTAACCTTAAATAAAAGAATCAAGTCTCTTACCAACTATCAGGACAATGATGAAATTATCCTTCAACTAAGCTCAGTGGATTATTGGTTATATTAACATTTAGTCCAGAGATATGCATCAAAATATAAAGGGAATCAAAATAAATGACAAAAGCATATTATTATAACATAAATAAATTAAGAAGAGGAGAAAACTCACTCGTTCTTATGCATTACTATTTAAATTAATCAACCTTCCCATATTAAAATGCATCTCCCAAGTAGAATAGGTAGTTTATATGTGATATAAAATCTTATAATGATTTTCTGTTATTCTTTCTTAAAATATCTTAAGAAAAATCAATATTAATGACCAATTCATTTTATTGCCATAATCTGATCTGACATACTCTTCTAGAGTAAAAACTAATGTTCTTTTCTAATAGTGCAATGAACTATAATTAGTTTCTTAATGCCACACTATTAAATTTTGCAATAATAAAATTAATTTAAATGATCATGAAATAAAATATAATGATCTCAGAGTTCTCTCTTTATTAATCTTGAATATTAATCATCATATCATGCTGTTGAATAAATGAATGACATCCTAGTAGACTAAAGGAAACCTACACTTCTTTTATAAACTAATGTATCCCAATATCTTATAATAATCTAACTAATAATCATATTTAATCAAATTATAAGTTTGGAAAAGCAAAGTCTTTCTCCTAGGATGAAATTCCAGTATGTAGAAAGAAAGGGTACTTTTTCATATCCTTCTAATACCGATCAACAACACAATCTAAAATCAATTTATGAACTAATGTAATATTTTCATAAAATAATAAATCATTCTGAAATGTATAATGAATTATTTCAAAATCAAATCAAATGAATAGTTGAGACTTTTAAATGCAACTCCAATCTTTGGAACTGTAACACACATGCAACTTTTGCATTTTTAAATTTGGATCTGTGTTTTATAAGATTATCTGATTTACCAAAATTTCTGCAATATAATTAAGAATTCAGGACACAAAAAATCATATATAGAAAACAAAGACTAAATTCTAATAATAATAAATACATTTATTTACATTTAACATCACATTTACAATTTACAAAAAATTATTTACAACTTTTTGCCTAAGAAAAGTCATCTGCAAGCATAGGCGTTGTTGCATTATACACGATGCAATAAAAATAATTGATAACATAATCGCTTACACTTGCAAATATTCTTGATTACTAACAAATATTGGGTGATTTATTCTATGGCACATTTATTTTTAAAACAAAGCTACTTCATTTATTCTTCTAATTTACTTTTAACATATTTTTTTTAGGGTTTTTTTTTTTTTTAAATAATCATTTGCTAAACAGCTTTCAAAATATAATAATAATAAAAATTATTTAAGATACACTTTATGTCCAGTAAAACTACTATTACTTATTATATTAACTTATAATATTTTAGATATTACATTTACAAAAACATATCTGAAAATTAGAAAAATGTAAATCTTAACTGACAGATGACTGAATTTTACCAGCAAAGTATTATGATAATATTAATTATCATATAAAACACAAATAAAAAAATTATTCTCTGGCATTATTTACTTAACAATAAAAAATATGAGAAAATACTTCAGAAGCCATGCACTCAACATACTAGATTTTGCTCATATCCACATAATAAATTATTTAAATTTTTTAATTGTCCTACCAATCTATCAGTGAACTACTTCTCGATGGTGATAATGATAATATCGCATATGTGCACCTCTTATTATGCTATACACATATAAACATTAAATTATTAATATATTTGTTAATTTTCTTGTAAACTGCTGGAAAGGCACAAAGCTAAACACTACAGAGAGAAAAGTGATCCTGAAGTGACTATCCACTTCAAAATTCTACCTTACCATTGCCATGACAATATTAATACATTCAACTTCATCTTACATGGTGGATAAATAACAATATCTGCATGAGGGATAAAAGAAGAAAGAAAGGCTCCTCAGAGCAACAACTACATGACTGTAAATAAACAATGGCATATTCCAATACCTTCATCTTAGGTAGATATATATTTAGACAAGGTCTCAACACAAGTAAATGGAATATATCCCATGGAAAAGATTTTCTCTAGAGATCAAGCTACATCAACTAATCATGAAAATATTCATAAAATATGGAAAATACAATCCTTTCATGAGAAATAATTACTAAACCTTGGGGAGAGCAAGCTTCATTCTACAAAGTACAACATAAGTAAGATACATCTTTTAATAAAACTACATGCATCCCACAGGTATTAAAAGTGATTAGAATATATCATAGGTTAAACCATGACAAAATAAAAAAATTATCACTGAAAAAGCTAGAGAAATATATTTTCCAATTCTAAAAATACATACATTAAACAATGTATGAAACCAACAAATAAAATGCAAGTCAAATGACTAAAAATACTTTAAGTAGCATAATAAATATTTTGAAATTAATAAGAAATATACATATTCAATAAAAACAGCATAAAATTTTATAAACTAAAGTGGATATTAATAGCATAGACAAATATTGTTAAATATAATACTAATAGATACCTTGGACAATGAGAAACTTTATAATGAAATTATTACATCATACTATTTAAAAACTATTGTGAGCTTTTGATAAATCATATATTGGCTATTTACCCATAAACATGTATATCTTTACCTGAAAAATGTATCTCATATAACTCACTTTAAACCAATAATAAAAAATGTATAATTTTATCTTCTCTATCATAAGAGTAAGTGTATAATTATATCATATAATTAAAAAATACCTTGACATAATATTAAAAATATATATAATAATAAAAATAATAATAATAAATTATTTTAAAAAAAATATCCTTAATTCTTTATCTGAGTCTGTCTGCAGTGAACAATTTGACATGGAAAAACAATGTCATTTTGCTGGTGAATTAGTTTTAAGAGTGAAGCATCCATATCTTATCACATTTTTACAACAATAAAGCACTTATGACCTTCTGGAGACAAACAGTACAAAATAGAATCATTTAACAAACAATTTCTGCAAAAGATTTTAGATCCATTTATTCACTCACAGGTTTCATCAAAGAATTAGCTATGGCTTGTTTTATTATATTACTTTTTAAAACTTCTGTAGCAAACATGATCAAAAATTCTTTCATAAAATCGGTTCATGGTTATACATTGGAAATGAACAGTTTCTTTTTTTTAAATAACATTTTAAAACTTTTTTTAAAATAGTACTTTTTTTCAAAAGCACTTAATAATAGCAATTTAAAAAATTACTATTTATTTAAAAGTCAGCAATGCAAATAGTTTAGTTTTATATTTTATAATATTGTTATTAAAGTGATGTTTTTTATAAATTTATTATTAGTGTATTTACTTATTTTATATCTTAAAAGTTCTCTTAAACATTAATAAAGTTATTTCAGAATAAAATTCATCTTTTATCAAATAGGCAAATCAGCATTTAAAAGTCTTTATCAAGACAATACTTAAAAATGTAATAATCAATGAAATATTTGAAAGTGGCACATTTTAAGATTAAGTAATATTAATTTTCATTGAAGCACTTCTTCTTTTCTTTAAATTAAATTTCAAAAGTCTTTCAATGGTTAATTTGAATTATATTTTAATAAAAAAAATATTAAATAGGAATGGTCCAATAAAATATTTATTATGGTTTTAAAAAATAATGTAAAACATGTTACCTTTTCACACTGTAACTTTCTGTTTAGGTATGGTTGGATTAAAAGCATTAATAAAAAACAATAGTTTTCTTTACACATTCTTGTCATTTTCTTTAGAATTTCCTAGATTAGGTTAAGCACAGAAGACTCATACTTTATTATTTTTTTCTAGCAATATACTATTGATTAACCGTTGTGCTGTCAAAAATTCTGGCTGGTCAAGTGAGCTAAAATTCTAAACTTTTGATTGGTCAATTACAAAATCAGCAGTAATAATATACTCATCTTTTAATATTATATTCATTTTAGTTTCACTTGTAAAAAGAAAATTAATAATTTGTCAGCTTATAAAAGTGAATGAAAGTTTTTTTAAAATAAATTTCTATTTATAATTATAAAAACATGCTATAGCAGAGAAGCGAAAAAGAACATTTGTAACCTATTAGAAAATGCTGCATATATCATTGATTTCTTTCATAATATATGTTCATGTAAAAGTAAAGAATTTTACTAAAATCTTAAGTATTCTTCAAAAATAATTATATTTTCAGCATACTTTATCAAAATAATTTATAATATGTAAAAAATTACTAAAAAATACTCTAAAAACATTCATTTTTATTTTGAAAATCAAAACAAAGAACTTGGAGCTGTTAAAATTGTTGGCAAGCACTCTTTTTTGTTCAAAATGACAAACAACCAATCAGCACCTTGGAAAGTGTGTCTTCTTCCATTGTTCTAGGTTCAAATTTAAATATTATTGATTTTTTACTTGTAAAATAATTCTAGAGAGAGCGGTATCTTACAGTAATTTTTAGGCTTTAAAATGAGCATAATTTTGCTACAATAACATAAAACTTACCATTTTTTAGCCAATTTGATTATAATCAGAACAGATGGCAGGATGGTTAAGAAAAAAAATAAAGGCTTTAAAAAAATTAACACTTTTGCATTTAAATAGAACAAAAAGAAATGAACATTAAATATTACTGTCTTCTTATTGAGGGTTCAGTCAGGAAAAAGCAAGCAAGCATATACTGAAAAATCCCTTATATACCTTTTATTTGATAGGCATTTTTAACTAGTCACACCCATTAAAAAACTGACATCTATAAAAAAAATGTTAATGATAACACAAAACTAATTAAAAAATTATGTAACATTGATCTAGTTCCAATGATCATGTGACAATTTAAACTTTCAAAAAGTTGAACTTTACTTTTATTAATTATTTAATTAATAAAAAATAAAACAATAGAATAAATCTTTTATTATTTTAAATTATCACTTTTTAATTTATCAGAAACTCTTAAACTTAGTCATTTAGAACACTTCTAATGTTAAATTAATCATTCACTTATTATTTAGATAACTTAATAAACTAAAATTAACTTTCCTAATTACAAATACCATTCTTAATAAATCCCCACACATGCATATACATTTATAATACCCAGACAGGAAATTACTTTATGCCTTGTAAGTTTAACCTGTTTAATAATTAAATGGCATTTTTAAACTAACTTTATTATTATTTTAAAATACACTAACTGTAATCAAATATTTAAATCTGTTGAACTCTAGTAAAATGATAACTTAAATAAATTATTAATCAACTCGATAATCAATTTAATAATGCTATTATGACAAAAATAAATCTACTAAGATTTGAAATACCAGGCACTCTTATACATGGAGCCTAATTTTAAATACATGTGATTTGAACTCAGACTTTCAAGCCCCTTAACTATCCACACTATCTCATACTTTTAATACACATGACCACACACATGCAGAAAAGATAAATAATCACCAATATATGTATTTTTTGCTAAACCAGCACTTATCAGTTGGACCAGATTACCATCTCCCATATGTATGTATAATTAGTGCTCAGTTTATATTAAGATAGTAAATCCTTACATTTTAATCCTTCTTCTATGTATTTAAATAGATACTGCTCCTATACATAAGGGGTCAGAATAACCTGAGGTCAACATGGGCATGACAATATTTGGCATCAGCATAAAATTTGGAAATTCTATCATCAGATTTTCAATGGTTGAATGGATGAAGAGTTAGTGGTTGGAATTGGTTGAAGCATGTTTATTAAAGTGTAAGGACTTTTTATCTTAATATAAACTGAGCACTGATTATATATATGTTTGGGAGATGGTAATCTGGACCAATTAATGAGTGCTGGTTTAGCACAAAATATGTAGATTGGTGATTATTTATTTTTTCTGCATGTGTGTGGTCATGTGTATCAGTAGTATGAAATAGTGTGAATAGTGAAGGGCTTGAAAGTCTGAGTTCAAATCTATATGTTTATATTTATAAGACTATTAATTAATTCATAATTTTTTTAAACATAAAAATTAACTTTATTCAGTCTTATTATAATTAACTTTATTTACTTTTCATTCTTCATAAAACTAAGCATAAATTACACTTCAATTTCTATCTTAAAACATCTTATTAATTAATTATGATCTACATATTTTAATAACTTTTAAGTTATTGCAAAATTTATATTTAGTACTAATAACCACTTGAATATTAATTATATTGGTTGAATAAAACTTGGATAGCATAATTTATTCATATTTTACTTTCCAATAAATTTTATCATCTATTAATTATTTATTTTTTTAAAACAGCATGAACATATAAGTTAAACAGTTAAATAGGACAATGCACAATAACACAGGGTCACACTATATATATATATTGAAGCTGGAAATATAGTACATATTTCTGCTTCACCTAGTGCCAAGGTCATCAGCACTAGTATAGATTTGAACCCAAACCTTTTATCTTATCTGACACCTACCACATAATAGGTGGTAGTATAATTATAATCAATATTATAATTTTTATCTAATTAATTTGTATTTTATGATTAACTAACCTTTTATAATAGTTTATTTATTTTATATTTGTAAAACTGTATATTATGTTTATTTTATTAAATTGGTATTTATATGTAATTGAATCCTAGATATCTATAAAATATTATAAATATTTTAAATTCTTCATTAAAGTTCATTTTTTCTTAAATTAATCAGTTGGTAACATTTTGTATTTATCTTTTGATAAATGTACATTAAAGGATCAATTACATTTTGTAAATTTATACTTAAGTTTTATATCAAATATTAAATTTGAAAGTCATTGTACCAAATTACTAAAATTTTTCTGAATAAAAGTTACATTTTTGTTAATCTAAACCTTAATTAAATAGGCTTGTTAGTACAATGACTGATAAACTGAATATGCTTGTTGCTGTTTTCTTTTAATTAGCAAATGAACCCTTGGGCATGTTGATAGATTTCCCTCCAAAGCAGGCACCAACCTCAGAGAAACACTTACAGCGATTGCAATTGGCACTGAAGATTGAATCCTATAGATAAAGCCAGATCAAATAAATAGTGGAAATTTTTGATAAGAGGAATTAATATAATTATTTTTTGTGAAGAGTTCATTGAAGAAAAGTAATTAGTATATATAGTACATCGTGCCAAAGAATGACTGGCTAAAAAGATCGGCCGTTGCTTTCTGGAGCTCTGTCCTACCAGCTCATCCATGCCTTTCCAGCATTCTCAACATCTAGCTGGAGACTATCATGTCAAGGAAGCCTGCTAAGTGATCTGTATAAATGCTTGTGTCAAGCCATGGAACATCTCCAATAGGTATATTATTATAATCTCCAATTTGCTGCAAGCCACTGATTCTATTTTACTTGTTTAAATCCATGTTAATTTATATTTATATTATCTATATCTGTTTATACAGCTTAGTTTTAAAATGCGTCTTAAATTTTTTTCTTTTAAATTTAAAATATCAATTCTTCTAAAATCTCACATTATTTTGATGTGGCAAATTTAAATTAAATTTTGTTGGTTTATTTATAATATTGACTTACTGAAATTGCTAAGTACAAAATTTGATGAGCTATTAATTTTAAATTCTCTCCCTCTGATTTTCTCCAGTCAAAATCATTACAGGAGACTTATTTCCCGTAAATTAATTAATAGAAAGCTCGTTTAGTTTTGCACATCATATTATAAATTTATTTTGATGATTGAAATTATTTTAAAAGCATCTTATTATTACCTCTAATTTAAAATAGCCCTAAATTTTTTTCTGAAAGAATAAAGAATTTTAGTAAATCAGTTAAGTAAATCTATTATGATTTCTGTAAAACAAATGTCTTAAAAGAAAATCATTGGAAACACATTCATCATAGCATTTTATCAGTATATGTTTCATACATATATATTTTATTTGTCAGAAAATAGAAAATTTGTGATGTATAATTTATTATGCTGTATATAGCCAAACTTCACCAGAAGTGAGTTTGATATTTAATGACCAATCTGTATAGGTTAATTAAAGACAGTCCTATTTTGTAATCTTCCATGATGAGTTATTTGAAATATTTGTAAAGTGTGGAAAACAATTTATGTTTTAGTTTTAATTCTTGCCTTTCCTTTTATAGTGTAATTTCTGATTGATTCAGTAAGGGCCTAAGGTTTCTGGGACTTGCCATTATGTCAGGGAGCTGATTATTTTAATCAGGAATTAAGTTATTAATTTTGTTAGTGATACACTATCTATCTATATATGTCTAAGGCATTATGTATTATAGCTACAACGATTCATTTATTATTAGTATTTTGCTTTGCTACTTACTCATCAGGAGCTTCGGAAATTTAACTATGACCAGTCCAATTTTTCACACTCCCTCAAAGTAGACGTAGTTCATACCAAGGGATCCATTTTCGGGCATTGTCATTTAAGATGTGTATGGAAAGGCCAGCACATCACATTTATTATTATTATTCAGACATTTTTTGGCTGGAGGGCCAGCATTTTTTTTCATATGTCATCGCATTGGCCGGGATGTGAACCCACATCTGTCTGCAACTAACTACTGGCTTGCAAGGTGAGTGTGATAACCTCTTGGCTAACAACGCTTGACTGGAGGGCCAGCATTTCTCATCATCCACCTGTATAAACCAGGGATTTCTTTCAAGCAAAGCCACCCAGAGATTCGTAAGACATCATTTATTCTTTTGTTGTAAATCTATAATATCATACTGCCTTTATCATTATATTTATATTTTTATTTAGCAAACCTGAAGTGCTCTCTGCCCTGATGGCACGTTTTTCACCAACCAATTTTGTTAATTAATTAAAGCTGTCTCTAATTGTCAATTGTTTATTTAAGAACTATTTTGCTTCCCACACTCATTATATACAAATGATTTTAAATGTAATAGTGTTTGAAATGCCCATTTTCATGTCTTGTAATATATATATATAATAGATTTATTCATAATATCTTAAAGAGGGCTAATAATATTTTATTGCTGATTGGTTTTTGGCAGACCAATTAACAAACTTTTACATTGTTGTCAAAGCCACATCAAAATGAATTAAATAAAAATAACCAAGTTGTATAAACAAAAACTTATTTTGTAACTAAATTTCTTAATAAATTCCTGTAATATTATTATTTTAAATAAGCTTAGTTTGTCATCACTCCAAATCTCTAAGGTTAATTACTCTATTTATTTGTAGTATTTCCTTGATTTAATTCACTTCTTTATAATGTTGCCAGAAATAATTATCATTATTATGGTTTAAACCATTAGTAATCGATGTCCAATCACCTCTGTACCATTCTGCAATTCACTAAATCATTAATTTCTTCAATAAACCCATTATTATTTTGAGTCTCTTTGTAAACCATGACCTCCAGCTGGGATGGAATAAAATCAAGCATTGCTCATGTCATCATAAACATTATCCATTAGTCAGAGAGGCAATAGTTCAGGCAAATAGGTTAGGATTCACCCTTACCCTGACATCTGTATCTTGTGCATGGTTGGATTCAAGGTACTTTTGCTTGGATTATTGGTCTTGTTGAATGAATACACGATTTTGACTGGCACAGAGGCTGCGTTTTTTTTTCCAGGTTTGGATGCCCAAATCTTGGAGCCTGTTAATTATTCCCACACTCTGAATAATTCATTAGTTATATGTGTATAATTTGTTATATACGATTTAATATATACATAATTTTCCAGAATATCAAATGATTTAATTTTGTGATATTGATTTTATAAAATCAAATACTGCTTTGTTAACAAAGTAAAGAGGAATACCATGTTTTCCAGCCATAATCTGTATTTTTTTTTGATAAACTTATTAATTAAAAGACAAACCTCATATCGGTAAATAGATTGTATAAAATGTGAAAGTAGTTTGAACTATATTAATGTATATGTACGAGTTTTTTTCTTCCCGAGTTTTGTTATGTAGAAAATTTTTCTGACTTTTCTCCCATGTTTGCTCTAAAGGTAGTGTTAAATTTTGGGGAGAAAAGAAAAATATGTTTATAGAATTTTTTTTTGTTAATTGAGTATGTAATGTTGTGTTTACTTTAAAGCAAAGTGTAGAGGGTTTAGCATGTGTATGGATTTTTTTCACCTTTTCTCCAAAGTTTTTTATTCTGTCTTTTCCTATAGTGTATAGCACTGTGAATGTATATAGAAATATATGTGTGTAAAATCTATGTACTTGTATATGTAGCACTGTGTATATATGTACATAGGTGTGTACGTACGCGATGTGTAGGAACAGATGTGTTTGAAAGTTTTATATGTATTGCATTGCTATATATTTTTTTGGAAACCCATATGTGTGGAAAAGTTGTATTGTATCTCAAGCATAAAATCTTGAAAAACTTTTTCCCAATATATAGATGTACAATTTTTTTTTCTGGATTTAACAGTTGAACAAATATTCACATCCCCAAATGATATTTCATATATACAGTTTTATATATTCGAACCATTATATTTAAAAGTTTGTTCAGTTCACCTGAGTTTGATGTATGTGCTCTTAAGTTTAGCAAAATGTTTCTCTTAATGTTAGATTTATACCAAGCTCAAACTATGTAAAATAAATCATAAAGTGAGGTCAAAGCGATGTAAAGTTTTTTTTCATGAGTGTCAAAAACCAAAGACTGTTTTACAACCATATAATGTTGTGCAAAAAGTTTTCTTTTAAATTTAAATACTGTAACTATAACTGTAGTACCTGATTTTTTAACCATATATATATATTGTAAAAGTTTTTGAAACCCATGTATTACAACCATAGGTAGAATTTTTTTTTGTATCTGGTTTTACACGCACACATGAATTTGTTTTCTGTTTTCATGTGTTTAAAAAAATGTTAAAGTCCATGTACTACATCCATAAGACTTATGTGTAAAAGGTTGTAACAAGATGTATTTAATGTTTATTCATATGGGCACACTGTGTTAACAATCGATAAAAGTACATATATATATACCTGTTTTTTTATTATTATTATTATAGAGTAGAGCTATCTGTAAGTGTTATATTAGTTCTGACCTTGATAACTGGAGCCCTGGTGTAGGAAACAGAGTACCTATTACTATTATAAATTTGTTATCAAGTTCAAATAAATAAAAAAATAAATAAATAAAGAACCATGGTAATTCTTGGTAACAATTTTTTTGTTTTATATATATGACATTTGGAGAGTGAAGAATTTTATAACTGTTGTAATATGTAATAAAATTGTAAGCAATGTAATATTCATAACAACAAGATTATGTATTGAATTTGGATGATTTTTTTAGTCCATTTCAGAGGCAAGGAGTGACCAAGAGTGACCAGCTAGTATCAAGAAAAAAATCGGTCGTTTTCAGTCATTCTCGTGATAAATAAAGTAAAGTGTTTTTTTTTTTTAATTGTAATTTGAAATAATAATTATTTAAATATCAGGCTTGGGACAGGTAGAAACTTAGTAGGGCAGGACAGAAAGGACACAGTCAGTAAAGAATGATGAGAAGAGTGGGAGAGTATGGGAAGCAAACGCTCGAATTAGTGATTGTATAATTTCCAAGATAAAAATACGTTTACGTTCTAGTCATTCAAGATTGTATTAAAGTTTCAGTGAGTCATAGTTCTAGTAAAATAACTTTGAATTCTAAGATCAGCAGTATTACCATTATTGTGTCAAACTTTTCAAAATCCAAATGGATAACAGCCTAGAAGAAAAGAAAAGTGAAGATGTTGATGCCAGCATTCCAGTGAAAGAAAAAAACATGGAGGAACAAATTTCAGAAGTCACTGTAAAGGACTCATTTACACTCATCCATGAAATTAAACCAGCCCAAGTACCTCCATTCAAAGATAAAAATGTGAATGCCATGTTTCAGAGTCTGATGAAGGCTATTCAAAGGTATGAGGAGTCAACTCAAAGGATTCATTAAAGAGTTATACAAGAAATAAAAAAAATATACCAAAGAACAGAGATGAAGATGGATAAGTGGGAACAATCTACAAAAATGATTAAAGATGGTGAAGAACTGCATCCACAAGTAGAAGCTCAAGAAGAAATAACCGGAATTGTAATTTTACCTAAAGAAGTAGTAAGTGCAGAAGAAGTTGCTGAATCTATTGAACCAAAGCCAGAGATAAAACCAGCAAGAGATATACTTATAAAAGAAGAAGCTGGTATTATTATACCTAAACTGTTTGAGTAAAGAATTGATTCAGAGTTTGTAGAAGAAGAAATATTACAAGTTGATATTCAAAAGATATCAGAAATGATTGAAAAGGATTTTTTAGTGGAAGAACATTTTAAAACAGAAAGAGATACAGAGAATATTGTTAAATTAAACCAAGTTGAAGAAACTTTAAAATTTCCAGCCAAAGATATTTCAAAGGAATTACAAGTGGAATATCCCATTACTGATGAAGATGAAGCAAAAATTGAGAGTGTTAAAAAGGAAGAAATTGACCTTACAAAGGGTGATATTAACTGAAACACAGGCTTGTTATATACCTGTGGCTATATATATGCAATATAGGGTAAATGAGCACAGACTTTCACACCACCCACCTCTCTCCATTCTATCTAATAACACTGATACACCTAAACACATATATGCTGAAAAGATAAATAATCACCAATATACATATTTCATGCTAAACCAGCAATCATCAGTTGGTCCAGACTATCATCTTTACACACATATATAGTATAAGTGCTCAGATATATATTAAGATAGACTATCCTCATAGTTTAATGGACAGGCTTCAATCCACTCCTCACTCCAACTCTTCAACCGTCCATCCAATTGAAAATCTGATGATGGAATGCTCAAAGGCCACCCAAATTGTCAGTCCACCTTCAGGAAAACTTCTAATTGTGGAATATATCACTAAAATTGCAAAAAAAAGAAGCAGTATATACAGAAGCTGAGACCGAAATAGTATCAAACACAGTAAGGAAATTGAAAATGGATGCAAAGACTGCTTATGAGTTGCAAGCTGATTTAATAAAATACAAAATTGATTTAAAAATTGTGAAAGAGTCTAAAATCAAGGTTGAGATCATGGAAGAGTCTAAAATTAATGCTGTAAATATTGATAATTGTAATATCAATACGGAGATACCAAAAAAATTAAAAATCTATTCAGAGACTACAATAGATAATGAAATCGATACAGAAAACATGGAAAAGATGAAGTCTGATGTAGAAATCATGCCAGAACCTTTTGAACAACAAAAAATAGTTGAGAACTTTGAGAAGTCTATAGATGCTGAAGTAAATGAAAAAGAATACAAAATAAGTGTGTTAGAAGATAAACCTATCTTAGAAATTCCCAAAATAAATGATAATGTAATAGGAAATCCAAATATAAATGAAATTCCATTAGAAACATTGAAAGATGATGTTGCAAAGGATAATATACAAGAATTAAATAGTAATTTAGAAACGAGTGAAAAAAGAGAAAAACTGCTTTCAGAAATAGTCATGAAAATAGCACACAATATGATGAAAGATAGAGGCAACGAACAGGATAGACAGCAGAGCAAGGATAAAGAGAAAGAACATAAAAAGGCAAATATTGGAATGATGGTAATAGTACCTTCATCCTAGCTGATGATAAAGTAAGCAAAGAATTTTTTCATGAACAAAAAGGGACTTTTAATGCTCATCATTTAAATACATATAAAATATCTCCAGATCCAGAAGAAGTCTAAATTATTTTCAAAATGTGAGACCTTTTGTGTATGACCCCATATAATTGAAATACATATTGATTACATTGCTGGACTGTTGATATATAAACCTTGTCTAATGGCTATTATGAATCGTAACTGAATGAAATAAGAGGACCAAAGTTAGAGGAATAATGAATTGAAAAAAATGTGGAAGATAAAAATAGTTAGGAAAATAATGCATTTAATAGGATGATAGTTTAAGAATGTTAGCAGAGTAATAAATTTAGAAGTTAGCATATCGAAACACTGTTACTATTCCTATAATAACATAATAAACCTTGGTCAGCAAACCCTTGATCAGCTCTATTGTCACTGGACACCCAAGCAAAATGTTTTTTTTGTTTTTTTTGTTTTCACAAGTTGAGGGATATAAAGCTAGAAATATAGTACATATTTCTGCTTCACCTAGTGCCAATGTCATCAGCACTAGTATGGGTTTGAACCCAACCTTTTATCATAACTGACACCCACCACATAATAGGTGGTAGTATAATTATAATCAATATTATAATCTTTTATCTAATTAATTTGTATTTTATGATTAACTAACCTTTTATAATAGTTTATTTATTTTATATTTGTAAAACTATATATTATGTTTATTTTATTAACTTGGTATTTATATGTAATTGAATCCTAGATATCTATAAAATATTACAAATATTTTAAATTCTTCATTAAAGTTCATTTTTTCTTAAATTAATCAGTTGGTAACATTTTGTATTTATCTTTTGATAAATGTACATTAAAGGATCAATTATATTTTGTAAATTTCTACTTAAGTTTTATCATCATCATCATCATCATCAACCATTATCAATCCACTGCAGGATGAAGGTCTCTCCAAGTTTAATCCATCTTCTCCGATCTTTAGCTTCTCTTCTCCACAACACCCCTGCACATTTTCTTATTTCATCTATCCATCTCACATGTGGTCTCTTTCTGGGTCTTTTACAATCTCTTGGAATCCAGTTTAAAATTTTAATTGTCCATCTATTATCATCTCTTCTAGCAATATGTCCAGCCCAACTCCATTTCAATCTTTTAATTTTTTCAATAAGGTCAGTAACACCTGTTTGTTGTCTTACCCATACATTGTGTTTTCGATCTCTTCTTGTTACTCCCAACATACATCTCTCCATACTCCTTTGAGTGGTCTGAAGTCTCTGTATTGCTCTTCTATTAAGTGTCCAAGTCTCAGATCCATAAGTAAGAACTGGTAAAACACATTTGTTAAAAACCATCCTTTTCAAACACATAGGCATATTTCCTTTTAGTATCAAGTTATTTCTACCAAAAGCACTCCAACCAAGTTTAATTCTATGATTAATTTCCTCCATTATGTTTCCATCTGTATTAATAATCTGACCAAGGTATTTGTAACTGTTAACTTCTTCTAATTCTTCATAATCAATCTTTATTTTCATATTTTGAGCAAATCGATTAAACATTACTTTAGTCTTTTTAACATTTATCTTTAGTCCTACTTTTCTACTTTCATCTGCTAACTCCTGCAACATTTCCTGCAGCTCTGAAGCATTATTTGCAAAAACAACTACATCATCTGCAAAATCTAAATGACTTAAATACTCTCCATTTACTTTCACTCCTTTAGTTTCCCATTTTAATCCACAAAATACTTCTTGCAGCACTGCTGTAAAGAGTTTTGGAGATATGGAGTCACCTTGTCTTACACCTTTCTCAATGTTGATTTTTCCAGTATCATTATGTAATCTAATTGTTGCTGTTGCATTTTTATAAATATTCTTTAAAATATGACAATATCCTGGATCTATACCTTGATGATCCAATGCTTTAATCACTGAAGAAATGTGTATAGAATCGAATGCCTTTTCATAATCTACAAATCCAAAACATAATGACAACTCATATTCATTTGTCCTTTCTATGACTTCTCTCAATACCTGGATATGATCTATTGTACTAAAACCACTTTTAAATCCAGCTTGTTCTCTTGGTTGGTGGAAATCCAAAGTTCTCTGTAGACGAGTTGTAATTATCTTGGTAAAAATTTTATATAAAACTGATAAAAGGCTGATAGGTCTGTAATTTCTAATATCTTCTTTATCACCTTTTTTAAATATTAATATTATTACTGCATTCTTCCAATCTTCCGGTACATCTTTATCATTTAGACATTTGGTATATAACTTTGCTAAAATTGTTTCTATTTCTTCACCTGCTTCTTTTAATATATCAATTATAATTCCATCATTTCCTGGAGCCTTTCCTTTCTTCATACACTTAATTGCATGTCTCACTTCTTCATTTAAAATTCTGGGCAATTTGGAAGATGTAATAGATATAGGAGGTACTTGTTCTTTATTACTATATAATTCTTGATAAAAATCTTCTACCAATTTCATGATGTCATCTCTCTTTTTAGTAATAATTCCATCTTTTTTCTTATTGCAGATATAAATTTCCTACCAATACCAAAATGTTGTTTAACATTTTTGAGACTTTTATTTTCTTCTACAGCTTTCCTTGCTATTTCACAGTTATACTTTCTTATATCATTTTCAACTCTTTTCCATACCATTTTACAAAATTCGAGATATTCAATTCTTTTTAATACATCATTTTTGTATATCTTCATATTCCTTCTTTTCTTCATAAATTCTCTAGTCTCAGTAGAAATTTTATTAGTCAATTGCTGCTTTTTTCTACCAGCTATGTTTGTTGCAGTTTTTAAAAGTGTATCAGTTATTTTCATATTAATTTCATTCAAATCTGTATCATGTTCAAAATCTCCTAACACTTGAAACCTATTTGTAAGTTCTAATTTAAATTCATTAGAATGTTTCTGAAGATTAGGAATATCAACTGTAAATATTGTTTTTCTTAATAATTTTTGTCTTTCTAGTTTTACATTAACACGTAACTTACACCTTACTAATCGATGATCACTTCCTGTGTTAAATTTATTAAGAACATTACAATCTTGAAATATGTATTTTCTGTTAGTCAAAATATAATCCAATTCTGCTGTACCTTCATTTGGATGCTTCCATGTCCATTTCCTTTTAACATTTTTCTCAAAAAAAGAATTCATAATATAAAGTTTTTCTTTTTCTGCAAACTCCACAAGTCTATGTCCTCTCTCATTTCTATTACCATAACCAAAATTACCTACAGCATTTTCATCTTTCATTTGTCTACCAATTCTAGCATTAAAGTCTCCCATAACAATTTTAAAATGTTGTTTACTCTGATCAAAAGCCTTTTGTACATCCATATAAAAATCTTCTACTACTTCATCACTATGAGAACTTGTTGGGGCATAAACCTGAATTATCTGCATTTGGTATCTGCTATTAAGTTGTATAACTAATCTTGCCACTCTGTCCGATACACCATCAATCTCCACAATATTGTTCTTCCACTTTTTATTTATAATGAATCCTACTCCACTTGTATTTCCAATATGTGTGCCTTTATAATAGAGTATATGTCCACTTTTTAAATCAATTGTTTCTTCTCCTTTTCTTCTAACTTCACAAAGTCCAATAATGTCCCATTTAATATAAGACAGTTCTTCTTCTAATTCTTGCAATCTTCCTTCACTTGAAAGTGATCTGCAGTTGTAAGTACCTAAATAAAAAGTCATCATCAAATGGCAGCCTGGGTCTGCAATCAGGGGATTCTTAGCACCCTCCGCCTTCGGCCACCAACTGCTGCCTTGGTTGGTGACTTTACAGCCTCCTGGGAATAAGGGCCATGCTTTATTTTTGTCTGTCATAATTGTATATATGTATTGGAAAAATATTTATCATTTACACAAACATTCATTCTGCCTTATCAGGCACTGAGAAGAAAGACCATGGTGTTTCTTGATCTTAAACTCAGAGGTAAAAAGCCAATAAACTCACCACGCTGGCTAATGCATGTTGGTGAGCAGCCCATCCATGTTCATATACTATATGAATAATCACATAGTAATAACAGCTGCAATGACAAGAACGTATGGAGTGGACATTAGGAATTTGCCCTGCTCGGTTCCTTTAAGGCCTCCAAGAGGAATCAAAGGGTCTCCTTTCAGTTAATAGCAAACTCCTTTTATATCAAATATTAAATTTGAAAGTTATTGTACCAAATTCCTAAAATTTTTCTGAATAAAAGTTACATTTTTGTTAATCTAAACCTTAATTAAATAAGCTTGTTAGTCCAATGACTGATAAACTGAATATGCTTGTTGCTGTTTTCTTTTAATTAGCAAATGAACCCTTGGGGTATGTTGATAGATTTCCCTACAAAGCAGGCACCAACCTCAAAGAAACACTTACAGTGATTGCAATTGGCAATTGGCACTGAAGATTGAATCCTATAGGTAAAGCCAGATCAAATAAATAGTGGAAATTTTTGATAAGAGGAATTAATATAATTATTTTTTGTGAAGAGTTCATTGAAGAGAAGTAATTAGTATATATAGTACATCGTGCCAAAGAATGACTGGCTAAAAAGATCGACCATTGCTTTCTGGAGCTCTGTCCTACCAGCTCATCCATGCCTTTCCAGTGTTCTCAACATCTAGCTGGAGACTATCATGTCAAGGAAGCCTGCTAAGTGATCTATATAAATGCCTGTGTCAAGTCATGGAACATCTCCCAATAGGTATATTATTATAATCTCCAATTTGCCACAAGCCACTGATTCTATTTTACTTGTTTAAATCAATGTTAATTTATATTTATATTATCTATATCTGTTTATACAGCTTAGTTTTAAAATGCGTCTTAAATTTTTTTCTCTTAAATTTAAAATATCAATTCTTCTAAAATCTCACATTATTTTGATGTGGCAAATTTAAATTAAATTTTGTTGGTTTATTTATAATATTGACTTACTGAAATTGCTAAGTACAAAATTCAATGAGCTATTAACTTTAAATTCTCTCCCTCTGATTTTCTCCAGTCAAAATCATTACAGGAGACTTATTTCCCGTAAATTAATTAATAGAAAGCTTGTTTAGTTTTGCACATCATATTATAAATTTATTTTGATGATTGAAATTATTTTAAAAGCATCTTATTATTACCTCCAATTTAAAATAGCCCTAAATTTTTTTCTGAAAGAATAAAGAACTTTAGTAAATCAGTTAAGTAAATCTATTATGATTTCTGTAAAACAAATGTCTTAAAAGAAAATCATTGGAAACACATTCATCATAGCATTTTATCAGTATATGTTTCATACATATATATTTTATTTGTCAGAAAATAGAAAATTTGTGATGTATAATTTATTATGCTGTATATAGCCAAACTTCACCAGAAATGAGTTTGATATTTAATGCCCAATCTGTATAGGTTAATTAAAGACAGTCCTATTTTGTAATCTTCTGTGATGAGTTATTTGAAATATTTGTAACGTGTGGAAAACAATTTATATTTTAGTTTTAGTTCTTACCTTTCTTTTTATAGTATAATTTCTGATTGATTCAGTAAGGGCCTAAGGTTTCTGGGACTTGCCATTATGTCAGGGAGCCGATTATTTTAATCAGGAATTAAGTTATTAATTTTTTTAGTGATACACTATCTATCTATATATGTCTAAGGCATTATGTATTTATAGCTACAACCATTTATTTATTATTAATATTTTGCTTTGCTACTTACTCATCAGGATCTTCGGAAATTTAACTATGACCAATCCAATCTTTCACCCTCTCTCAAAGTAGATGTAGTTCATACCAAGGGATCCATTTTCAGGCATTGCCATTTAAGATGTGTATGAAAAGGCCAGCACATCACATTTATTATTATTATTCAGAGACATGTTTTGGCTGGAGGGCCAGCATTTCTCATCATCCACCTGTATAAACCAGGGATTTCTTTTAAGCACAGCCACCCAGAGGTTTGTAACAGACCTCATTTATTCTTTTGTTGTAAATCTATAATATCATACTGTCTTTATCATTATATTTATATTTTTATTTAGCAAATCTGAAGTTCTCTCTGCCATGATGGCACATCTTTCACCAACCAATTTTGTTAATTAATTAAAGCTGACTCTAATTGTCAATTATTTATTTAAGAACTATTTTGCTTCCCACACTCATTATATACAAATGATTTTAAATGTAATAATGTTTGAAATGCCCATCTTTCATGTCTTGTAATATATATATAATAGATTTATTCGTAATATCTTAAAGAGGGCTAATAATATTTTATTGCTGATTGGGTTTTGGCAGACCAATTAACAAACTTTTACATTGTTGTCAAAGTGGCATCAAAACGAATTAAATAAAAATAACCAAGTTGTATAAACAAAAACTTATTTTGTAACTAAATTTCTTAATAAATTCCTGTAATATTATTATTTTAAATAAGCTTAGTTTGTCATCACTCCAAATCTCTAAGGTTAATTACTCTATTTATTTATAGTATTTCTTTGATTTAATTCACTTCTTTATAATGTTTCCAGAAATAATTATCATTATTATGGTTCAAACCATTAGTAATCAATGTCCAATCACCTCTGTACCATTCTGCAATTCACTAAATCATTAATTTCTTCTATAAATCCATTATTATTTTGAGTCTCTTTGTAAACGATGACCTCCAGCTGGGACGGAATAAAATCAAGCATTGCTTGTGTCATCATAAACATTATCCATTAGTCAGAGAGGCAATAGTTCAGGCAATTAGGTTAGGATTCACCCTTGCCCTAACATCTATATCTTGTGCATGGTTGGATTCAAGGTACTTTTGCTTGGATTATTGGTCTTGTTGAACAAATACACGATTTTGACCAGCACAATATATATATATATTTACATCATTTGGGCTTTATTAAAATTGAATGAAAAGTCTAATTCTTTTTTAGAAGTCTCTGTGAACAATTCTTTTGTCTTGAACTTCTTGAGGCTAATGAAATTCAACATGTTGTAAATGCATTTAGAATTCTATTAAGATGACTTCTTTAACCTTATATAAAAGAGTCTTTAATTAAAAGTTGATTAAATAGTTCTTGGCATGTCATGCTTGGTTGATCCACATAGACTTAAACAACTGTACCTTGAAGGCTTCCTTCAATAATGATAGGTTTATTATTTTTTGTAGGTAGAATGATGTTTTTAATTTTCTTAAAGATTT
Organism: Epiperipatus broadwayi; assembly: GCA_028023455.1. Classification (NCBI taxonomy): domain Eukaryota; kingdom Metazoa; phylum Onychophora; class Udeonychophora; order Euonychophora; family Peripatidae; genus Epiperipatus; species Epiperipatus broadwayi. Next base: position 7,064,209 of record JAQFVV010000049.1, on the reverse strand, counting down.
TTATTATTATTATTCAATCATTGTTGAGATGACTATTATTTTTGTTGAATGTAGATGGAATCATGAAAAATACATTGGCAGGTCTTCATAAAAGGATCAAGCAATCAAAGACCTCTTCCTATTTTATTGGTTTTTAGCTAAACATCTTTTAAATTCAGCTGCTTAATATACTTAGTTTTATAATTAAATTGAAAGGTTGCAAACCTTTCGTGCTTATTATACTACCTATCTGGCAAGCAATCAGATGTTATGATGGCTGTCTGAATAGTGATCAGACCGTAAACACAAGACAGAGAATTTTAGAAGAAAAGGGTGGTCTACCTTCTTCTTTACTTGTCTTTCTATATATCTAAGCCAGTCTGAAGCATTTAGGTTTGAAAGCATGAAGCTTTAAATATCTTCACATTTAACTCACTGAGTCTAAATTACAAACATACAGCATGAAATCCTATGATTTACTACACAGTAGTTTTTAGATGTTATAAATTGCAATAACGTATGTAAATAATATTTATTTTATAAAGCACAGATAGTTAGTTGAAATTAAATTGAAAGGCTGCAAACGTTTCACGCTTATTATAATACTATCTGACAGCCAGTCAGATGTTATGATGGCTGTCTGAATAGTGATCAAACCGCAAACACAAACAGAAAATTTTATAAGAAAAGGGCGGTCCATCTCTTTTTTACTTGTCTTTCTATATATCTAAGCCAGTCTGAAGCATTTATGTTTATGGTTTGATCACTATTCAGACAGCCATCATAACATCTGATTGGCTGTAAAATAGGTATTATAATAAGTGTGAAAGGCTTGCAGCCTTTCAATTTAATTTCAACTAACTATCTGCACTTTATAAAATAAATATTATTTACATATGTTACTGCAATTTATAACATCTAAAAACTACTGCATAGTAAATTATAGGATTTTGCACTGCATGTTTGAAATTTAGACTCAGTGAGTTAAATGTGAAGATATTTAAAGCTTCATGCTTTTGAACCTAAATGCTTCAGACTGGCTTAGATATATAAAAAGACAAGTAAAGAAGAAGGTGGACCACCCTTTTCTTGTAAAATTCTCTGCCTTGTGTTTACAGTTTGATCACTATTCAGACAGCTATCATAACATCAGATTGGCTGTCAGATAGGTATTATAATAAGCATGAATGGTTTGCAGCCTTTCAATTTAATTTCAACTAACTATCTGCATTTTATAAAATAAATATTAGTTTTATAAATAAATGTCTGAACTTTTCACAGGTTGATTTAGAAGCAAAAATTTTATTTCTTTGATATTAAGATCTTTAGAATCACTGTCTTGACATAAGCATTGTTATGACATTTTTAGAATGAATTTTAAGTGATGTAATATCTGATCATCTTTATATATTTATAGAGGATTGCACCCATACCTTTTAAAATTATTTAGAATTCCCAGGGATGGAAAGTGAAGATGAGGGCAAAGATGATAATAATATTTAGAGGGTCAAAGATATATAAACTTTTTTGATTCTCTAAACAAATGAACTACTTTCTACTCTATCCAATGGATAGTTTTGGATTTGATTTCCAGAGACAATAAATAAGAATGTCCAATATACCTAATAATAAAATAAATTTTAAATAAATTTAAAGTCATTGAAATAAATCTAATTTGATATAAGGCTAATTATTGTGCTCTTCATAACATTTGATGCCATAAAATTTTGCTTTTTGACAGCCTAATACTATGGTTTTAACAAAAGTAATGTTTTTTGAGGCAATATAAAGTATTTTCAACCATACTAGTTTATTTTAATCTTTATTTATACACACATAATTAACATTGACATTCAGAGGATAACTTTATATATGCCAGTCATTTCAATTGCATTATATTTCTGTGCTGTTTAATGTTAAGCTTTGTATATGCCCTTGCATTTTTTTATGATTGTACCAAAATCATTTTCTATTTCTGAAATATAAATGTGTATTCAAGAAGCAAGTTAAAGAAATTCAAAGAGATTAAATGAATTGATTCCTAACAAAAATGATTGAGTTATTTTCCTAACCAATCAATTTAATTAATGTTTCAATTTTGGATAAAAAGTTTATTGAAAATGTTTAAGTTATATAACTTTATTTTTATTGTGTAATATTGGAGAACCTTCATTTGATTATAAACATTATTAATAATGCTCTTTTCACATAGTTAAATTTGACATTTTTGCATTTTTAAACATAGATATTTATTGACTTTTTATAAATCTCAAAGTCTCATTTTAAAATTATCTAACAACATTTTAACTCTTTTTATAGTAACTTTATACTTATATTATATATCTAAAACAAACAGTATGTTTTATCAAAATTCACAACTTAAAGAGTTACAAAATTATCTATTAATGTAACAAATTACTTTGCAATTCTAACACAGTTGAAGGTGTTTAGATCTCCAGCACACTTGATGAGAAGAAATATTATCTGAAACATAATTATGCAATGTAAAACATTTATATATATTCACATTAAATGATACTTGTCAATTTGATTCATGTTTGCAAAATAGCATTGAGATTTACTGAGATAATGTACATACATGTATGTATAAATATAAATAATATTAAATACAATTATTTTTTAAATAGTAAGTGCTGTTATAATAAAAAATGTACATTTCCACTTCAATATTGAATAATAAATACAATAATAACAAAGTGGCTCCATTTTCCTATTAATTCTTTTTTATATATAAGGAAAATTGTTTGAATAATTGAGATGGAAAGTGTGAATATTAATCAAACCAAATTATTTTGTGAGATATTTATTAAACAGATTGATTTCTAAGAAGCAATTTTTTTATGTTGTTAAATAAAAAAATAATCTGATTAATAAATATCTTTTAATAATTTGGGTTGATTAATATTCACACGTTTTTCTATATACAAAAATCACCAATAAAAAAGTGGAACTTACTTATTCTTTTGTTATCACATTATTAAATACTGAAGTAGAAGTGTATATTATTTACAATTTAAAAATGATTGTATTTTATATTATGTGTAAATTCACATTGTGATTTACTGCATTAAATATATAAATTTGTGTAAACATTAAATGAAAAAGTTTATGTATATAAATGTAAATAAATTGGTCAACTTTGATGTAATGAAGGCTATTATATCACAGATGAAAGTATTTTCAATATGTAATTCATTGTGGGATAGACATGATTTTATGTTTATACTTCAAGTGCTTCACACACATAGTAGTGCATCTGATTAGCCTTTTACCTTAAAGTAGTTCAGAAAATGTTATTTTTGTTTTCTTGATTATATAATTTCAATTAGAAATTTCAGTTCAGTTTTATTTGTGACTTTGATTATATGAGCCAAAAAAGGCTTTGATTACATCAGCTGAAAAATTAATCTATATTATTGCATGACAATTATAATTTATAATTATGTTAGTATGTATAAAACCATGAAAATGTTTAATATGCATAAAATAAATTGACAAAAGTATCTAATAAATATTTATAACCAATCAAATCTTTTAGATTTGTAATACACTTCAAATTAATGACATATTCAGAACTATTTTTAAATCAAAACCCTTCTCCATGTCACCAGAAATACCACTTTTTCAAGTGTTATAATACTGTGGGCATCAATTATGTCAATCTGTTAGAAAGTATAAATAATAAAGAAGTGATCACAATAATAATTTTGTATGTATAGGAGTGAATGCTAAAATATTCAAATTACAAAATCATATTAAAAATTAAACTATCATTTCTATATAGATATTCAGACATTCAAGTCTCTAACTCACTTAGTAAAATTTCTGGTAAAATGGTTGGATTATAAAATAAATTAATCTGCAGGTTTTTGCATTCAGCCATAGCTTAGGATTTGTATCATGCATGAAAAAAGTGGCTTGATTGGTTGTAAATATTTTTCAGTTACATTTGTCAATTTATTACTGAAATATTTCTTACATTTTCATACTTCAACTTCATTAAGTGTTATTTACCTATTAGAAAATACAAACCTTGAAGTATTGATGGAATAAATATTAAATATGTATGTGACATATTGGTAAAACAATTAAGTTGCAAAATCAAACTGATTATAATTAAAACAGTCACAAACTCTCCATACAGTAAGGCCATCCAGTGCAAACAATAGTAGTCAATAAACACAAGAAGGTTTGTGTATCCCTTGATTATTATGACTTGCACTGGGTGGCACTACTAAATGGAGAGTTTGTCACTGTTTTAACAGCTTGTGTAAGCATAGGAAATGATTACCACATAATGATTAAATTACACATATGAATAGAATATCTAATTATCATTTCTGTGTAAATGTTCAGGTCTTTCAAATCTCCAGATTTTCTGATGAATTAATGATTATGAATAAGAAAGATCAGTCTGGAGAATTTTGCACTTAGTGTTGGTTCAGGATTTGCAGCAAGTTTGGAATTGGACTTCCCAAAGCTGACAGTCTAGGATAAATACATACATATATATTTATACTTTTGAATTAATAGTCTTCATATATAAATATATATATATCATTTACACTCAGACTCTTTAAAAGTCATTTACAAATAGTGTTCATTTGATTAAAACAAAAAGAAAAAGACATTTATTGCAAGTTATTAAATTGATTTCTAGAATATTTGACTGGCAAAAGATTCTTATCATATAAGAAAATAAAGATTATTATTTAAATATTATTACATATTCTTAGCACTATATATTCTATAGTCATTATTTGTTTCCAGGGTAGTTAAAGTTAATAGAATAAGTGCATATTAATACATAGCACACAATGTAGTGTGTATACTTATATTTAAAATAAATCTGAAATAACTGAAATATTGATTAAGTAATAATATTTCATAATACTTTTGAAGTACTATAAATTATTTTCTCTTAAATATAATACAAATATTTTATTTTATTTATTTTTGATTTTAACAAAAATTTAAACTGTTAATGTAACAAAGAAAAATGGTACTTTGGTATTAGAGCTGCAACACAGAGCCTGTATTAGATCTACTGTGCCTGTTCACATTTGTATTAGGTTGGTGATAACTTTGTAATCTTGGGATCTGACCAAAGCAATGTGTACATGGATCTTGTAAATGACTTTTTTGGCAAAAAATTTTTTTATGAAGCTTGTACATGATATTTTGGGAAGATTTATAAAGTAACCAGAGAGGAAGGGGTTAATATAAATGTGAAAAGGGGGAAGTAGGCCTAATACATGCTCTGTATTAGGACTAAAAATAACTAAAAGTAAAAACATAATAAGGTGATTTGTGATAATAAAGAAATGATGGCATTACACAAAAAAATTATTAGTTTAAATGCTTACGAAACAAACAGTAAATGATTTGGGTTTTTAAATAACAAGACTTTCAAATATGTATGACTTGGACACTAATAACTTTTAAGAACAACATTTGAAATAAAATAAAAAATGTGATTTGTAATCTTAATGACATGACAGCATTATACAGAAAAATTGATAGTTTAAATATGCACTAAACATACAGTAAATGATTTTGGTTTTTAAATAATATTTATAAAAACATATTAACTATACATACAACTTTCACAATAATAACTTTTAAGAATAACATTCCCAATCAAAAAAAAAGTGATTTGCAATCTTAATGAAATGATGCCATTACACAAAAAATTGTTACTAAACAAACGGTAAATGACTTCAAAGCCAACTATCTAATTTAAATAGCTATATGGGGCTGAGAGATCTTCAGCCAAACCACATATTAATAGCCTTAGCAATATAACATTTGTTAAGACTTTAAAGCAAAAACTATAAATAGTCAACAAAAATCAGTCATACATCACATGACTCAATTTTTAAGCTTGTAAATAAAAAATAAAGAGCTCTGCTAATTCACTCTAACAAGCTTTATTGATCAATGCCAGCTAAACAAAGCATTTAAAATCTTGAAAACCACTCCCTAGCCTCAGACCAATGTTTTCTTGCTTTACCACTCCTCAGTGAGGAGCTACAGTAGTTTCAGATGCTAGATCTAAAAATACCAAGCCAAAGTCAGCATTCATCTAAAAGTTAACTATTGGTATTTTTAGATCTAATGTCTGAAACTACTCTAGCACCTCACTGAGGAGTACCAAAGCATGAAACCATTGGTCTGAGGCTAGGAAGTAATTTTCAAGATAGAGATCTTTAAATGCTTTGTTTAGCTGGCATTTATCAATAAAGCTTGTTAGAGCAAATTAGCAGAGCTCTTTATTTTTTCTACTTAATAGTTAACTTTTAGAAAAATGCTGGCTTTGGCTTGGTATTTTTAGATCTACTCTAGTGCCTCACTGAGGAGTGCCAAAGCATGAAACCATTGTTTTGAGGCTAGGCAGTGGTTTTCAAGATAGAGATTTTTAAATGCTTTGTTTAGCTGGCATTTATCTATAAAGCTCATTAGAGCAAATTAGAAGAGCTCTTTATTTATTTATTTTTATTTATAAGCTTAAAAATTAAGTCATATATATGGTTTTGATTTTTTTTTGTCTATTTATAGTCTATGCCTTAAAGTCTTAAGCGCTATTATATTGCCAAGGCTATTAATATATGGTTTGGCTGAAGATCTCTCAGCTCCATATAGCTATTTAAGCTAGATAACCAGGTTTGAAAACATTTAGGTATCTAAAAATTTCAAACAATAAATGATTTTGGTTTTTAAATAATATTTATAAAATCACATTAACTATACTCATACGATACTCACCATGTAATATATAACAGGAATTCTCATCTTGAAACAAAACATTTCACATTATATTACCACAGAAAATGGAGATCTCTACTAAAAATTTTCCCTCCAAAAATGTAACACATAATTGCAGAGTATGCTAGAATTTTCAAAAGAAATGCTAATAAGCATACTTTTTTTAATAAACAAATTTAACCAAAAAAAAAAAATAATAAAAACTGAAAATATACAATTGTATATGAATTGTAACAGCTGTTATCAAAAAGAAATCTGGACAATAACTGAAAACGTCAAAGTATTATAAAAAAAAAAAGATTGGTTGATAAAAAAACACATTTGTCATGTTTACTCATAGAAATTATTTCCTTTCAATTAGATGTCATCACAACATTACACATTTAATATGGGTGTGAAAAATCCTCCTATCTCCCCTACATTGCAGCTTTAATACCAAAGTACCAGAAAAACATGTCAGAAGCAAAGTTCTTTTTTTAATAATACACATTAAATATAGAATTAATTCTATAATATGTTTTCACTTAAAAACTAAACATTTTTTAAAAATATTTTTGTCTTACTTATTGTTAACCGTTCTATTTATAAAATTCACTATTCCTTCTATAAACTGTGGGTTCCATTTAACTGAAAAAGAGCATAAAGTCAATTTAAAAAGAATGTTTCCAATAATCTTCACATTGGTTAAGTTTGAATTACTGGATAAATAAAGCTGGATAGTTGTTCCATGATTTTATATCACAATAAGTGAGTAATAGGTATTGTTTTCCCAGCCAAGTTTAGGAATTATAAAATATGAAATCAATTGAAGACGTCTAGTAATTACTTATCATACTGACAATATATATTAGAATCCAGGCTACTGATCTGTATATGACTTATACATATCAAAGGACTAATATTTTTTACATATGTACAAAGCACAAATGGAAAAAATGTCTAGTAAGATATATATATATATTAATAGTGACATTATTTTAAACATTTTCTACACTTAATGATATATTTCTATTTACTATCCAACAAAAATAACATGTATTGTATTAATTAGCTTCAAAATTAAACAACTTTTGAATAATGAATAAATTAACCAGTTAATATGAAAAAGTGACCAACATGACCAATGCAAAATACATTCATATGATTGAACGTTTATATATATTTTATTTGAATTTTATATCATTCATAAAAGATTTTGTTAAAGTAAGAAAAATGAAATTGCTGATGTTGGGATTAAGTTTTAATATATTTGCACAATTAAGTTGTGAAAACAATATTAATTTGGTTTACTTAGATAATTACAAATTAAAATCATTTATTTTCATAATAGATTACACATATTCAAATGTACTCATAATATATATTTAACATTTAATTATTTATAACTTATTAAAATAGAATATTTATTACCTTATTATTGACTGAAATATTTATATTATCAGACATGCACATTTGTGTGCTTATATATATATTGAAATCATTATGGTTTTCATAAAAAACAACAAATTAGTAATGTGCACACACACATATATATATATTGTAACCTTCCTTTCCGGTTCTTCAACACCTCTACTATACTCTCTTTACTCTCTACAATATTAGCTCAATAATAAACAATCAATCATAACAGCAATAAAGTATAAGATTCTCTATGGAGCTTGAAACTTGTGATACATCAAAACATAAGATAGACTTCAGGGATGATTACAACATAGAGGTTTTAACATTGAGAAGTATATAAAATACACTCCACAATGGCATTGCTATTGTAAAAATTTTCCAACTTTTATCATATTATAATCATTAGGAAATTCCCCACAACAAACAATGACTAACCTAATATTTCATTTAAATAATGCTTTAACTTAAGAATCTCAAAATAACATTAAAACAAAAATTATATTAAATTAAAAAAATTAATGCTATCCTATGGCTATCTTGGGGATCATAATTATTCTATTCTAAAATATAACTTAACAATTAGATTGTCAATTAGATAATTTAATCACAAGAGGGATTATACTGGGATCCAACCATTTAAATAAAATCAGACTTACTATTACAAACTCGATTAACCTCCTATTTGAAAATTAATACAACTATAATAATAAGACATGAAAATTAACTAATCACTATCTTCTTATTACCTTCACTTAAATAATTTAATTTACTTTCCTAAGATTTATTCTCATACTTATACTAATAACAATTACTATAGAATACTCATTTTTTCTCATATGTCACAGCATCTGCCGGGATGCGAACCCACAACCGTCTGCAACCAACTACTTGCTTGCAAGCCAGATGCAATAACCTCTCGGCTAACAACGCATGACAGAATACTCCTTTTTATTATAATCAAAATCTTTATTATACAATTATTATCTACACAGACTAACTCAATTAAATACATTTCTTACTTACTTAGCATTCACCCATTGTAATCCAATACTTCAGAATTAGAAACCTTAAAATATATTTGGTCAATAACTTGTGCTCTGAAATAATATAATACTTCTAAATTTATGATATAAAACAGATTTCAAATTTAGATTACAAAGTCAGAATATGACTCTTAAAACATACTATTAATTTTTAGTATATGTTCTCCATTTTATAATCCTTAATAATACTTTTCAAGTATCTCTTAAAGATTCTTTTATATCTAATAAAAATATGAAGTACCACAAACTCCCTACAATATAGTTATACTTTAAAAGCAATTGATAATTAATGTGTCAATTATTAATTCTTAAATATAACTCTTTAGATAAAGCATGTAATCAGTATATATTATATGTAATTCTAAGTGGATAATGCGCTTTATTGATATGACCTTGTGATGGAAATGACTCTCAAATGCAAGGAAATTATTAATACAAAATTTAAATTAAAACATTCATTTATTTGCAATAATAATGAACAACAAACAGCTATGCATTTATGTTAAATAATTCACAAACAAAATAATCATTTAACTGTTTATAAATTTACAATAAAATTATTTACATTCATTACAGATAGACATAATAATCATTTTATACATTTTAATCTTCACTCCATATTCATTATCTAGTTCTTTAAAATAATAAATTCGTTCTTTTTACCATCATGTATGCTTTCATATTATTATACAATTTTATAATTCATGAGTTATCTTGTGGTTATTTTCTTAATCATATTTCCCTATTTATCTTATATTTTGTAACTCCAGATATTTTAATAAAATTATAATATTTAAGTTATACTTCATATTCAAAATTTGTATAAAATTATTGCACTATAATCTCATCAACAAAAATTATTGCTGCTGTGGCAATGTTACAAAATAAAAACAATATTTACAATGTATTCAAAATGAATAGTGAAATTAAAGGATTCTTTTTCATATAATGTAATTAATTTTTATACATTCATTCTCTATCTGTCACTTATATTTTCTGTTTGTCTTTGATCTCAGTTATCATTATTCATATAATAATTTATTCAGATTTTACTCTAATATAAAGTATTTGTTCTGTATATGGTCTTACTACTTTTAAGTTAATCTGTCAAAACTTATGAAGGAAAAACAAAATTCTTTAAAATATTTATTCAACTTCCATTGCCTATTATTTTATTATTTACCAGAAAACTTCATAAAGAAACTGATTTTATCAAAAATACTATATCATAATAAAGGGATGAAGGTTTCCTTTATTTATGAGGTGTTATATTTTGGCAGGTAAACATTTTCCTAATAATCTTACCCCAATTTTAGCCTGACTTATACAGCAAGCACTTATGGTATATACTACACTCATGTCTTTGCAGAAAATCCATCCATCTCTTTCTAATAAACTTTATGGGTATCACAAAGATTAATCCCATTCAACTATTCAATCAGTTCTTCAGGATGATATTTTTATATCCTATCCTGGAATTGCAATTCATTTTTCCCTACTGTGTCTTCAGTGTCTATTACTATATTACATATGGACTAATAATATAATCCAATCTTCCCATTAAATATTTTTTTATCCACAAATGAGATCATGATTTTTTTTTTACATTAACATTCACTCTTTTCTTACTCTCTTAAATAACATTACATTTACCTCTACAACACATTTTACCACATTCAATTTTTTAAAAATATATATCAGCTAAAATATAGTGTTAAAATATTATACTCCACACACACTTTCATGTTATAATTCATGTATACTTTCTTCATATATTAAGCATATTCTTCATTCTTTTCTCCCTCTTTTTTTAAAGCAAGAATGAATAATGAAAAGATTAATACCTTTTAACCTTATATACCAGATTGCATATAAAAATTATTTCAATTATTGCTAACTATAATACCTAACATTTATATTTCATATCAAAAAAATAATAACAATAAATTTAAAATTAAAATCTTTTTCTCTTTGTTGCCTCCACAAAAATGTTTAAGAAATCTGTGCCAAGCTGGCAAGGACTAAATAATTAGCCTGGTCTATAGTAGACCCATTTCAAATTCAGTCACAAGTTTGACTCTTGATTTTATTGTTGCCCACTCATGGTGATGAATAATTATTACTTGTGGGTAATTATGGGGAAGTTATAATTAACATACTTAATATAGTTAGATGTGCTGATCTCTCAGAATGATCTCTTTCAAGATGATCTCATGCTCAATATTAAATTCATATTTAATATATTAAATTTTATATTTTGTTTATTTGGAAATGATGATCTCCTCATAATTATGCCCTAAAATGGTGTTTTGTTACAAATAATTACCAAATCATGGATCATTATAACTTCAGATTCTCTTTGTATAAACCCCGATTTTCTGTACTATTACTATATATATATAGTGGGACTTTATAACTGAGATTCTCCCTTATTAACACTGTATTTTCCAGTACTGATGGTGAAGAACTACTGGTGGATATTACCACAAAACTTCCAATCAACTTGATCTCAAATATAACTACATCTAAGAAAGAAAAAAATTAAGCATTTAATGCAAAATTAATAATGAAAAAAGTTACTATGAAATATATGACAAGAGTGTTAATGATTATGAATTATATAATATTAGTTTTAATGTATATTTAAGGAGTTCATATTTACAGTTAAATTAAAAATATATATTTTTGGAGATTGGACTCAATTTTTGACTATTGGAGTTTGTTTAACTGCATTTTCAGTTTTGATGATGGTTGGAGAGTTTTGTCATTGGCTTGATGATACAATGTTTTCGTGAAATTTCAAGAAGTATTCTATTTCAGGCATTACTTCAACTGATTTTCTGATTTCCAATTGTTTATAATAGTGCAGTTAAAGGAATTCCTGCCATGATCCCAGTCTCTATCTCTCCAAGAAAAGGAGCAAGGCATAGATTTATATTTTCCAGTCTCTAAGACTCAAAGCAGCAGGGCTTTGCAAAGATGTTTGTATTATTATTTCATATCAAGGTTTGTAGTAGCTTATAGTGTTTAAATCAAGTTAGCTTTCTTGATGTTTATGGTACATTCTGTATTTGTAATCCAATGACTAAATTTTTTATCTATATCAGAATTGCAGGTAACTACTTATTCTGTTAGCTGACAGATACCTGTCAAATCTTTAAAAAATTGATGAGTACATAGTTTGAGGTATGAACTTTGTTTTGGTTATACATGATTATTATGTAAAATATTGTTAGGTTAGTGTCTCATTTCTCTTTTTCTTTTTTCTATGAGGTGTAATATGAGATGGTTATGTGTCTCATGACATACAATAACATAGTAATGTGTGTGCATATATATATAAAGTTGAAAGGAAAAATAGAAATGAACACAAATTTTTTTATAGATATTTTCTATATTACATTAGAATAACAGTTAAGGATTAAATAATAATTTTCATACTTAAAATTATTATAAACTATTTTAAATCAACCATTTAAAAAGATCTATTTAATGTTTCATTAATTCTGATTTGAAATCTAAAACAAGCATGTTTTTATGTTATAATAGATATAAATTATAAAATTATACTGCCTATTATAATTAGAATATTTTTTTAATTAAATATTTTGATAAATTCTATAGGTTGTATTTAAAGGTATTAAAGTGAACTGAAAAGAGTCATTAACTTTTTTTAGTCAAGATAAAGAAACAATTTATTTAATTGTTTTTTTTTTTTCAAATTCCATGATATACTTTAAAAGGATTGATTTGAATTATTCAAGACACTTATAACAGTTTTACAGCAATATGTTTATGAAGTTATAACTGAAAACAAGAGGCAGTGTTTTCAAATGCTGCTGCTGGTGCAATGATGGTAGAGTTTGAATTCATATAGAAGCAAGACCCAGTTTTTATGTGGTTCATTGCCTGTAAATATTATGTATTAGATGGCATGCTTGAAGTCTACCAAATTATAGACTGAATGAAGCTGACAAATACCAGAAGTTACCTGATTTATACTTTTCCCAGAAATGTCAACAAAACCTTATACTACTCTATTATGAACATGATTATAATAGACAAGCTTACCAAAAAATTTCTAGGATTACCATGCCATGATTTTATATCCTTGATTAGTCAATATGCAAAGAAGCACAAATGTTTATATATATAATTATGTTTTGATACTCTGCCATTCTAAATATTAATGTAAAATGACCTAAATCAGACTTTAAATATAAAATTTAGAAACATTTATTGTACAAAATATATTTTCCATACTTTTGCACTATAATCATGGTTAGTCTGCTGAGAATAATCACAAATATTATGTTAAAGCATTGAAAGAATACTTGATACAATAAATATTTCTAAATTTTATATTTAAATTTTGTTTTAGTATTTTTTACATTAGCTTAGTTATAAGTATTGTGCATTTTTTTCTTGTATACAATCATCATATGGTAGCAAAGCTAGCTCTGGAATAATAATGTTGAAAAAGCATGTGCTTCATAAACATCTGTATAATTGTGTTTAAAATTATTTAAATATTTATATGGTTATAAAATACCTTTTAATATCTAAACATTTGATTTATATATTATATGATGATAATGACTAGTTTAATGTGGACAATTACTCTCTTAGGATATAGGTTTTTGAGTATTGATGATGATAGGATGGTTATAATAATCCCAGAACTTTTGATATACTTATTGTTATAAGTTATTTTAGCATTTACTGTGAATGCACATGCATTTGAAAATTGGTAATGGCTTTTATAATATTATGCAACAAGTTTGATTTTGGCTAGAAGTTGATTAGCCTAAGATTTTGTAGTGTGTGTCTTTAACCCCAATGGGTAATTGTAGCTGATAATGTTTGCCTGTTATTGATTACCTGCTAGTTATGTTATGTTTGCTATTTACTATTTTTTCATAATAGTTGCTGATTCTTTGCTCATTCAGTATGCTCATATTCACTTACTGAGGTTTATTTGTGCCTGCCCTCACTACTACTTTAATATATATATATATATATATATTATTACCATATATATATATATATATATATATATATATGGTAATGGGATTTCCCTCATTTATGATTTATTCTATGGCTATTTTACTCATTATTTATTATTTTACATTATTAGCTCACATTAATCTTTAATACTTTATTTTAAGACTCCGTTATTCAAGCAGAGATGTAAATATGATCAATACTTACATAGTAACTATATCCTGATGAGACAGATTTAATTTAAAATATGCAAACTGCAGTTACCTTTCCAGATCAAGGCACAATTCCATGACTACAAAAAGCATGACATATCTCATGGGGATATTTATAATGGGTTTTAACTCTATGGGCACCATCCAGCCTTAAACTGGACCCCATGATATATCATTAACACACCAAGCACTTGACCCATGGATAGCTATTTAAATATGAGATCAGCATAACACAGACTGTATAAATAAGATTATTTATTTACCCAGTGGTAAATTGAGAGAAAGAGAAAATTAAACCACACCAAAATAATTAACACATATTTTTTAAAAGATAAAAAAAAACATATAAAAAATATTTAGGATTTTAAAACACAAATATGAACACTTATTAAACTACAATATTTTAATAATCATTTTTATTTAGTATAGTTAAAAGTTAACACTAGCAATGATATTTAACACTTTTATCTAGAATAAAATTTAAAAGTATACTCTTGAAAAAAACTTAGAAAGTTCTATTAATGATGTCTAGGTTTTTTTATATAGTATTTGGGTGATCACTCTCGTCTTCTGATCCTGTAAAATTTATAATGGGCTTTTTGCTGGTTCAGCAAACTGCTGTGAGGTCTGGTTCCATAGATTTAGTTCATGGCAGGTAAAAACATTGGCAAAGGTGAGTCAGAGACATATATTACTGCATCTGGATATTGGGGTTCAGGAGATGGATAGTGGAAATAAAAAACACACTCAGCTATGGTCTAGCAAAACATTTTTCTATCAACACAGTCATATAAGCTTGTTTCATCTTGCTGGACTGTTATTTTTTAGCAGTTCATAGACTTTTCCATGAACTGCCAACTGACCTTGGTCAACTCTCTGGTCACTTGACTCGATGGATTTTCTGTAGACTCTTTGGTCAACTATTGTTGTAACTCTCTCTCTGGCTTCTCTTTTTTGCTTTTTTTCTCTTCTTACCCAGGACAGTAGGTGTTTGCCACATTTATACTCTCTGAATCCACCACTGCTCAAATTCTTACCGATGATATTAATTCATTTGATCTTCATTTTTTTAATTAGTTACATTTTTTTGTTTTATTATTTTATATTTGTAATATACAGAAATTAGTTAACTATTGTTAATTATTCAGTCTGGAATTTATGTCCAGAAACTGATTATATAGAAATTTATTTTTAATTATATGTTAAATTTTGATACACAAAAGAAAAGAAAGATAAATTATAATTAGTATTTCAACTTAACCCCAACATTTTTACTTTTTATTTTAACCTTTTTCGAACAATAAAATATTAAAATATAATTTAATTTTTTATTAATAATATCATATAACTTGTATATATACACATAATTATATACCATGTATATATACACATTGTTACAATATATATAGTACTAATGTTAGTAGCACTAGCATGATTATTAATAATATCATATAACTTGTATATATATACACATAATTATATACCATGTATATATACACATTGTTACAATATATATATAGTACTAATGTTAGTAGCACTAGCATGATTATGAACCCAATCTAATATATGTTAACTGATACCCGTCTTGTTTGAGGCAGTAGTATATGTATAATTTATCATCAATATTTATAATCAGTACTTGTAAGCTATAATATTCAACTATTTGTATTATTATTACTGATTCTGTATAAAATAAATGGACAATAAGTGTAAACATAATCTTAGATGTCTATAAAGTGTGATAAATGTTTTAAAATTTTTCATTAAAGTTCGTTTTCTACTTAATCAGGTTATAATATTTTATATTTTGTTTTAATAAATGTACCCAAATAGTATGTAAAAACAGTCCATTCAATATTTATAAGGCAAACTTTGTAATTTTGTCATACTTTATAAATTTATTATTAAAATCTTGTTAAAGGTAAGTGTTAAAAGCCATTGTATTATAAAATTTCTTATTTCTAAAATATAATAAATTCCTCAAATTTTTGTGAATAAAGTTTTTTTTATTATTATTATATTTTATTTTATTTTCATTACAAATCTCAATCTCAATTAAATAGGCTTTGTTTAATAAGATGACTTGTGAAATTTAATGAAGATGAAAATCAGATTTGTGTTAATGCTTTCTTTAATTAGCAAATAAACTCTTAAGGCATGTTCAATATTGGTGGAAGAATTCCAATTCTGAAGGAGACCAATCAATAGAAGAGGTCACTAGGAAAACACATACCACAGAAGGGAATCATGAGTGAGCAACATGAGTATTTAATCTGAAAAAGCATGGCTGGATTATATAAAGAGCCCAATTTGATAAAAAAAAGGACAGATAAGAAATTGAGAGACTTATTAGTATTATGAGTTTAAGTTTCATCTAAATAATGTTGTAGTAAAAGAAAAAGGCTGTTTGCTTCATGTACTCTGACTCCACTTGCTGATCACAATGCCACTCTGGTGCTGTCAACATCTAGCCCATGATACTGAACTGCATCAACAAAATCTGCCTTGATGAAGCCTGTCTCTAGCTACGTTTTGAGGGAACCCCATTTGCCACAAGCCCCTGATCTTTTAACAACCACGGGTCCTAAATTAATATGAATCTTTGATTAATTTATACTCATTTATTCACTCTTCTTGTCTTTAAATATGTCATTAACTTTATTTTTTGTAAAATTTAACAGTTTTAATCTTATTAGAACTCTAGATTATTTTGATATGGCAATTTATTTATTTTAATGTTGACTTAGACCAAGCTGCCAAGTTAAGTACAAAATTCAAAAAGCATATTACAACCCTATTCTTTATTATTTTTTCCAGTCAAGATTATTACAGTAGATGTAGATTTTCCACTAAGTACTTAATAGATGAAGCTCATTTAGTTTTGTATGTTTGTTATTTTGTAAATGATTTAAATGATAGGAATAGTCTTAAAAATTTAAGTTTTCTATTATTTCCCAATTAATCTTTACATATAATCATTTTTCAAAAGAAAATGTAATTCATTAAATTATTTAAGCAAAATCCATCACATTTTCCTAAACCAAACTCAGCCCTTTAGGTAAAATCTATTATAGAGAATTTAAAATTAAATTTTATCAGTATGCACTTTGTTTATTTCATTTGCGTTTATGATCTTTAGGCCTAAGTATTAAGTGTCATGTAGAATTTTGTAAAATCTCACCAGAAGTGAATTTCTTTTTTTTATATAGGGTTTATTTTAATGTTTTGTTATATAAACATCGTTTGTTTATAAATTCTAAGCCATGAAAGATTTTGAAGTTTGGAAGTGTGGGAAACAATCCACTCCTTTAAATTTGTTTTTAATTCTCATTGTTTCTTTTATATTATACTTTTGAAAGATTCATTGATTGCCCTGGGTTTTGTGGACATTCCCTTATACTAGAGAGCTAACTATTTAAATCAGGATTGAATTCACATTTGTTTTCACAATATATATATATGTGAGCATGTATACGGTATTATGCACTTTATGATTACAATTATTCACTTGTCATTATTATTGCTCATGCTTTGCTACTTAACTCTCCGGACCTGTGGAATTTTAAACATGACTAATCCAATAATGTTAGTCTCCCTTAAAAGTAGATGTATTTCTTACTAGGGATTTACCTTTTCTAGATACTGCCATTAAAATGTGCATGGGCAGCCATGGATAAGCCATCCCAGCATATCAACTTTTAGTGTTATGCAGAGATATGTTTTGATTAGTGGGCCAGCATGTCCTCTCACTCATCGACTTCTCCTAACAAAGCCTCTTTGAGAATCGTAAATGACCTCATCTGTTCTTTTATTGTAGTCATAAAGTCTTGCCACCTTTAGCATTCTTTATTTATTCTCTATTTATAAACCTGAAATGCTTTCTCTACCATGATGGCATGTCTTTCATTAGCCAATACAGTTAATTAATTAATCACATATAATATAGAATTGTACTTATGTAAGATAAACGTTTGCTTTCCCACATTCTTAACTTATAATGTATTTAAAAGTAAGAATAGTCTAATGCAACTCATTCATATTCAGTTGTCTATATATATATATAGATGAAGAAAATAGATTTATTTTCTTCAATTTATAAGTTTATTGAGGGCTAAAATGATGGATTGTTGCTGATTTGTATTGGGCAGACCACTTAACCAATTGTTTATATTTGATAAACAAATATGTTATATGTTTGTCTGTATCAAAACCTAATTTATGTCTTAAATGGATTGCAATCACTTGCTAAATTGAAATGTGGTAATATTGATTAATTACAATATTATCTGTCTTGCTTAATGAATTTAAATTATGTAATTGTGAGTCCAATACATATAACCATGTTATGTTGACAAGCATTGACATATTTTGTATGATGACACTTATATGTATAATAAATATATATTATATTAGTACTTTGAAATCTCGGTTTGTCATTATTCTGAATCTCTAACATAAATCCCTTTTATTAGTTATAAGATTTTATGGGTTCAAATTCATTTCTTTTGTCATGTTGCCATGAAGTTGTTATTATTGCAGTTCAAATCTTCAACTTATTTAAATTATCAATCAATGTCAGGTATACTACACACTGTTCTTTAATTGTAATAAATTGAAATAGGTATTAATTAATGAAATGTAAATCTATTGTTTTAAATTGCATGTGTGAGAATGAAACTGACTGGTATCATCAAAAGCATTGTTCATGTAGTCAAAAATCCTGGAGCACATGTAACTAGGTTGGCAGTTTAGGATTGTTCCAGACTTATAACTCGCACATGCTGGACTGCTGTAATTTTGCTTGGATTCTGGGATTGTTGAATGAACATGGTTTTGACCAGTACATTATATATATATAATGATATTATAATTTGATGTCTGTATTTCTTCAAATCAATGTAGGTAATTTTATAATTTAGTATTTATAAATACAGTAATTAGATATATGTAAAATATAACTTTAAAAATTTTATCCACTTAGAAGTGCTTTCAATTATTCTCATAGTCTTTGTCAACTAACACTTTAAAAGGCTAACCTTCCCACAATTCTGTGATTTTAACATTTGCTGCCTATCTGTTAATTAAGTCTTGTTTGTATTTGTGTATTAGCAAAGAAAATAAAGGAAGCTATGCTAATATACAAATACAAACAAGACTTAATTAACAGACAGGCAAAAAATGATAAGATCACAGAATTGTGGGAAGGTTAGACTTTCAAAGTGTTAATTGACAAAGTCTATGAGGATAGTTGAAAGTGCGCCTAAGTAGATAAAAGTTTTAAAGTTATACTTTACATATATCAAATTACTGTATTTATAAATACTAAATTATAAGATTACATATATATTAGTAACAATACAAATAATAAATATAATGGTAATTAACTATTATATACAGTCTTTTGTTATACAAGCATGTAAAAAGTAAAAATAATAATGATTTAATAACTGCTTCAGTTTTCTTAGATCATGAAAGGACATGTAATATAAATTTAAGTTTGATATTGAAAGTGTTAGGATTCTTCATGATGAGAGAAATCACAATAAAAATTAAGAGGCGAAATTAATAAACAGAAATAAAATGAATATAATTAATAGACAAGTTGCTAATGTTAAAATTTGGGATTCATGGAATTTGAGTTGATGATGTTTGCTTCCATTATGTTTTTTAAATCAGCAATTGAGAAGTGTTAAGGAATTAATTGAAGATTGAACAACTATATATAATAGTTAATTACAATTATATTTATTATTTTTGTTATTACAATAGTTTTTAATTAATGGACATTTTACTTGTATTATATATAGATATACACACACAAGAACACACTCCACATCTAACCAAGACCAATATCAATAACAATCTCAATCTGTTGTCAAGACATTCTTTTTACTATAAAACTGGTTATCAACTTTTATCTATGGTCTCATATGTTTCCTATAGACATTAAAGATTGCAACTCAATGATTCTTCATAAGTCACTATAAAATATTACACAATTTTTGTCAATAAATGTTTTAAAAACATAGGGGAGCTATTTATGCTTAAAATTTATTATTTAAATAAACCAACATTTATGCACTCTCTTTGAAGTGGGAGTTTGATCTTATTGCTGACTGATTTTTTTTTTTTAAATTGGCAAATTACTTGCAAAAGTTTAGTTTATATATCACAAGGAAGAGGAAGTTTGTCATCTGAACCTCATTAGTTAGTGTATATGTAATAATTGATTATATAGTGATTTATCATATATGACGTATTGTGGAAGTAAACTTTTCTTCATAAATATATTATAAAACAGACATGCACCCTCCTATCAATAGATGTGTTATAAGCAAAGGTGGTTTACCTCAACTTAGAACTTATTCCATCAATAAACCAACATTTATTAACCATGCTACAAATACAATAACTAAAAATTTGCTGTGTCCAATTTAACATAATAATAAAATGATAGACTCAAGAATTAAACATTATTGGATATTAACATGCTATTTCTAATGCACATGCCTCACAAGATTTCTTAAGTAACTAACCATTCAATCAAGGATTACTTGTAAATCAATTTTTAATCACATTATGAGTTGACGTTGAGTTTTTGAAGAATTATTTATTTATTTATTTTAAAAATGTTAAATCACATAAATGTGGGGGGAAAAGCAGTATTAAAAGAAATATTTACTTTAAAAAATAATATTAAATAATTAAATTTATTTTGTTCATTAATCCATTTCCGTACTTTATAATTCATCAATATACATTCACTAATCTATCTATCTATCTATCTATCTATCTATCTATCTATCTATCTATCTATCTATCTATCTATCTATCTATCTATCTATCTATCTATCTATCTATCTATCTATCTATTCTATCCATCCATCCATCCATCTATCTATCTATCTATCTATCTATCTATCTATCTATCTATCTATCTATCTATCTATCTATCTATCTATCTATCTATCTATCTATCTATCTATCTATCTATCTATCTATCTATCTATCTATCTATCTATCTCTATATCCATCTGTATATTGATTTATCTAATTATTGGTCTATATATTTATCTATCCTTCTATCTACCACCTTGGCTACTTACCCTATGTATTTACATAATTATTGATCTCTTTATACCTCTTTTCACCTACTTACCTATTTGCCAGCTTATCTATCTACTTGTCTATAAATCTACATATGTATTTACCTACATACTTATTTCACTTTTACTTATTTACCAATTTATCTATTCATTTCATCAACTATCTATCCACACACAGTCTCCACCCATCTATTTAATAATATATTCAACTACCAATATCTATCTATTTATTTATTCTTCTATCAATATATTTTTGGTGACAGTGTATTTTCATGATGAAATTATTACATTTTAACAACCCACTACATATCTAAATACTTATTTATTACATGATCATCAGTTTCTATGCTTACACAAGCTGTTAATATAGTGACAAACTCTCCATACAGTAGTGCTTCCCAGTGCAAGCCATAATAATCAGTGGATGCAAGAAGGTTTGTGCATGTATTTCTATTTAGTGTTTACACATCCAATATCCACATATTAGTTTC
Organism: Epiperipatus broadwayi; assembly: GCA_028023455.1. Lineage (NCBI taxonomy): Eukaryota > Metazoa > Onychophora > Udeonychophora > Euonychophora > Peripatidae > Epiperipatus > Epiperipatus broadwayi. The sequence continues at coordinate 7,042,187 of JAQFVV010000049.1, read as the reverse complement.
TAGCTTGTGGTTTTCATCAGTAAAAACACTGTCTATGAGAAAAATGTTATTTTACAATATAATTAAGTTGCAATGTGGATATTAAGTAAAATAATTAAAAATATATGTAAAATGATTAACTTTGGACTAGAACATTTTCTTTGCTTGCTACATATTCTTCTTACATAAAAAGTTTTTCGTATCAAAGGTTTTTGTTGAACACATTCTTTCAGAAAAATTAGAATATTATTATAATGAAATAAATTTGACTTTTTTTTATTTATTAGCATTATTTACTAAAAATATAATATTTATATAAAAAGGTGGAAAAATAAAACTATAGATAGAAAAAATGAAGGAAATGAATTTACTTATTTTTACAGTACAACAGATATGAGATACTTCTGGTATAAAATAAGACAAATAAATACATACACTACAAGAGCAAAAATTCATACATATTATTTTTTTTTGCAAAATACAGATACACATGCAAAGGTATTGAGATAGATACCTGTTACATTCATTTAATTCTAGGAAATCAAGGTATGTGGAAGTTTTATACAAGTTAAAAAAAATTAGTAATAACTCAGAAAAAAAGTGTGAATAATTAGGATTTGACAGATACAGTGAACAAAACTACACCTAGGACTTTCATAAAAAAACAATGATGCAAAAATACTTCAGATGAAAAGAACAAAATACAGCATATAGAAAATAGTTAAGAAACAAATAAAAGAAAAGTATGTAAAGATATTATGTAACATTTTTTTAACAAAAAAAAAAAAGTAAATTAAATTAAAATAAAAAATAGGCAAATGTAATATGGAGTGAAAATAAATTTATTGGAATTTTCTGGGAAAAAGTTTTTAAAACCTAAAAGATAAATCTTACTCTTTCAAACAGTTCAAAATGAGGTTTAATTTTTTTAATGTCCATTAATGCTTTTTTTGTCTTTTTATTCTATACTTTCAAAAATCAGATTGCTGTTAATTTAGAATGTTTTAGATGTTTACATACAAACTTCATTAATGCTAAATTGTTCAAGCTTAATACAAATGACACTGAAGTAAACAACTGGATTGGTTTTATGACTATATGACCAATTTAAGATTCATAGTTTTGTAGTTAAGTAGAGATAAAAGGTGGTTGTGGGAGGTTGCATTATATCCTAAGATCTAGGTGCAGTGCTCTCAGATCCAAGGCTCCTCACTGATGAAGGCAACAAGCCAGAAACTAGTTTGGGGATATTGAATGAGTAGGCACTAGATAGGGATTTTATGCACAAGCCTTCTGGCATCCATTGATTACTCTGGCTTGCCCTGAGTGGCACTACAGTATGGAGAGTTTTGCCTTTTATAATAGAATTGTAAAAGATTTTTGCTTTAAAATGAAGCATGGGTTATGAATATTATAATGTTGATGTTAATCGTATATTATATAATTTGTTTCATTACAGGAAGAATGAATTTCTCTTAGGATGCAAGATTTGAATACCTAATATTGAAAGGGAGTGTTCGATATTTGTTATTGCAAATATATCTTCTTATATGACATTGACTTCAAGTCCTTATCAACGTTTCTATTATTTTGATGAAATAGGAGAGGGTTTGAATTTAGAATGCATGATTGAATAAAAAGTGAGTGAGACTGTTTTCTTTTTTATTTAGTCATTAATTATTATTATTATTAACATTATACCTAAATCAATCATCATAATGGTTTTTACTCTCTTTTTATTTTTCAACGTATTGTCTTCAATCCGTTAGAACAACAGACGGCCTACTATCACTTGACTTTTATAGATCATGTAAATGGGATTGTCTATTATGCAACATTTTCATTCTTTAATTATATAAGCAGCAGTTTCTTCCAGCAAACTTCTATTATAATTTTTTTTTTGTTTTCAAACTTTTCCTTTTTGTCTTTCCATCTTTTTTTTTCCTGCAATTATAATCACAATATTCATTTACAATGGCTATTAATACATATAATAAAGATTGGATTTATTATTATGAAATGTTGTGTTTTCTTCTAAAAATATAAATTAAAATGTTAGCAACTAATTATTTATTTCACATTGATTACATTAGTGACCAAAAATTAATGGAAATCTAAACATTTTTATAAACACTTTATCATAATAAAATATCAGCGACATTTTCGCGTAAACAAAATGTTTTTTTTTATTAAAAAAAACTAAACATAAAATTAGGATTAATTACTGAGGAGGGATTTTAAAATTAAAAAATAATTCTGTATGCTGTTATAAACAAGCGGAAAAACCATTAGATAAAATCACTTTTAATAATTTACCTAATCATAAATAAGTAAGTAAATAACCGTGATCACATTAGATAATTTAATAAAATAATCCTACTGCTTAACACATTTTTTAAAAAACTGATATGATTTATAAAAAATTAAATTATTTTATTAAAATTATTAATGTATATACATTACCGAGGTAAATACATGGTACATATTTAATGACACAAAAATAAAAAAACTCAGTAAATAATTGTCTAAAAGCATAGACTTTTAATTATTTTTATTGTATCTTCCATTAGATGATACTTTTATATCAGAAAAGATTTGACCACACATCATGCAATGGACATGAAATACACATCAATAAATAAATACTTAAGCATAAAGATTAGTAATTATTTTATTAAATATACAGATTTAAAAAAAGCAAATTACCAAAATGAAAATAATTAGTTGAGCTGTTCAATAAAAAATGTTTTAAAAAAATTTCACTCATCAGACATCAATGAGATTTGTTTTTAAGTTAATCAATGGGATCCTACCTACAACTACCTATATTAATACAAGACTGGGATTAAATTTGAATGAAACCTGTATTGTGTGTAACAGGGGCAGTGAAACTTTTATGCACATGTTTGAAGATTGCTATGCCTTTAGAGAAATTAGAATGAAAGTCTTTCACAGGCCTATAATAATTATCAAATATCTTATGGAAAAATATGTTATAAATTTCAACCTGCACAATGTGATCCATACATTGAAATCATTGTGGGCAATAAGATGTTCACTTTTATTTGATAATAAGAAATTCAATTGGTTAAAAAAAATGGATAAAGACTGGGAGAACTACTTTAACTTATGCCTAAAATATTGGCCCCAAAAAACTTCCATGTATGGGAAGGAATTGCTCTCTTCAAATATGAAATTTGGGAGTAAAACATATAAGAAAGGATTGTAATGTTGTTGTTAAAGAAAAAGGGTCTAAATCGTAAATAGTGACAATTAACAGGTGACAGGAAAGTTAAGTGAGCATGATGCAATGTGTATGATGGACAAGAGAAGGATAATACTGTTCCTTTTTTTTTGTTTGAACTAGAAATTTATTTTGTAATTATGTAAATATGTTGTGTTTTAATAAAGTTTATTACTTAAAATAAAATACAAAATTATTATAATCATGAGTAATGAATGAATGTCTTATCCAAATCCCCAGATTAGTTTTTAAAAATATAATACTATAGTAATTACCTACTCAACGTTACAATAAAAGCAAAGGCTGAAAATGCAGAGAGAAATCATGTAATATTTTATTTAGTAATTATATATATATCTTAGATTTACTCTTAGAACTTCCATTTTACCATCCACTACTTAAATCATATAAATAAAGACATCTAAAAAAAGAGAGTGTATCTAAGATGTTACAAGATAAAGAAATATAAATAATGTAGAATTATGAATATTATATGTTTATTTATAATACAAATAAAATAAAGTAAACTTTATTTAAGAATAAGTTTATATCTAATGTAAAAAAAATGATAACATCTAATCATAAATTATTAATAATCAATGTGAGAGTATTCATCTAAAGTGAATGGTTTCTGATTTACAAGTGCAAGAAGTTTGCTACTTCTAAAATAATCTCTAGTAATATAAATTTGTAATTGACTATTTATTAGTCTGCATTCAGAGGAGATTATATTTACTTGTTTAAGGAGGTTTATTTATACTTCTTCCGATCAATAATTTCAATTTCTGTAGCCAAGTTGCAGTATTTAGTGTCTTTATAAATATATGAGCCATTAATGGAGATGGGATTCCACCTCTATTGCTAAAAGAAGGTTGTCTTGACAACAGTTTGAAATTCTTGATTGTATCTATATTGAGATTGTCTAAGTGTTGACTGGTGTCTAATGGTTACTTATAAACCCATTTAGCCTTAAGGATTATTACACTTATTATTTAAGTAATACTTTGGGTGCAATTTGAAAATTATAATTGCAATTTTTAATGTTATAATTGACTATTTATTAGTCTGCATTCAGAACAGGTTATATTTACCTGTTTAAGGAGGTTTATTTAAACTTCTTCCAATCAATAATTTCAATCTCTGTAGTCAAATTGCAATCTTTAGTTTCATTATAAATATATGAGTCCATTAATGAAAGTTGCCTTGACAATAGTTTGAAATTCTTGATTGTTATCTATATTATGATTGTCTAAGTGTTGACATGTTTGTATATAGAGCCATTGGCACTTTTACATCTGGTTGGTTCCCTAGTTCCCATCTTATATAATCTCTTGTCCAAGTGTGTGGCCTGGTTAGGTATATCTTGCTCTTCTTTATCTTCAGATAGCTTTTGAGTTCATTGCATGCTTTATTGTATGCATGTGTAAGCTTGAATATATACTTCTGGGTGACAGTAGAAGGGTTAATCATAATTATTCTCTGGTGCAACTGATCTGTCAGAGACAAACAACTTGATGGTGGGGGGTTGTTTTCTTATTATATGGTTGATGTTAAAGGACAGCATTCCCATAAATGCAAGATATTTCTGAAGTGGATTCAAAGTCATATATTTGATTTTGTTTAGCATTATGTATGTTTTAGAGAACAGAAATTCAGGGGTTGTTTCTGGGAGTAAAACTCTTATCATTTTTGTAAGTGAAAAAGGTGCTATTTGAATTTGAGTGCAATCAATTGTGACTATTTGAGCTGAGTGATTGGAAAAAGTTGAGGGAGTTAGCTTTGTTTCAATTAGATGGTGAATTATTGGGAAATGACAGCGCAGATCAATAAGTGAACAGAAAAGACTATTGTGGAAAGAAATGGCAAAAACCCTTGGCTGCTCATTAGTGGTATGTTTATTCCATGAAGGCAACATTTTGTAAATTCCTGATATTTTAAATTAAAATCTCCAATTAACATGGTTGGGTTTGCAGTTGCAGCTAACCTGAAGTTAATGTTTTCAATTATGGTATCAATTTTTTTCTTATTCTGTAAAGGCATATATACAAAAACAAGAGTTATTGTTATGCTTTTTTGTTTGAAGGTTGCAATTAATAAATTCATGTCAATGTGAATTATTTTGAAAGTTGTGAATGGGCAATTTCTAGCAATTATGAGTCTGGTGCCAGCCAAGGGAGAGGAAGAATCTCTGGAGCATGCACAGAAACCTTCCATATTAATATGCTTGGCTGGGTCAGTTTGTGATCCAGCATAAATTTTTGTCTCAAGAATACCTAGCAAGTGTGTGATGTATCAAGAATACCTAGCAAGTGTAGTTGTATATCCATTATCCAGTGTTTTAACTTATTAATTTTTGAAGTTGAATTCAAACCCCTGACATTGATTGCCGCAATTTTTTACTATCATTATATGTTGTTTTTTGGTTAAGATTCAAATGTTAGGGTTCATTCGGTGTTTCTTCCCTCTCATCCTCACAATCCATTTTCATGTCTTTATCTGTTTCCACTGTAGTTGTGGTGTTGTGATCAGAAAAGCTAAGGTTGGATTCTATTATTTTGATTTTTGGGGGGGGGGGGTCTCTGTTTTTCTTTGGTGGGTGGTCTGACTTTCTCCTTTGTTCTGTGTTAGCTTTGGTAATTTGAGGCATATTTGGGGCAATAGCTTTTATTATTTCCATTGTTGTGTTATTTTTAATATTGGGTGTTTGGCGCGTTATATATTTATTTTCTTTATCACTATTACTCTGTGAGTTTATTTGAACTTTTATTAACTATTTTTCATCAATATATTTGGTAGGCTGAGTTACATTGTGCGCTGTTTTTCCATTGCAGCCTTTTGAGGCTGTTGACTTTCTGTTTTTTTATCAGTGAGGGTTTGAATTCTATTGTTTGTTTTTGTTGATAGGTCCAGAATTTCAGGTGTTGGCAATGGGTGTGTAGTTTTTTTATTATTTTATTGCTGCTGAGCTGTTGGGTTTTTTTTTATTATTTCTTTCTTGTTTATTCATTGGTTTTGTTAACGTTTTGTATTTTTTGACTCCTGTTAGTGAGCTTCTCTTGGTTGATCTTCAATTCTCAGATGGTTTTTCAGGTTTGCTAAGTGTCCAGTTTTACTGCACGCAAAGCATCTCAGTCTTAATTCTTTTATGTGAATGATCAGTATTGCATTTTGGTCAACTATTTGTGTGCGGATATCTCCCAGGTTTACACTATCATGCAGCTTTATTTTGAAGTTGAGATTGTTGCTGGAAACTGAGATGGGGTGTCAAATAAGTAAATTTGTTTTATACAAATAGGTTTGCCAAATGATTGAATTAATTTTTGAAAATCCTGTATGGTATATCCAAAATAAGTGTTTTTAATTATTCCATTACTATAGGTTGTAAGCTTTGATACACTATTATTAGTGCATAACTTCCTAATGTTTTCACTTGGGTTTGAAATCTTGTTCACTGGTGTTCATTGAAAAACTGAATTGCAACATATCGTGAGTTTGGATGCTCTCCAATACTAGAGACTGTATCCCACATTGCTGTTGCTGTCAGCTCTTTGTAAAAAAGCTCTCTGACAAATTTATAAACTATTAAATTCCTATCAATGACTGCTAACACCAGTGATCTCTGTGAAAAAAAATTTTGGAAAGTGGCAAATAGTTTTTTTTAGGGATGGTGCTATTGAAACTAACATTTATTTCTTGCAGTCCATCTTTGATTTCATATCACTGGAGAGGGCTCTTTATTCTTGTTGTCTATAAAGTTTAAATTATTTATGTTGGCTTGATTTACCTTCCTAAATCTTGCTGCCTGTAGTAATGCTGGAATCTTTTCAATGCTGTGTGTATGCTGGTTTATTTTTGTTACGTTCGCGCAATTTTTTGCATTAGTTGCAATTTCCATTTTATCACCATTTGTTTTGCTGCAATTTATATTGTTCTCTTCTTGATGCAATGCCATGTTTTCTTATGATGTTAGGATTTATTTTTTGTTATGAATGACCATATTACTTACTTTTTGCTAGAAAAAATAACAGTTCAGTAATCTGCCATTGCTGTTTGCATGAAATAAAAATGGTTATAATTTAGTTATCACCTAGCTTTTTTATTAATACTGAATATTTATCCATGCTGTTTATCTGTTTCATTTCCCTTGTTGTTGTTATTGTTGTGGTTGTTGTGTAGTAGTAGTAGTAGTAGTAGTAGTAGTAGTAGTAGTAGTAGTAATAGTAATAGTAATAGTAGTAGTCAAGATGGCCGCCATGCCTCACAAGCACGTCGTTTTGGCTCCAGAATAATTTTAAAATTTTCATTGAAATTCTACTATTTGAGTCTACTTGTGGTTGATACTTTTATCATTATAGTTTATTACACTGGAATAAACAATTAGGTAGGTAAAATCTACTTCCTTTTTTAAAATCTGACAGATTTAATTTATCTGTTCTATAACTATGGAGTCGAAAGACTTGTTGCTTCTAAATCAAATGACAAACGTAAGTGAGCCTACAAATAATTCTGTTATGTCTAATAATAATTCATCATTTCAAACTGAAGATGTTCAAATTACAATCAATAACCAAAATAAATCGAATAACACAATTCAAACTAGCAATCAAGTGAAACCGCAAGCTAAGCTAATGAAACCTAAGAAAACGTTCGGCTCTGTTAATGTTCAAACGAGCATGCAAGAGTCTATCGAAAACATGGACAGTTTCCCAGAATTACCGAAAACAACTAATAATATTAATGCTAATAACCTTATGCAAGAATCAGACAATAATCAACACTTTTTCAAACAAGATCTAAAGGAAAATCAAATAAAAGAAAATAATTTGTATGCTAGAGCAGTTAAATCTCATGCCAATAATATTACCAGTAACGTGCAGAATTCAACTGAATACTTAACAGAAGTATTAGGCTTAGAAAATGATAATGAAGACGAACAAAATAATGTAAATATAATTCCAGATGATACCCAATTAATTACTTCGGAATTATATGCTCAGTACACAAATAATTTTAACCAAACCATACCTCAAAGTCTCTTTAGATCATTCCAAAAATTTCATAGCAAGAAAACGTTAATAATGGCAGTTACAAACACGGAATGCGATTTATTTAAATTTACTATGGATGAATTTTATCAACTTTTGACGGAAAAAAATTATGGACATTTATTTATAAAATATTATACCATCCTAATAATAGATATTTATGCATAGAATTCCATAATAAAACGCAAAGGAATATTTTCAAAAATAATATTAAATTTTTGAACTCAAGAATCCTTTGTTACATCGATATGGAGCGACCCCTATCTCTACAAGGAAGAATCAAAAACTGCCACGTTGATTTTAAAGAAATTGACTTGCAATTAATTCTTTCAAAATACGGGAAAATAACAAACTTTAAATATCTGCTTGATAAAAATGCAGTTATCCCAGTATTTTTAAATATTGCGACGTTTAGCATAACATTAAACAAGAATGTTACACCTAGTGATATACCAACTGTACATGAAACAGACATCTCACCAGTAATCGTCACTTTCAGAGGTTTACCACCCCAGTGCTTTCATTGCAAACAACGATCGCATTTAATACAAGAATGCCCTACCAAAGTATGTCAAAAATGCGGATTAAAACACTCGAGAACACATCGTTGCTGGAGCCAATTAAATACAACAAAATATAACGAAAAGATCAACATCAAAATAACACCAACTTTAAGTCAAACAGGAGATAATGATAATACCCAAACGGAGTTACCACAAACCCGGGATTCATCAACCTTGATTATCTCTGACAAACAATCAATACCAATACACCTGGATGTACCAATAATTAGTAACTCAGAACTTGATGATGAGAATATTAGCTCATCCTCATCAAGTGAGCTTGAAGATATTTTCGCGGAAGATTCCATTCCGTTTCAATTAGTAACAAAAAATAAAAAAATTGTAAAAAGAAAAAAGGGAATTGATGTAACTGAATCGATTCAAGATAATAATAATCAATCTACTGCTATAAAATGTAAATCACCAGTGAATCATGCTCCAACAAAGCAATCCACTCCATTTAAAAAGAAAATAAAATCTAATAACTCTGACCTCCAAATAACAGGAACTCCAACAGACACACACTCGGATAGACAATTGCATTCAGTTGCTTCCACTTTAACACCACAACAGCAGGTATATTTAGCTGGTGTTGATATCCACAGAAGAACACATAAAAAAATAAAAGTTAATACTGAACACACATCAGATAATCCTAATGCAAATTATCCTGGACACATTAAACCAAACAAAACTTAGTGATATATCATGAATGAAGAACTATATCCAACCGTTTTTATTTTATTTTTATTTTTTCCAATTTGTGTTAAATACTCTGTTGTAATAATTTTTTTGTTAATTTTTATGTTTGGTAGGGGTTCATTGCTGATTACGCTTACCCAGATAAAATACATATATCACATTAATAATATTATACACACACTACATGACAAACAACCACACATAATTACATCTTATACCTGTAAATTAAATAAACATAAACTTTATAATAAACAAACACATATATCTATAAATTATAAACTCACTAATACATTTTTCCTTTTATTATTAAACATGCTATATCTGTTCTCATTATATACTATACAAAATTATTACCTTCCTTTAACATCCTATCCCACTGTTACATTGGATAGACTGTTCCAGTCTTCATATGTCTATACTTACTCCATAAAATCTTACTTTCCACTACCAAGATCATTAACAACTACAAACATTATGCATATACAACAAATTACCATAATCATTGTACAATCTAGAATTACTCATGCTAGTATCAATTACTGAAGTTAATGTCAGAGGGATAAACTCACCCCATAGAATGTTTGCCATTACTAGCTGGATTCAGCAATTCACACCACATATTCTTTTTTTTACAGAAACCAAATGCTCAGTAAGTTCTCCTTTTAAACCTGAGCAGCATCTTGCCAAGTTTGGATATACCAGATTTTCCACATCAAACTATTCAGCTGCAGGAATAGGAGTACTCATCAATAGGAATTCTCCATTCCAATCTTTCAACATCTTATATATTGATCAACACATGATTATCATCACTCTTCATAATGCAGCATGCACAATAAATATTATAGCATTATACTTATATAATCAACCAATACTCATACACCAGCTTATTAACATAATTAATTTAACACTAGCAACAAATCCACACCCCATAATTCTCTTGGGTGACTTTAATATGTCATACCAAGACTTTACGATGAAATATCTTCATAAAATTAACAAAAGGCTAATGAGCTCAGAAGGTTTCTTTTCATCAAATACAATATCATTTTTCACTAAAAATCATTCATCATTAATAGATCTACTCTTTTACTCTCCTGAATTGCACTTTATAATTACACCCTCCCTAAACCCAGTAGCTTTTTCTGACCATCATGCCCTTAATGTCGTATTAAATTTAGATATGCAGATACACTCAACACTTTTACTGAACAATACCTCCCGTTTATTATTAAAAACAAATGCTCCTGAAGCCATAATATCTAACGCATACATTTATTTTAAAAAAATTGACATACTTTCACTCCAACCAACAGAAGCTTGGTTTTCCTTCATTAATATTTTAGCTTCTAACATCAAACATTATACTGCAAGAAATCCTTCTCCTACTGCACTTAGCAAAAAATTAGATATACTGCATATGAAGCTAAAAAGCACACATACCAGCTCAAATTCAGTTAATACCATAATGTTACTAAAGCAAGAGTTCAAACAGACACAACTCACACTAGCTAATTATCTTTCTATTAAAAAAGCCAAAATCTTTTTAAAAAACACCCATGACTGGTCAAGGGCATATATCAAATGGGCATTAGGCTATAACTCTAATATAATCACACCCTCATCCATATTAATAAATGATAAAATGATTACCGGAATAAATATGCTTCCACCAATTAAACAATATTTTAAAACTAAATTTCAAAAGCTACCTATGCCAATTCTCGCTCCACTTTATTTTGGTATGTCACAAACTATCCTTAATATATCTAAAGAAGACATTGCAAATAAATTAAAAACTATTCCAAACAACTCGCATCCAGGAACACATGCCATTCTGAAATTTTTGCTTGAACACCTTAGCCATTTTACTATTCCCATAATTTACAATATGCTACATTACTTGTCAAATCAAATTCATAGTATAGAACTACTCTATCCTGTCTCACTAGTGCCCTTTCTAAAAAAACCTTTACTACCCTCCCCTCTCAATAATCTTAGACCTATATCTATGTCCCCACTAATCATTAAAATAATAAAATCCATTATTAAAGATAAAATCCAGCCTCTTATATTACCTACTCTATCTAAATTTCAGTTTGCCAAAAAAGGCTCATCCATCCCCGAGGCTCATGTCTTATTTAGGGCACTAACTGATGACATCCGCCACCATAGAAAAGCTGCACCTATTGCAGTACAATTAGATATTGAAGCTGCCTTTGATTCTGTGCCTATTGAAAAACTCTTAGAAGTGCTTGGTAGTCATGGAATCCCTATTCTAATTATGTATATTTTAGCTAATCTCTTTATAAATAGAAACATACACATCACCTTAAATGGAAAAATGTCATCAGAATTCACTCCACATAATTCAATTCCCCAAGGTTCACCCCTTAGTGCCCTCCTCTTCATCACCTACATTAATCCCCTCTTACTTCAAATTGAAACTGAACTACCGGGAATACACACAATTTTTTTAAACCGTACAATTAACCATATTTCATTCATGGATGACATAACTGTTTTTCTTCCCTCACAGAAATTGTTACCAAAACTACATAACATATTAAAAAAATACACAAAAGATTATACTCTAAAATTCAATCCCGAAAAAATGGCCACATGGTCCATACTTACTGGCACTCCAATTAAAACAAAAGTTGAAACCCGACCTCATAACTTTCTGGGAATACCCTTCCATCAATCAGTAAATATAATGAGAATAAATATACAAAATCAATTAATCATTTCTATACAAAAAATTATTAATTCTCTAACTAAAGCTTATCTTTCAATACACAGCAAGATATCTCTAATTAACATGCTAATCTATCCAAAAATTAATTTCTATTCACCCACCATTAAATTCACAACCTCATTCATTAAGAAAATCAATTCTCTATGTACTAAATTGATCTGGAACCAGAAGACAATTTCTATTAGCATTAATAAACTCCAAAAGCATTCAAAATTTAATGGCTTATCTTTGCATTCAATAAATACCTTTTATTATCAAAAATCCTATAATACACTATTTAAAATCTGCACTAACTTTCAGAATTTTCAGGTTTTCATTCCAATATCTCCTGACACACCTCCACCTATTAACAATAAGTTTATTAATAACCTAATTAAAAACATGTCAATACAAATTACCAGATAATATGTTTACAGCAAAAATTAAGTACTGGGATGCATATCAAAATATGACTAACCTAGATCTGCTTCAGACACCAGATAGTACACTTAAACTAACAAACAAATCTTTAATACAAAAATTTAAATTTTGGTATCTAGAACCTAAATACTTAGACTTCCTCATCAAAATTAACATGGATGCATTACCAACAAGTGAATTTCTTTTCAATAAGAGGAAATATACTAACATTCATCCTATCTGTCCCTTATGTGGTAGGGAGGATGAAACAATGCAACATTTTTTATATCACTGCAATGCCTTACATATATATAGACAACTGATATCCACACTCATTTATAATTCTAAACCAATATGTGACATCTTAATAGAAAATATTCAAAAAGGAATATTTCCCAATATAAGGCTGTCCATCTTTATCATTTTTACTCTCTGGTTCTTAAGATGCCACTTTGTTTTTAATCCAACATCACGAAAATATAAATCTCTTTTTGAAAATAAAATCCTAAGAATTAAAATGAGAGATCATTCTTTGGCCCCGGTGGATATAGTCAATGCCACCTGGAGCCTCATAAAATTATCTCCACAATAATAACTCTTAAACAAAATCAGCAATGGACTAAAAAAACTATTACAACCATCAATGAATAGCTTACTCATTAATTTTCATGCCCCAATTTTTTTTCTTCTTCTCTTTATGATTCATGTAATATTTGTTTACTTTTTATATATATATAAAAATATTATGTAAAATTTTTTTAACATGTAATCAGAATATAGAAATTATGTAACATTTTTAATTTGTAATCACAATATAGACATAATAATAAAAAACTTTTTAAAACTAGTAGTAGTAGTAGTAGTAGTAGTAGTAGTAGTAGTAGTAGTAGTAGTAGTAGTAGTAGTAGTAGTAGTAGTAGTAGTAGTAGTAGTAGTAGTAGTAGTAGTAGTAGTAGTAGTAGTAGTAGTAGTAGTAGTAGTAGTAGTAGTAGTAGTAGTAGTAGTAGTAGTAGTAGTAGTAGTAGTAGTAGTAGTAGTAGTAGTAGTAGTAGTAGTAGTAGTAGTAGTAGTAGTAGTAGTAGTAGTAGTAGTAGTAGTAGTAGTAGTAGTAGTAGTAGTAGTAGTAGTAGTAGTAGTAGTAGTAGTAGTAGTAGTAGTGGCAGCGGTGGTGGTGGTGATGGTGGTAGTAGTAGTAGTGGTGATGGTTGGTGGCGGTGGCAGTGGTGACTGTGGCAGTGGAGTGGCAGTGGTAGTAGTAGTATTGTTGTTATTATTATTATTATTAATTATATGACCATTCATGTCATCTTGACCCTTTGAGGTTACAGTTTTGGCTTCCCCAATGTGTTGGCAATGATCAAACATTTTGGTACTTGTCATGGGAATTTACCTTAATGACCATCTCTCTTTAAAGGTTACAGTATATATATATATTGTAATGGTATGGATATTTCTGTAAGGAAGGAACAAGGTGGTCACATCTCACTATAATCAGACTTAAGGTCTTTGTATACGATGTCATGGACGTAATTATGATCTAAAATTGTAATTATTTCAAATAGGATAATTTAATATCAAATATTTAACATAAACACAATTTAAACTAAATCATTTAATTTTCATCTTTATTAATTGTTCCGTTATGCTCAGAATTCAAACTCAGCATAGGTATTACAATTAACTTTATAATCTCAATATATTTTTAAAATTCATGTCAATCAAGTTATTAAGATATTAAATAAGTATAATACATGTGTGTGGATATATATTTTTAACTTTATTTTGTTTCATAAAATGAATTAGAAACATCTTTAAATTTAAAACAAACTTTAACAATGTTTATTTAATGAATAACAATTCAAATTTATTTAATACAACAAAAAAATTATCAATAAATGTTTTACTTATATCTCTACTATTTTATAATATTAAATAATTATTATCTTTTTTTATTCGTATAGTAGATGTGTATCTCATAACATGAACAGGTTCTAATAATTTATAATATAATAAACAAATTTTTATAATTCACAAAAAGAATTATAAAAATGTTAAACTAGCTAATCTTGATTTAATTCATATAGAAATAAGTAGTAATATTATATTATACAAACTGTATGAGAGAATTCTGGCTTCATGAGACCATTCCTATGTATAGTCATCACTAATATATATATATAATCTTTCATGCAAGATATTAGTCATTTACACAACTAACAAGAAACAAACATTATTATATTAATTAAATCAGTAACAACAAAGTTCTGTCATGTCACAAATAAATCCAATATGAAAAATAGAAAAATCTTACCTTCACAATAAGTTTACTTTTGTACTTCAGTTCATATCTCAATTAATACCTCAGTCAAGTCGCTTTCATAGAATAAAAATTTTATTAAGTATTAAAAAAAATATTTAACTTCATGACTTTCTATTCCTCTTCATTTAGTCTTTTTTTAAATGAGTAAAGAAAATAAAATTAAATATTTTTAAATGATGATTCATGAAGATAATATGTTCTAATAAAAGTTCATATTATTGTCCTATTTATTTCCATATTCACAAAGTAATGTTCATTTAAAATAAAGTTTTTAAATCTTGGTCATGAATTATCACAGAGGCAATCAGGATATCCAGTTGTTCCAAAATATTCTTCTTGCATGATGTTGACATTTTCTTCCACAAGTGATTTCACTGCCAATTGGAGTTTCATTTTAATTGTATAAATGAAATTTATATAACTTTAGGCATTTTAGTAGGAATAAGTAATTACATTTATCTTCAGGTAAAACAATAGCACAATGCATTTTTTATAGGTATAATCTTCTTAAATTAATTTTGGTTTGAGTAAATAAATGTTTTCTGAAGAAATTTATCTGTTTAAGAATTCCAAATTAGAATAATTTTATAAATTTCTCTAATTAATAAAATATATAATTTCATTTTAAAAATATAAATAATATTAGGAAAGAGTAATTTATTTACTCTTCTATTTGAGTGATATTAGAATTTGTTTTGTAATAAAACTTTTATCAATAAGCAAATCATTCTAATTATTGATCTATCTTTTAAAAGTGGTCTATATTCGAAGAACACAGTAAAATTATTGTATGTAGTGGCTAGTACATCAGCAAAAGATAGAATTCTTTAATAAATTATATAATTCAGTATTTATAGTAGAATCAACTTCCAGTAACATGTATTATATATATATCATTTGGTTTTCACCATTTTTACATTCTATAATTGTTAATTACATTAATAATGAATAATTGAATTTAACTTCATTTCCTTTATATTAGTTGCTAGACTGCAACCTGACCTTGAAGTAATTATCTTAATTTCATTGAGACAACTACAAAAAAATATAATTTATATACTAATCATATATACTTATGTGATAGTTTAATATACTCACACAATATATATAGAAAAATACATTATATACTTATAAGTATAGGTACATTAATATACTTACTAAAAGCTATCAGTAATTATAATAAATATGAGAACATTATTTCATTAAGAAATATTAATTCTACAATTTAAAATTATTAATATATAACAACATACATGTTTAAACAAAAATATTTATAAAATATCAAAGATTTGTATAAAGGAGAAGAAATAATAAATATAAATATGAAACATTATATAGAGAATGAAAATATGATTGATAAGATGAGAAAGGATCTGCAATAACAAGAAAAGAATTTGAGTATATATGGTATTCCAATTGAACTTTTAAAAAGTTGTGGTGATATCATTAAAAATAGATTAGTTGATGTGATAACAGGATGGTATAAAAAAGGATATAATACCATTTTAATTTTTGTGATTGGAAAAACTATCGCCTTTCCAAAAAAAAGTTAATGGAAATGATTGTACAAATTATAGAACAATAGTTCTATTATCTCATGCCTCAAAGATTTTACTCATAATAATTAAAAAAAAGATAAGAATGTGAATAAAGATTAATATGGTTTTAAACCTTGAAAAGAAAATAGAAAAGCAATAAAGTCATTGAAAGCAGTTTGCAAGGAAAATTGAAAATGAATAAAATGTCTTAGTTGGCTTTTATTAACTTTTTAGAAGGTTTTCAACAAGATAGATTGTAAGTTGCTGTTAAAAATGATGCAGAATATAGATCTTGACTGGAAAGATGGTTCATTTTAAATTTATATGACTATTAACATAAACTAAGAAAACATCACATGATCTATCATATGTCTGCAGCATATATAATGCTGTTCTATTTTCACATTCTCTTTATTACTTACTGTTTGCTTTAAAAGACAATGATAGTTGCTAGATGACAGTGTTTAATAAATCCTTATAATTGTACTTTCTTATCCAAAATTTCAAAACTTATTTCAAGTTTATGGCTTTTATTATTGAGGAGCTTTAAATCTTGAAATAGTGCACTTAGATCATAAGATGTGATGTACCTTTCTTCCAGCTCCCATCATTTAATTCTATGCTATATTATCAATTACTGTTATTTGACAACTATTATTGCTTTTTAAAGCTTACAGTAAGTGGAAAAAATGTGAAAAAGGATGCTATCAAAATAATATTATATAAGCTGAAGTCATGTGATAAGTCATGTGCATTTTATTGGTTTATATCAAATCCTGGGTGTGGGATAGAGATGCCTTTAATTATTAAAAAGAATAAGGTCAGCATAATATATAGAAATTGAACTAGATTTAGATATATATAACTATAAGTGCAAGTTAGGTTAAATTGAAAACATTTTGAGCATAGAGTTTGATAATATGACATAGAGGCAAATGATATGAGCTAGAAAGAAAGTGGATTATATCTAAAGATCTAGTTACATTATCAGATTTAAAACTCCTCATTGATAAAAGCCATAGCCTTGAAACAAGTCTGCAGATTTTGGATAAAGGTAACATAGAGTAGAGATTTATTAAATACTGTCATATGGCAATTATCATTGCTATTTAAAGCTTATATTTAGTATTAAATAGGCTAATATACAAAAATTTATTGTAAATAATTGTAATACTAATGCTAATATAAAAAGATGTGTAAAACAAGGCTGTCCACTATCATGCTAGTTATTCTATTTATTTATTGAGAATATAATACATATTATAAAAATAAAAAAAAACTAAAGAAATTAAAATTAATTTCTAGGCATATTTACAATATTCGTTATACAGATGATATAGTTTTATTTACAGATTCAGAAAAAGAAATGAATAAAATGCTTACAATATTGAATATGCTTATAGAATATAAACAAAGAGCTTTGCTAATTGCTCAACAAGCTTTGTGATAAATTCTTAGCCAGAGGAAGCATTTAAAATATCTCTGTCAAGAAAGCCCACTCCCCCCAAACCTCTGACCAATGGTTTCATTCTTTGGCATTCCTCAGAGAGGCACTAGGGTAGTTTTAGACTTTCTCTGGCTAAGCATTTATCACAAAGCTTGTTGAACAATTAGAAAAGCTCTTTGTTTATATTTTACAAGCTTAAAAGAAATGGGGTTATGTGATATATGACTCTATTTTATATGCTTATAGAATCTTTTAAATTAATAATAAATGTTAATAACATTAGAGTGATGGAATGGATAAAAAAAGATAAATATATTGATTGATGTGGATATAGATAATGCACATCTAGAATAAGTTAAACAAACCATTTGTTATCAGTGAAATTTAATTTGTGATGACAATGATTGTTTTGTTAAAATTAAAAAAAAAATAATATTAGCTAAACATGATTTTTAAAGTAATAAAAAAAAAAACATTACTACTAAAATACAAATATTTATACAAAAAATAAAATGAAATTTATTCAAGCCTTCATTTGGAGTATATTGACTTATAATTGTAAGACACAGACTTTGGGAAAACAAAAAAGGAAAAAAGATTGGAAAAAATGGAAATGTGGTTTTGGGGAAGATTAACTTTAATGAGTTAAATGGAAAAGAAGACTAGAAAATTATTGATAGTAATAAAAATGAGAAGGATTACGCTCTTGGGTTATATTTTAAAACATGATACGCTTTTACAAAATATTTTAGCTGGTAAATTTTTAGGAAAAAACTGAGACAGATTAAGATTATTCAATTTTAAAAATATAATCAATGATGTTTTTCATATATAGATATAAAACAAATTGCTGGAGATAGAACGATGTGGCTGTAATGACAAGCCATCGTCTTTAGAAGCTGATTATGATTTTAAAATATAAAATTATTTCCAGATTTATATAATTTTTAGATTCATATATTTACAGTTCTGGAATAGTATGTTTTATTGACTTACATAAGTTAGTTATTTGAAATAACAATCAAAATAATGATTCTTAAAAGAAATTATAGATCAGTTATATATGTGAACAGCAATATAGTTGACTTATTATTTTTTCCTCTTCCCCATTACTGATATGAATGGAAATAACATTAATTGCTGGTCTTGCTATCATGAAAATAGTAAAATTAATCAAAAGTTTTCTCCTTTTTAATCACTGTCATATATTGGGTAAAAATTATTAAAGATGGCTAGAGTATAGAAAACAGAGAAAAATGATTTTTGATATACTCATGAAAACGTTTAGGATTCCAAAGTATTTTTCTGTTATGTAATCATGTTGATAATATAAAATGTTTTTTTTATCTGAAAAAAAACATTTATAAGACACTTTACAGAATTTTAGTTATTGAATGGCTGACAGAATATAATTAAAGTAAATTAAAGAAAAACTTTTATTCCTCTTTATACATATTACTGTATTACTTGGAATATAAGATGCCCCTGAATTTAAGATGCAGTAGAATTTTAAGCTTGGAAAATTGGGGGAAAAAATTAAAAATGATTTTATTGAAAAATAAGAAACATTTTTATTTATTTGACGAATAACTAATATAAATATAATAAGTTGACCTAATTTATTGCAAATCTTCTTCAAACATATTTTCATTTTCAGAACTTGAATTCTCATTTTTACTATTCCACCAGGGAATGCCATCTTCAGGTCATTTAAATCATTAGCAATGCAACATTTAAAAAACGATTTTTTTGATAATGTCTTTGGATATATCTTTCTAAGACTGCAAAATCCACTCAAAATTATATATATATTGTTTGCATACAAAGCCATTTATTTTTAGTGTAAATACCATAAAAAAAAAATTTTCAAAGAAAAAAAAAAGATTTTGTTATACGATATAGACATTTAATGTTACCAGTAAATCTTTTTTTCTTTGATTAAAAACCTTTCCTAAAATGCAAATTAATAATTTATCAGATTATAAAATAAAATAAAATGTTTTTTAAAAAGTAATTTCTATTTACAATTAATGAAATAACCTATAGCAGCAAATATAAAACATGTTTGTCATCCAATTATAAATTGCAGCTGAACATAATAAATTCTTTGTCATTTTGCTTTTATGTAAAAGTAAATTTTTTATTAAAATCTAAATCATTTTTCTAAAATAATAAATATTTTCATAGATATTTTCTGAAAAAAATTATAAATGTGTAAAAAAAGATTCTAAAACATACAGTTTTACTTTGAAAATCAAAACAAAGATATCGGAATTTTCAAAATCATTGGCAGGTGCTTTCAGTGAAGAAAAAGAAACAACCAATCAGAGTTAAGGCAGGTTCTTATCTCAGTATTGTATTAATTTATTAGTTGTAAAAAATGTAAAGGTTATTCAGTACAGTTTTCTCAATAAAATAATGATAAAATTGGCAAAATAATATTTAAAGTAGCAATTTGAGAGGTTAAAGCTGTTTAAGACATAAAATAAATTGACATTTAATATTAAATTAATTTTTTTTGATTAAAAAAGACTTAACACACTATTACATCCAGGAATATCAATGACCATGATTGTAATATTATGTGCATGTATAGCGTAAAGCAAAGATCTGCAGAAATAAGATGTCAAAAATATTAGTGAATTTATGATGCACCCCTTTTTTACAAATCAAAAAAAATGAAAAAAGTGTCTTATATTCAAAGTAATATAGTAATTCTGCTACCTTATTAAATGTTTTCTTTAAAAAAAAAAAAGAATATTCCATACAAACTTTAATAAGCAGTAAATGCTAAGAGTAATAATCTTTATTTTGATTAAAATTATATACAACATTTGAAATACATTTTTTGATATTTAATGGTTATTGATTTTTGAAGTGAATTATGGGAAGACTAATTTGTTTTCTATATATACAGTGTTTGTATCTTTTTGAATTTTATTTGAGAAGGTCTATTTGTTAATTTACAAAACCATGTTGTGAGAGGGTTTTAGTAAAAATTTGTGTTTTGGCTAGTTTTGTAATGTTAAATAATTTTCTATTTTAAATATATACATAATGCTATCGGTAAAATTATAATAAAAGTAATTAATACTTAGAGGTAATCAAACCAGAAACAAAGCCATCATTTATTTGTCTCTGCCTATCAATAACCCATCAACAAATAAAGTCTTATTATTAACCCATCAAGGTATATTTAGGCACATATATTTAGATAGCCTCTTGAAGTAAACGCAAATTTTAATTCAATCAAAAAATAATTAAAATTCCCAATAAATTGATTTATATTTCTGATGAAAGCCAATCATCCGGTTGAAATATTAAAAGCAGAAGTGTAAACAAATAAATGTGTTTTGTTTTTTATTTATTTATATATTTCCTTTGATTATTTTATATATTTCTTTTTTCACCATATATATTTACACACACATTTTACATTATTTTTTATTGATAATCTACTTTTTTAATTTTTTTTAATTAATTAAAAAATATATAAAAAATAATATATATAAAACATGTTTTTAAAATTATATTCATTTTAACAGTAAAAAAAATATTGCTTTGTTTGTATTTTTAGCAATTATGCATATAATTAATTAATTAGATAACATTTTCACTTACAGTTAATTTTTATTTTGAATTTTTTATATTACCGTATTATTTATTCTACTTAGAAAAACAGCAATTTATTTATGCAAATTAATTTTGATTTAATTTTTTTTAAATTTCTCTTTTTTTAAAAGATACACACAATGTTTATACATGACTATATCACATAAAAATGTTTATACGTGCGTGTGTATGTGTTTATATCATACCTATCTACCTGTCTTTTTCTTTCTCTCTTTCTATATATATTATGCAAATAAAATGTTCAGTAATAAATATTGTAATAACAATAAAAAGTAATAAATTTAACGGTAATTAACGCGAGTACTTTTGGTTAAGTAATTAATGAAAAGTATCTCTGCGAATTGAAGATTGCGTAAATAGTTAATCACCATTATATTTACTACTTTTTATTGTTATATATATATATAGTTAAATTATAAATGTCATAATTTTAATCACATTTGTTCAAAATAATGTGTGGTTTGATTTATATAAAGCGATCATTAAAATATATTTTTTAGTATCTATAACTATATGACTTTTTTTTCCATATGTCATAGCATCAGCCGGGAGGCGAACCGCAACAACCGTCTGCAATCAACGATGACCTCTCGGCTAACAACGCTTGACAACTATCTGACTTTGAAATATTATATAGCAGTAAACGTGACATATTTAAGTTCATATATTAAATATAAGTTAAATAAAAATAAAATGGCTATATATATTGATACAAATATATTTCAATATTATTCTTAGTAAAACATTAAAATATATGAAAATATAATTATAATTAAAAAAAAATTAGAATTGTTAAATTAAATTATTTAATTGTTTTGTAATATTAAAATTTAAAAACATCATAAAATTAATAAAAAGTGAAACTAGATAAAAAAAAGTATAGCATAAAATAATAATTAAACAATAGTAGCACATATACTGAATCGCAAAACAAGACGAGTGTCTATTGTTTACTATTCTGATTCTGTCAGTTTGTTTTATTTTATTTTTTTAAAATGACATTTATGAATTGAAAAGTCCTTTATGCAACGCAACTACTGAGTAAATTTACAGTGCAGTTTTGTGCAGTGATAAGGTAAAGGGCTTAAGGCTAAAGGTTCCTAGATTAATTCTCAGCTGATGTAAAGAATAAAAAAAACTGAATTTGATCAATAGCATATTTAATCTGCCATTTGATTACTAAAGTAACACATGACCTCTTATAACAGTTGATTATATTATTATGTTAAACATTGAATAGTGAGTAATTTGATTATGGAGTTATCACTTTAGTGATAGTGTATTTGATGTATTATAAAAGTATGTAATCTTCAATAAAAGAAATTCTTGCAACTAATTTCACCATCAAAATATCTTTATATATAAATAGTGTAAGTTTGATAATATATTTACTGCAAGTTTTGATGAGTGTGTATGTTAAAAAAAAAAGAAAATATTTCATAACTAGTACAATTTAAGTGATTTTCTTTTATATATATTATTAAATCTTTAAAGGGTTAAAAGTTAAAGGTAAAAAAAAATAATAAATCAACATATTAAAAGTAAATTTAATATAAAATTTGTTTTATATCTTAACATACATACACATTTACATCGAAATAGACACACACACACATATATAGTATATTCATAAAACACATGCATCTATAAATAATAGATTGTGTGAATACATTTTTGGGTGTATACATTTACATTAAGAAACAAAATTTTAAAAGTCATATATGGAGAATGGTGTTTATTCAAGTTTTAATTAAAAATTTGGCAAGATTTTAAACAAAATAGCCTTTTTAAAATTACTACATATTCAAAGCCCATTGCTATAAATAATATTAAAATTATTAACATAGAAATTAGTATTATTTTATTTACCTTGACAGGTCTTTATATTTAGTCATATTTTTATATGACAATTCTTGAAAATAAAGTTGTTAAAAGTTTTTAAATATTTTCCCATTTTATTACATTTTAAAAATTTAATATTTAAATAATTTCGGCTAAAATAGAATGGAATTTACTGATGTATCATACGCTGCTTTTATGTCATGTCACTCTTTACTGAAGGTTATAAAAAAAGAACCATTTCTTTAAAAAAGTATTAAGTATTAAAATTTCTCTGGTTAGATTATATAGAATGCACATCAGGCAAGGGTTAAGGTTAATCTGGTAGGTTCCATGAAGCTATCTGTCAACCATGTGTTTAATGATTAATCACTATACATCAAATTTATAAAATAAAATCACCTGTAAAATAGAAAATAAATGTTTTTGGAACATCTTGAATTTTATTCTAGTATGCAAAATTTTTATCTTTTTTATTTATAATAACTATATTGACTGTATTAGATATCTCAAAGTAAATTTACATTCTTATGTCCTATCTGATCTTAATTGTAAACTTATCAACTTCAATAAATATTAAATAAAGTAAAAAAAAAATTCGATCAGAATGAATAACTAGAGTAATATGATTCCATGAAAAATGGAAAGTTTAATTCTTTAAATTGGAAAATTTCTTTCAAATAATTTAATTAATAAATAACGATTAATATGTGTCTGCACATAAAAATGTATAAAAGTTGATGTTTGTCTTAAAGAAGAACAAAGAAAAGAGGACTAACTGAAAATTATTTAATCTTTTAAAAAAATGTTTGAACTTGTTACTATCTTTGCCATGACCATTGGTGGGCGAGTGGTTAGCACAGTTGCCTTACAAGCAGTTGTCCCAGCGTTCACTTTTCAGCCGACGCTTTGACACATTAATTAAAAAAATAATAATAATGAAAAGTGATTACGATTTGTAAATGGTGGTTTAAAATAGTTATATGCAGTATCATTTGTTTTTTTCATGTGTCAAATGCATTGACCGGGATGCGAACCCGGTCAGCTGCTTGGAAGGCAGCTATGCTAACCACTAGGCCACCAATGCTTGACTATATGCAGTGTCATTCTTTGTATTTCTTCATCACTTCTAAATAAATATTTAAAATACTGATTACATTTCTATACATATTTTCTTTGTATTTCACTTTAAAAAATATTCAATCCATTAAACCATTTATCTAATTGTAAAATGTCTATGAAATTTTTCATATTTCTGATGAAGAAAGAATAGTAAACAATGCGAACCGGATTGTAATTAAATGGATTACAATTTTTTTCTATCCCGAGAATAATCTATTTTTCACTAATTTATATATATATTTTCTTAGCTTCAAAATTTATAAATAAATAAAAATAATGAAAAAGACAAACTCAGAAGAAAAACGGTAACAGATATTAATTATATAATAATTTTGTGGATATCATTTTGTATGAAATAAGTTGTGGTTAGTCTAATTGCAATCTAAAAAAAAAAATCAAGTGTGCACATATGGATATATGTATGTTTGTTGTTTTTTTTTTGAAGTGAAAGTTGTAATAAACTTTCTACTTAAAAAAAATCTTTTCTCAAAATATATTATTATTATCAATACAACTGCCAAGTTTAGTTAGAAATGTGTGAAAGTTTAAATTTTACTTATAGTATGTCTGTGGATTATAGTTGTGAAAACTGGTAAAAACTAAGATTATTTTTTATCTTATAATAAATTCATAATTTTATTTGCCTTTTTGATAGTAGATTTTGAATTTTATATTCAATAGTTTGTATGGCAAAAATATCCACATTTTCAGAATAAAAATATTTGGTTCAGAAGAAATTATCTCCTTACTATTTTTATTTTGTAATTATTACTTTTACTGAGAAGGAAAAATAATCTTGAATACACACACACATATATATGTATATGCATTAAGTAACATTTTGTTATATCACTACTGATTATTTATTTAATAAGAGAAGAAATATTTTAATAACACTAATATTGTACTAAATTTCCATTTATATTTGAAATAATATCACTTTGAAGTACTTAAATCAATATATTTTATATTTAGATTTATTATTTAACATGTTTTTGAAGTTGTAGCTAGGTAATCATTTAAAATCATATATATTGCTTGTTGTAATGGCATTCTGCTATGATAAGTTAATCAAGATCCACTAATTACGGTAGCATGATTTCATTTAAGTATTTCATATCTATATTTATTATTTATCTCGTACACTTAGATTTTTGCATTCCTGTATAATATACATTTATTTAAAACATTATTTAGTATGAAAAAATAATAGGTAATTTTTTTGGAGAACATTGTTTTCTGTTCTTTTAAAAAATATATAGATTTCGAAGTAGAAATTATAATTTTAATTATTTTTTTTAATAATACAATAAACATCTTAATAATAGCTTTTATCACTTATATTTTTTAGGATGTCAAACTTGGGTTCATCTTTATTAATTATCATTATACAAACTATATCATATGTAAACTAAAATTTAAAAAGACAAAAAAAAATGGGCGTGTGTGTGGGGGGGGGGGAGTAAAATATTGAATCTCATTAAACTGATAAATTTGATGTATTTTGTGTCTATTTATCTATATAATTTGTTTTTATGCTAAGTTTGAATATTAGATTTCTAATTATTATTAATAAAGATACTTTTTGTTGTAATTCAGACTATTTTTTTGCATATTTATTAAAATTAGTTATTTGATATCTGTGCTCAACAAAAAATCTCAAATACTTATTTATTTGTAATGATGAATAAAGTGTATTATGATATGATTTTGTTTTGATTTTTATGTTAATTATTTGCATTAAATTACATTGATTGATAGAATTCAAACAATTCCAGAGTTTGAGATGTTATGAAATCAAATTATTTTTGAAAAGATTGCTTCCTAAGTAAAACAATTATTTTAATTATCTTTATATTTTATTAATTTTTAAAGATTTACTTAATAATTTACAAATTGGATTTAATAGTTTATAATAGTGCTTTATAGAAAGAGATGAGTGGTTGAGATGCAATAAAATTTCTATTGTTTCTCAACTAAACGTGAAGTTTCAATAAATCATAGGATTTTATTTCTTTCTCTATACATGATTGTCATACTGATTTTCAATAAATTTGGTCAATCAACATGAAATTTTTTCTCCCTATTTCCATTATAATAAAAATTAATTAGAAGAATTTTATGAACTTTATAGACATATATATTGAAATCACAATGATAATTTTTTTCTAATTATTTAAAACAATCTTCAGGTATGATATAATTCCATAAGCAGACAATTAAATTAAAAACTGTAGATTGAAATCAAATAATAACAAACTTTCTGGACACTTTACCACTTTTAGCAATCAGATGTATAAATTTTATAGGTGTGAAGAACAGAAAATCACAACTTTTTAAATATTTTTCACAAATAAAATAAATTTATTCTATAGTGTTATATATCTTAATTAGAAGATTTTTTTGAATTTCATAAAAAAAATTATTAAAAATATACCAGAAATTTTATGTAATTACCAAGATAAACTTAGTTTATGATGTAATTAAACAAATAACCAATTAAAATTGGCAAATTTATTCTGCTACATATGTTTTAGCAATAATAAAAAGTAAAGTTTGTATAAGTAAATATACAAAAATTCCTGTTATATTTTTAATATTTATTGACACGACCGTATATATATCTAATTAAAATCACAAAGGACCATTTCTGATCAATTAATGAAAATTAATTTATGATGTTTTCTTATGTCTGGGGGTTTCTTATATATATAGTAAATAAAATCAAGTCATACATCATGCAACTTAACTTGGTAAGCTTGTATTTAATAAAATAAAATAATGAACATGCTAATAGTACTAGCCAACATTTATCAATAAATGCCACAAGAGAAAGCAGTTAAAAATCTCTATCTAGAAACATTTCCACTTCCAAAACAGTTTTAAGCTATTGGCTATCATCAGTCAGTTGCTAGAAGATTTCAGATACTAGATCTAAAATGCCAACTCAAAGACAGCATTAAGTAAACAATCTGAAATTTTTAGACACCTATATGTCTTCAAATCTAGCTATCTAATTTAAATAGCTATATGGGTCTGAAAACTCTTCAATCATACCATATATTAATAGCCTTAGCAATGTAACATCACAAGCCTTAAAAGCAAAATTATAATAATAAATAAAATCAAGTCACTTGTATTTTATAAAATAAAATAATGAGCATGCTAATAGCTCTAACCATGCTTTATCGATAAATGCCACAAGAGAAAGCATTTAAAAATCTTTATCTAGAAACATTCCCAAAACAGTTTCAAGTTATTGACTATCCTCAGTAAAGTGTTAGGATATTTTAGGCACTAGACCTAAAGTATCAACTCAAAATAAGCATTTATCTAATGCTAAACTCACTGAGAATAGCCAATAGCTTGAATTTTGGGGATGAGGATCTTTCTAGATAGAGATTTTTAATGCTTTCTCTTGTGGCATTTATGTTTAATGCTTGGTTAGAACTATTAGCATGCTCAGTATTTTATTTTTTATATACATATAATTGAAATAAAAATAGTTAACTCCTACTGAGTTATGTCATGTCAAAAACCATAGTACAACTCTGTCTTTAAGTTGTGTTATTATATAAATTTTCATTGTTTTTGATGTCAGAGAGCTGAGTGGGAGGTAGTTACTTTCACTTCAATTGCAAATATTGAAAAATATATGATTTATTATTTCATACCTATCCACCTATCCCCTTCCCCATATATATATATGATATATTTTTGGGGTTCATCCATGTAAGATTTTAATTAGATATTCCAACCTTTTGACTTGATCACATAAACCCTCAAATGGAAAATGAATACTATATAATTATATATATAGGGAATCAAAGATTTTAACAGATGAAAGATGTAAAATAATTCATTGAGATTTTCGAATATGTACTGTAAAATATAAAATATGAAAGGTGGACATTTCGATAAAATAGCATTTACCTTTAACTGGATAATGATCTTATTCTGAGATTATTACAAAGATATAGATAGATGTTTAATTAAAGATAATAAAAAAATAATTAAATTAATAATAGTGGTATTTAAACAGTATGGATAAAAATAAATAAAATATATTTGATTCAAAATAAAAGTAAAAAAATAAATAAAATATTAGCAATGAGGATTGATTAACTAAGTTTAAATTTAGTTGTTATGTTTACTAATTTGATTAAAAGGTTTCAGTTTATATACGTCTTAAATTGGTTCCCTATAATATGTTTTAATTTAAAAAATCATATTTTTAACTAACTATTATTTTCTAATGTCTGTAGAAAAAAAATATCATAAGAAAAAGTTAATATAAAAACTAAAACTGAAAACTGAAAATAAACTAATAAATGAAATTGCAAAATTTAAATCATTATTAAACCTATGTATAATTACTAAAGATTACTAACTATTCAAGATAAAATTTTAATATGTTTATTTTAATTTTAAAATTTTTTATTTAACTAACTATTATTCTTTCATTTACAATAGACTTTAACTATATTGTCAACTTATTTTTATTTTTGTAACTTTTAAACATTTTAAATTAAAATTTTCAGAAATATAATAATTTTAATATAATAAAAATACATAGATCGATGAATATAAAGACATAAAATTATATGAAACTACAATTATGCACTTTCAATTATACTTATAAACAATTTATTTATTATAAGAAACTGATTGCATGCACAATACTATATATGGATCATAATATTTCCTGAAAACAAAATGGAAAAAAAATTATATCAAAAAGCTATAGAAAGCTTCAGAAGAGAGTGTTAAAAGGATTGCAGTGTAATTCTTAGTCTTTGTACACAAACAAACATTTATGTTATAAGTATGAAATTAAAAATTACTCAATCAGGATTTTGATGCAAGGAACATTATCAAAACTAAGTTTGATAAAGATATACTGCATCAATTAATTGATTTAGCAGTTTTACATTTTATCACTAGTGTATTAATTATTAATTGTTCTTACATTCATGTGAATTATAATTTTACATTTGACCATGAATTAAGTATTTGATTTTATAAATATATTAAATGTGAAATTTAATATTCTATTGAGTGCTTTGGTTTGTCATATTTATATATGTATATATAATACAAGCTTGTGGTTAAGACCTGTAGAGATCGCTATCTTCGCATTTTCAACCGCACATGCTTTAGATTTATTGCCTTAGTAAATACTGTATCATGAATATATGTATAATATATATTAAATACATCATTTAAAAAGTAAATACCATTATAATAAATAATAACTTCGTGTTAATATTTGATACTACATTGATAAGAAAATGGTTCTAATTTCTTATTTTATTTTTGTTGTATATAAAGAAGACTTTCTTGAATACTTAAGATGGAGAATGTAATACAATAAATCAAATTATTTATTGTAAGATATTTATTAAAGGAATTGATTTTTTTTATTTAACAAAATAAAAACAATTTGTTTTGTTTTAAATATTGTAACAAATATTTAATCCCAAAAATCAGTTTGTTTAATAAATATATATTATGATAAATAATTGAGTTGATAAATTTTACACTATCTTCTCAAAGTAGTCAAAGCATTTTTTTTTTAAATATAGAAAGAGAACTAAAAGAACCAAATGAGAAAGTGAAATATCAAATAAAAAAGTGGGAATGTGTATTATTTACTATAACAACATTTACCAGTTAAATTATTGTATTTGATGCTATATATATTCATGCTGTGATATAGTATATTACATATAGATCATTTAAATATTTGCAACAAAATTTAAAATAAAAAGAATTTTTTTACTTGGTAAATTAGAAAAAAAAAACAGTGTGTTTAATAAATATGTTACAATAAATAATTGGATTGATTAATATTACTTTCTAACTTAATTATGCAAAAAATTATTTTATATGCCATGAAAACCAAATAAGAAAGTGGAACCAATTTTTCATTATCAAGATGTTGAATATTAAAATCGTAGAACTGTGTATTATTAACTATAACATCATTTATTATTTAAAAAATTATATTTAAAATTACTTATATATATATAGTGAGAGGAGCCAATATATATTTTTTGATATTTTATATATTTATGGAGTATAATTTACAAATACTGAGAATTGATATTTCAAATTGAACAATGTTAGATTACTTAAATAAAAATTGAGTTGCTATGTTTGATGTGATCTCAATTATTAACAGATGATGATGTCAAGTTTATTTAACTGAAACACAGTCTATAAAAAAGGTTAGTTGATTTTTCATCAAGCAATACCATATAAAAACAAACTTCTATAAAATATTTTTGAATGAATAAGTAAAGTAAAATTAAAATATTATGTATTTATGTAATCTTTAATATATATATAATATTCAAATATAAATTTATTGTCTAAACTAATCTTAATGTAATTAGAAGAAACTTAAACTCCAATTTTCAAACACCTTCAGCTATGCACTCCATCTTATACAAACATTACCCATGACTGCATACATGTGAACAAGATAAATAATCTCCAATATACATATTTCATGATGAACCAGCACTCATTAGTTGGTCCAGATCACCATATTCCACACATATATACAATCAGTGTTCAGATTATATTAAGATAGCAAATCTTTAAACTTTAATAGACAAATTTCAAGTAATGAGGGCTGGTTCAGCATGAAACATGTATATTGGAAATCATTTATTTTGTTCATTGTGGTCATGGGTAATGGTTGTATAAGATAGAGTGTATAGTTATATGGAACTTGAAAATCTGGGTTAAGTCCCTTCTAGTTACATTAAGATTAGTATAGACAATATACTTAAATTTGAATATTACATATTCAGCCTGTTATCCACCCATATGTCTTCTGGTTATTTAAATGGACATATTAAGGCCCTATATGTGAAAGATCAGAGTGATAAAGTTAATATTGATATGGTAATAATATTGGCATCAACAAGAGCTTTGAGTGTTCCATCATCAGATTTTCAATGATATGGATGGCTGAAGAATTGGTGGGTGTATAATTTTGAAGTTTGTCCATCAAAGTTTGAAGATTTGCTATCTTAATACAAACTGTGAACTGGTTGTATATATGTGTTGAAGATGGTAATTTGGAGCAACTAATGACTACTGGTTCAGCATGAAATATACATATTGAAGATCATTTATCTTATTCACATATACATGGTCATATATAAAGATTCCATAAGGTGGACTGCAGAGCTGTAGGGAGCTTGAAACTCTGACTTCATGTTCCTTTTATAAAGATAGAAAAAAGGAGATTATATTAATGTATATAGAGATAACCTTTGCCTGTGATATTTCAAGGTAACTATCAATTACTTCTATTTGGCAACCATCCTGAGACTAAACATGTTTTTTCCATTAATCTATAATAAAGTTTTTGTTGAGGTTTCTTATTAAGGTAAAAGATGGTCTGTTCATCAACCAAGTTGTTAAATGAATTTAAAACCAGAAAGCTATTTTTGAAAATGTGAGAATATGAAAGAATAACACCTTTCTTGACATTCTACAAATAATAATTTTAATTTTTCAGATAGTTGTATATGTTGAATTAAATATTTTCATGGGTTGCTATTATAATAAAAAATAGAAATAAGACAATTATAAATATGTATATTTTTAAAAGATGTAATTGGAATATTTTTATATGTGGAAATATCTATTATATTTTGATACTAGAAAAATTACCATCAGGCATTAATCAATAAAATTTTAAATGCTTGCTACATTCAAAAGAGTACCTCTTCTAAATACAATATAGAGACTTAAGTACTACAGTATTTACTTTAGTGGGTTAAGAAAAGAAAATTCACAACCATTTACACATTTTAAATTAATAATAGGGGGTTTCAGCTTTCATATTATAAATTAGTATTTTTTAACAATTGTAACTGTTTAAATACTTAATAAATGGAATAATCTTATATTTTTTATATTAGAAAATATAAAAATAATAATTTATTTTATTTATTTAAAATTTATATATCTTTATGAAATGGTTTTAGCTTGCATTGGAAGTTTCTTCTATTTCCTGTTCAGTATCTACTCATGAGGCAATTACCTTTTGCCATCCAACAATCATAAAAGAGTCTTCATATATGTGTAAAAAAAAATTAAAAATACTCTTCATTTTTAAAATTGTATTTTTTTAATTTTTTTACAAAATATATTTTATTGAGAATAAATTTTTCAAAACCTTTCACACATTCCTGTGAAATAAATGACTATTTCATCTTTTGGTTAGATATTATAAATTAATCATTTTTAGCAGATGTAATCAGTGAAAATTTTAATATGTGGAAATATCAGTTATATTTCATATTAGGAAAATTGTCACCAGATGTTAATGAGAGAAATTAATGAGTGTAGTAAACTGTAAATGGTCCCTGTATTCAAAAGGGTATCTTTTCTAAATGCAATTTCTATATAATACCAATATATTGCATTTAGAAAAGCCACTCTTTTGAATGAATGAGGCATTTACAGCCATTTCTACAATATAAAACTATAACAAATATTTTCATATATTAAAATATTTCATGTTGCTGTAAATTATTAATTTATAACATCTAACTGAAAAATAGAACAATTTATTATTAATATGGAATGTGGGAAAGGTTGTGAGCATTCTTTCCTTAAACTGCAAATAAGATTAGTCTCTCTATATAACACAAAGAGATTGCATTTATTAGAGACCCTCTTTTGAATACAGAAAATGGTTATAGTTTATTATTTTCATTGATTACTGTCTATTATTATCTTATGGTAATTTTTCTGATATTAAAATATAACAGATATTTCTATATATTGAAATATTTCAACAGTATATGTATATATATAATAAAATAATAAAATGTTGATGGTGAAAATAAATATAATAAGAAACTATTACAAATCATAGAATTACATTCAGTTATTTTCATAAATTTTTTCAATTGGAAACCATTTAAATTTAATTTTTTTTTATGTTTTTAAAAAAGATATAACAATTCAATGGAACACAAATGATAATAGATAAAAAAAATGATATTTATTCCTTATGTTTCAACTGCTCAAGCTAAATTTATAACATATATAAATTTATGTAATATTTCATTTTGTATTCTGCCTACTATTAATAAATTGGAAAACAAAAATATATTGTCCTTTAAACTTCATGTAAATATAAGACTTTATACATAAATGAATCATGATGTAATGTTGAGAAACATTTTAAAAAGTATCAGTTGTTATATAAATATATAAAAAGGAAATTATAGTGATTTTTAATGATGTATTTTCTTTGATAATGAAAAAAGCTAAGTTTACACTCAATTTTGATTGAGAAAATACTAAGATTCTTTATGAGGGGGGATATTATGAAACAAAAATTGAAGAGCTAGTTTTGATAAATAGGAATAATAATACTTTAATTAATAGATAAAGTGAAAATGTTATAATTCATAAATCTTAGAACATAACATGATGATGTTTACTGTGACTACAGTCAAATTTAAATGGTTTCTAGTTGAAAGTTCTGAGAATAAGTAAAACTACTTTGGAACATATTGAATAATATTTATCTAGTGTAATTTTTACTACACCATTCATTAAGTGAATAATCTCTATTCTAATGAATGATTAATACAAATTATTAATATACTTCAGCAATTTGTAATAGTTTTTTGTAATATTATTGACTCATTATTGGTTTATTATTATTACAATAATTAATCTTTAGCAGATATTTTATTTGATATATATAATATATCAAGATTAAGACTCCAATACTAATCTTTTAATTAAATAAAATACTCTGGATCAAAACCTGAGTGTGCTATTAGTACAGTATACCAGATTCATAAGAAACAATTAATAAAAGAAATATACTGTTTAAAGTCAACAATTCCAGAGCATAGTTGTATACTAGTAAGTCTTTGATTTATAATGTTATAAGAATTAGCAATGTGCTATGTCTACTTAATTTTCGTTTTCTTATGATTTGATTCACTGCACACAATATTAATTTCCAGAAGACATCAATAATAGTCAGAATTATTTTCATTATTAAACAAAATGGATTAAAGTTGAAAATTAGAATTAGATTTTTTATATTTATCATCTATTACTTCAACTGTACAGACAAACTAATCTTAGTTCAGTTCATTCATATGCAGTAAGATACACAGTTTTATGCCTATAAATCTGATTTATTCTATTCTTAGTATTATATAACATGTATTTAAAAATAGAGGAAATTAGTCTAATACTAAAATTATTACAAATAATTAAACAAGCATCCATTGATTACTCTGATTGGCACAGGGTGGCACTACTGTATGGAGAGAGTTTTGCCTTGTTTAATAACAATTATGTGCTAGCATGAGATAGTTGATCATGTGATGTTTAGTGATATTACAAATAATCTTTTCAATTTGAAATATAAAATAGAAATATAAAACAGAAATCCATCCTTTATTAATTTTAATCTCAATAAGCCTTAATTTGATTTTTTAATATAATAATTTAAAATGTTTATATAAAAAACTCTATTATAATCTATATTTACTAAATATTTAATATAACTCTTTTTATTTCATATCTATCTCGAATTCACATAAATACAAATTATAGTATAAAAACATTAAAATTCAAAAAAATTACAATTTAAAGAGATGCACGATAAAAGATATAACCATATGTTACCAAAATCTATAATTTATATAATCTTCATTTTACTTTTACACTCGTAGCTGTCTATTTTAATACATAAAGTACTATTTGAAAAACTACTATAAAAAGTATTGGAAATATAGACTCCACTTGCCACATACCTTTCTCAATATTAATTTATATAATAATTGATGTTACATTTTGATAAATATTCTTCAAAATATGACAATATCCTGGAACTATATCTTGATGAGTCAATATTTTAATTATCATAAAAATTCTTATAAAATCAAATTCCATTTCATAATCATAAAAATTCAAAACAATATGGCAAAATATATTTAATGGTATTTTCTATAACAAATGATTGTTAATTAGTTAAATGTAAACCAGCCTTGAGCATTTAAATGAAATAACTTCAGTCAGATAGAAAGAAAACAATAGAAACGGATTAGCCAATGAAAGAAATCCATTTGGGAAATCGGACCTCAGCGAAAGGATCATTACATCCATGACGCAATGTTAATTCAATCCTTTGACAAAAATATAAAAAGGACAAGTTTTGGAAAGCATAGGTTAGTGACTGGAAATTGATTGATTATTGACGATGTAACAGCTAGGTGTTAGCGCTGGGGGGATTGAAAAAGACGCACAGCTTCAATCCCTTCAGTTCTGCTAAGAAAGAGAAAAAAATGGGCCATCGTTTATACAATGAGGACCAACTACACGAAAAACAAAATCTCCAAAGGATAAATAAATAAATCAACCGGATACTAATCTTCGGACGACGTGGGAATTCACGTTTAAACGGCCAGGAATATAATAGGATGAACTATTTCAATAACCGTAAGAACTTTAAAATTTATGAACAGTAAATTAAAAACTTTTCATATTTAAAATGATTTTAATATTATTCTATCTGACCAACAATATTTATTAATTGGTTATAATTTTATTTAATGTATTTAATTTGTAAAATCATTTCCATTTATTTATTTATTTATTTAATTTTGTTCTTTAAGTTGTTATGATTTCTGTTTTCCGTTAAATAAATTATAAAAAAATGTTAAACTTGAGTCGGGCGTGAATGGCTGTATCGATTTGTAAAGATAATTAAGGGAGGGTTAAATAGGGATAGAATATTTTATTTTCGAATGCAAATCTATATAGTATATTCAGGCTCGATCCTATAAAACTATTAAATTTAAGTTGTTTATAGACGCTTGCATAGATTGGCTATCGGTTAAATATGTTTGCGTTTTCATATTTGATCAAAATATATAGACATTCGACAAATACTGATACCTTACGGTGAGTATCTAAAAGGTATTTATTCGGATGTCTTTTAAGTTGTTGGTGACGATGCAGGTATCTTACGATGAATACTAGAGGGTTTCTTATATTTCCCTCTGCAATTGTCAGTAATCAATAACTTTGTATTTTGATCGTTTATGTTTACTTTGAAATGTTTTTGACCGTTGAAATCTATGTAACCGATCTATAGCAACATATTAAACAGGTTAATATAATCCCATCTGTGCGAACTTGATTAAAAATGTAAATTTATAATATAATAGTAATGCAATGTAAATTAAAGTAAAATCAAAGAAAAAAAAAATGTTAAATGTTAAATTAAATGTAAATCACTAAAGTAATTTTAAACCTTATATATATGTGCATAAATAAATGTTTGTATGTGAATTACTGGCAGTGGCTTACTTTATTCTTTTATATCCTAGTAAATGATATTATTAAATCTCTGCTATTCCACTGAGCTAGTGACATGGGCTAACGACCGGAATCAAAATTTAAGAAAAAAAAAATATATATATTTTTTTTGACTCACGTATCTGCCTACTTTATAAATTTTTCTAGTTTCAAATGCCTAGATGGCGCCCCGTAGTGCAGTTTACGTTAAGTCCCATTTTCTGGATCGTTACAATCTGATACCTTACGGTGAGTATCTAAAAGGTATTTATTCGGATGTCTTTTAAGTTGTTGGTGACGATGCAGGTATCTTACGATGAATACTAGAGGGTTTCTTATATTTCCCTCTGCAATTGTCAGTAATCAATAACTTTGTATTTTGATCGTTTATGTTTACTTTGAAATGTTTTTGACCGTTGAAATCTATGTAACCGATCTATAGCAACATATTAAACAGGTTAATATAATCCCATCTGTGCGAACTTGATTAAAAATGTAAATTTATAATATAATAGTAATGCAATGTAAATTAAAGTAAAATCAAAGTAAAAAAAAAAAAAAAAAAATGTTAAATGTTAAATTAAATGTAAATCACTAAAGTAATTTTAAACCTTATATATATGTGCATAAATAAATGTTTGTATGTGAATTACTGGCAGTGGCTTACTTTATTCTTTTATATCCTAGTAAATGATATTATTAAATCTCTGCTATTCCACTGAGCTAGTGACATGGGCTAACGACCGGAATCAAAATTTAAGAAAAAAAAAAATATATATATTTTTTTTTTGACTCACGTATCTGCCTACTTTATAAATTTTTCTAGGTTCAAATGCCTAGATGGCGCCCCGTAGTGCAGTTTACGTTAAGTCCTTTTTCTCCGGATCGTTACAATGGCGCAACCAACTGGGCCGATCTTTAATAAACCACAAATACCCTGAGCAAATTTTGTCAAAATGAAATAAATGTTTTATCTGCTTACATAAGTCGGATATTTTTAAATTTTATAAAAGCACTGCCAGGAAGAAATTGCGCATATATATTAAATACAGAAAGTATAAAATAATTTTAAAACTAATTTTTGTAAATTAAAAAGAAAATCAAAAGGTTGCATTGGATATGTTTTTTTTTTGTTAATATATATTTATGCGTTAACGTGTATAGGCGCACAGCCACGGAAGTTTATGATCGAAATGTGGTACCTTACGATGAGTACCGTTGGGAATTTACGTCAGTGTAATCCTATTTATGCATTTCAATCAGTCATAAATAAGTTGGTGGTAGTTATAATTGTGCTGCAAATATACACGTATAAATCCCTTATCTTAGAACATATTTATCTCAATGCAACCTTCCTAAATAAGTTAAATAATTTGTTTGTCATGCCGTAAATAAAAATCAAATGGATAAAATAAAATAGAATTCTCGGGGGGAGGGGTGTAAACGTAAATGGTCCTTAGGTAGGCGATGGTCAACATTTTCTTTTTCTTTTTGTATAGAGTTTTTTGTAAAATTATTAACCGAATGTTTGTAAATTTTGTTAATACCGTA
Source organism: Epiperipatus broadwayi (assembly GCA_028023455.1). Classification (NCBI taxonomy): domain Eukaryota; kingdom Metazoa; phylum Onychophora; class Udeonychophora; order Euonychophora; family Peripatidae; genus Epiperipatus; species Epiperipatus broadwayi. The sequence goes on along the minus strand of JAQFVV010000049.1, from coordinate 7,003,684 downwards.
ATTACTAACCCTAAGTAAAATATTTTTTTTTTTTGATCATTTTTTTTTTAAGTAACTTTACTGATATGTAACGAGCACAGACGTTCGTTACATTGTTTTTTTATATATAATTATTAAACAAGTTAAAATAAAAAGTTCGCATTTAAAAACTTTCTTTAAAAATTAAAAATTGAAATTAAAATATCGTCTTAAACTCTTATATATTAAGTCGCACAGATAATAAAAATTATTAAAATAAAATTTTTATTAAAGAAAAAGGTATTTTTAAAACTAAATTTTAAAAAGATTTGGAGATAAAATTATATCTCTAAATCTGTCTTTAAATATATTTTTGATTTGGAAAACAGGGTAATTAATTAGAAATGGAAATGATTGTTAATTAGTTAAATGTAAACCAGCCTTGAGCATTTAAATGAAATAACTTCAGTCAGATAGAAAGAAAACAATAGAAACGGATTAGCCAATGAAAGAAATCCATTTGGGAAATCGGACCTCAGCGAAAGGATCATTACATCCATGACGCAATGTTAATTCAATCCTTTGACAAAAATATAAAAAGGACAAGTTTTGGAAAGCATAGGTTAGTGACTGGAAATTGATTGATTATTGACGATGTAACAGCTAGGTGTTAGCGCTGGGGGGATTGAAAAAGACGCACAGCTTCAATCCCTTCAGTTCTGCTAAGAAAGAGAAAAAAATGGGCCATCGTTTATACAATGAGGACCAACTACACGAAAAACAAAATCTCCAAAGGATAAATAAATAAATCAACCGGATACTAATCTTCGGACGACGTGGGAATTCACGTTTAAACGGCCAGGAATATAATAGGATGAACTATTTCAATAACCGTAAGAACTTTAAAATTTATGAACAGTAAATTAAAAACTTTTCATATTTAAAATGATTTTAATATTATTCTATCTGACCAACAATATTTATTAATTGGTTATAATTTTATTTAATGTATTTAATTTGTAAAATCATTTCCATTTATTTATTTATTTATTTAATTTTGTTCTTTAAGTTGTTATGATTTCTGTTTTCCGTTAAATAAATTATAAAAAAATGTTAAACTTGAGTCGGGCGTGAATGGCTGTATCGATTTGTAAAGATAATTAAGGGAGGGTTAAATCGGTAGGGATAGAATATTTTATTTTCGAATGCAAATCTATATAGTATATTCAGGCTCGATCCTATAAAACTATTAAATTTAAGTTGTTTATAGACGCTTGCATAGATTGGCTATCGGTTAAATATGTTTGCGTTTTCATATTTGATCAAAATATATAGACATTCGACAAATACTGATACCTTACGGTGAGTATCTAAAAGGTATTTATTCGGATGTCTTTTAAGTTATTGGTGACGATGCAGGTATCTTACGATGAATACTAGAGGGTTTCTTATATTTCCCTCTGCAATTGTCAGTAATCAATAACTTTGTATTTTGATCGTTTATGTTTACTTTGAAATGTTTTTGACCGTTGAAATCTATGTAACCGATCTATAGCAACATATTAAACAGGTTAATATAATCCCATCTGTGCGAACTTGATTAAAAATGTAAATTTATAATATAATAGTAATGCAATGTAAATTAAAGTAAAATCAAAGTAAAAAAAAAAAAAATAATGTTAAATGTTAAATTAAATGTAAATCACTAAAGTAATTTTAAACCTTATATATATGTGCATAAATAAATGTTTGTATGTGAATTACTGGCAGTGGCTTACTTTATTCTTTTATATCCTAGTAAATGATATTATTAAATCTCTGCTATTCCACTGAGCTAGTGACATGGGCTAACGACCGGAATCAAAATTTAAGAAAAAAAATATATATATATTTTTTTTGACTCACGTATCTGCCTACTTTATAAATTTTTCTAGGTTCAAATGCCTAGATGGCGCCCCGTAGTGCAGTTTACGTTAAGTCCCATTCTCCGGATCGTTACAATACCACATTCAATACAACACATTGTTTTGGTTGGTTAAATTCAAAAAATTATTGTAAACGAGTTGTAATTATTTTGATAATGATTTTGTAAAGAACTAAAAGAAGACTGGTCTGCAATTTCTAATATCTTTATTACCTTTCTTGAATATTAGTACTACTATTACATTATTATTAATATCTGATTTCTATTACAAACATTTTTTTTCTTCACCTGCTTTTTTTAAAGTAATTGATTATAATTCCATCATTTTCTTTGAAACTTTTTTATTTATAGATTTAATTGTATTTCCCACTTAGCAATATAGAATAATTTGTTTTCTTGTTTTTTTATTACTATAGATTCATACTCTTTACACACATATGTCATCTCTATTTTTTTAGAAATGGTTTAATTATTTTTTCATATTACAGAAATAAATTTCTTTGCCTCTAATACTATGATGATGTTTTTATATGCTTTTGAGATTTTTATTCTTTTGTATAACTTTCTGTGCGAATTCAAAATTATATTTTCTTATGTCATTATTATCTCAATATCATTTTACAAAACCCGTAGATATTAAATTCTCATATGAATATTTTTAAAAATTGTTGTATTTCTTTTTTTCTTCATATAGTGTCTTGTCTTGCTTGAAAATTTAGTAGTGAATTTCTACATTTTTCAACTAGCAATCTTTGTTGCAGTTTTTAATAGTGTATCTGTTATTTTCTTATTAATTTAATCCATGTTTCAGCTATTTTTGAAATCTATTTATATTTCAAAATGATTTAAAAGTTGTAATTTGAATTCATTGCAATGTTTTTGAAAATTAAAAATATCATCTGTTAATTACTGTTTTTCTTAATAAATTTTAATCTTTCTAGTTTTGCTATGAATTTTTTAAGAATATTACAACCTTATAATTTATACTGTTTATTAGTCAAAATATAAAACAATTCTATTCTATCTTTATTTGGATGTATCCATTTATATTTCTGTTTAGCATTTTTCTTAAAAGAAGAATTTATATATAAATATCTATTTTCTGTAAACTCTATACATTTTATTTCAATTCTCATTTATATCACCATGACTAAATTTGTCAACAGCACTTTTATCTACCAATCTTTTACCAGGACTAGTATTAAAATCGTTCATGACAATTTAAAATTTTGTCTGTCTGATTAAAAACATTTTATAAATAAATATAAAAAATTTCCATTTCTTCATCATACTTAGAACTTGTTGCAGCATAAGCAGAATTATTTGCATTTGGTATCTTCTATTAATTTGAATAACTAATCTTGCTATTCTACTCTTAATATATCATCAGTCTCCATGATGCTGTTCTTTCAATTTTGATTTATAATGAATCCCATTCCACTTGTATCTCCAATATATTGCCTTTATAGTAAAGTCCATGCCTTTTTTTAAATCATTTATCTTTTCATCTTTTTTGTAACTACATAATGTCCAACAATGTTTTATTTAATATTAATGTTCTTCTTACAATTTTTTGAAATTTTCATTCATTTGTTCATGATCAGCAGTTTTAAGTATCTTAATAAATGATTATCATTAAACACAGCCTTTCTACACTAGGGAATTTTTAGTACCATCCATCCGTGGCCAATAATTGCAGCATTGTATGGTACCTTTACAACCTTATGCAAAAAGGACTATAATTTGGTTTTGTCTGTCATAATTATAAATATCCATTAAAAATGATCATTCATATTTATTTCTCCAATTTTCAAAAAAAGTTTAAACATTTTTATTAAAATATCAGGGGACTGGTGACATTTAGTGAGCTCAAATCAGAAATCAAAAGCCTGGAATATATATAAAAAGTTTTCCTTGTTCATTTTCTTCAAAAGAGTTTCTCTCCAGTAAGCATCAAACTTTTTTCTGCAGCCAATATATACTAATTCAGGCACATACTTTGGATATTAGATATTTAATAATGATATTGAAATCTATATCTTTCAAAATAAAATAAAAAATTAAAATGAATATTTTTTAAAGCATTTTAATAATTTAGTGCCATTGTTTTAAAACAAATGTCATGCTTGTTTCATGCTTTTGATTGGATTTGATTTGGTGGAGATGAGAGATTGACTGATAAAAACCAAAGACTAGCTCTGCTGTGGAGTGGCTTTTTCATCCATTTACAAGTATTGAAAGTGTATAGAAATCAGAATATATCTTGTTTGCAGAGGTATAATAAAAAAGAATCAAGCTGTTGATGTGGGTATGGAAATTCAAATATTTTAGAACTCTAGCTCATCTAATGAATAATGATTATTTATGAAATGCATGCATAGTCAAAGAAGATAGTCTGAAATTCTATGCTGTTGAATGATTGTGATATAGTGGAGTTGAAATGTCGCATGTACTGATCAAAAAACCAAAAATTTTGAAAAATATTTTAAATAAAATCCATTTATTATTCAATATGTAAATATAACTGAAACACACAGGCTTATTATATACCTGTATCTATATATGTAATATATAGGGTATATGAGCACAGACTTTCACATGACCCACCACTCTCCACACCATCTCATAATACTGATACACCTGAACACATATGAGATGGTGTGGAGAGTAGTGGGTTATGTAAAAGTCTGTGCTCATATACCCTATATATTAAATATGTAAATATAGTAACTTTAAAAAAATCAAATCGTTTTCTCTTTTGACTGTTCATTACAACGTACATATAAAAGTTTTGTTTTTTAGGTTACAATGAAGTTCGATCGTCAATATGAGGATCGCCAACGTGGTGTGTTGCTTGGAAGATTATATGAAATTTGAGCATTCAAATGGCAGGTTAGGCATTACAGTTCCATTCAACGGACTAAATTGTATTTGTTTTCCTTAGCTGAAAACCGAATTTTGAGTTGCCACTTTATCACTATGCAACTTTAAAATTTCCATTTGTAATTGTGACCTTCTCATTATGAACGGAAAAATTATAGTTATCAGACCACAATATGTATATTTATGTAATAATATGAATTATTAATTGTGCATTAAATGTAAGCCTAAATATTTATATAATAGTTATGAGCATAAATTAGATCGTTTATAAATTAACTACAAAGCTTTCAATTTTGATATATATGTAGTTTTGAATATGAATGTATACAATATAATTAATTTCTTTACTAATCTTATGAACCTTTTACACCTAAATGTTGAAAGGTGTTTACTTTGAGAATTATAAAATATCGGCATTTTTCTGTTTCTAAATAGTACACCTTGCATGTTTAATAATTTATAAATTTGTAATTTCGAATGAAAAGATCTTAATTTTAAAACTACAAGTTTTCTCTTGTTCACCAAATAAACTTTAAGTGAATTTAATTGTAGCCTTTAGGTATAATAATACTGGCATCTGTGTTTGCAATGTTTAAAGTCTTAATCTTCTTCGCTATTTAATATTATTTTTAGAAATATTCATTTTTATAAAACATGTTAAAAGAAAAATCGAATGTAGTAATAAATCGTTTCAACTAGTCTTAATTTCTTTTAAAATAACATATTTCAACTGTGATTATTTATATAACTTAAAATAAAGTTTATTTCTTAAGGCAGAATAGCTTATAGAGGTAGCTGCATTAAAAGGGGCATCACACTCTTTCAAAGAGGATCAGTGGGGGGGGGGTTTAATTACTATGTTCTATAAGACCAATTGGCGAGGTTTTGTAATTTTCTTTTTTTAATTAGTATTTAATAATATTTAGATACCCATTTACTGACCAATACTTGGATTTCTATCTAGATTAGCTAGGGGACAGCTTCCTTCAATGGAGAAAAAAGAATATTAATTACTATGTTCTATAACAGTCAACTGGTGAGTGTTTTTTTTTGTGTGTGTATGAGTGTGATTTTCGCTTTTTAATTAGTAAGTACTCATTTTTGACCAGTAATTGGATTTTTATTTAGATTAACTATGGACAAGCTTCCTGAAAAAAAAAGTTCCAAGTTGTACTTAGATTTGAATTTTTCTTTTTTATATGTATGTAATATCAAAATAAAGAATAATGTGACTTAAAAAAAAAAATAAAGAATAGTGTGACTTAACATATGTTATAGAGTGGTAATTTTTTAATTTCTAAATCAGAGTCGGCCAAGGTTTTACAGTAATGTAAAAAAGTACTTATGCACGAATTGATATGTGCTATACAATTGTTGAACTGCAATACAATTTTTGTATAAAATACAATATGTCATAAATAAATAATTTTTTCCCTAATATATTATATATAAATTTGAAGAAATTTTAGCTCTAGTGACTGTCAATAATACTTTTTACATCTAATTTAAACTGTGTTAATCTAGCTATAAAATAATTTTCTTACTTATGTAATTAGAGGGATTTGAACTCAGCATTTTTTGGACTATTTATTTTCCATTCCATCTCAGGCAACCAATGCAGATGATCAGACACATGCAAAAATGTTACATAAACCTCAATGTGTGTATTATATGCAAAACCATCTCATCAGTTGTACAGATTATTGTCTCCTACATATATAAACAATCAATAGTCAGTTTATATTAAGATAGGAATTCCTTAAACTTTAATGGACAGAATTCAATCTTTTCACCCTTCCAACTATTTAAATGTAGTTGGAAAGGTGAGAAGATTGAAGCCTGTCCATTAAAGTTTAAGGAATTGCTATATTAATATAAACTGAGCACTGATTATATATATATGTGGGGGGGAGATTATAATCAGACCCAACTGATAAGTGCTGAATCTGCATGAAATACATATATTGGGAATCATATTTTGTTTCACATATGCATGGTCATTGGTATTGATTGCTTGAGATGGATTGGAGGATGAATACACTCAAAAATCCTGAGTCAAATCCCTCTAATTCCATATATAAACAAACATTCAGTATAAGCAAATTTCATATTGTCATAGAATTAAATAATTTTCTACAGAAACAATTTAAAGTTTAAATATTATTTACCTTAATGTAACATCTGATCTTTTTTACTCTCATCACTTTTAATGTTTGGAATTAAGTTTGTAAATGAAAGCAACATATTTTTCAAATTTGAACCACACTTTGTAACTCTTATTTTTTTAATAAAATTCATAATAATATTGTTATAATGAATAAATAAATCTGCAAGGCTTATGAAGACAAAATGTTATAAAATGCAAGTTAAAAATTATTATGACTTCATTTCAGATTACTCAAAGAGTGACTGTATATTTACAAAATGAATTCTGAAGCAAATGATTTTTAAAATTTTACTCACTGAATTTAAATTTTTATAATAAATATATTTTTGAATATTAATAAAATTGATTTTTAATTACATTATTATTACATTACAAGAATTGGGCTTAAAATTTATTTTTATTACTAAAGATGCAATTTTCTAAATTTTGCCTCTAATATGCTAACTTTGTATTCATCATAGATGGTCATTCCTGTTCTATCTTATATTAAATATGTAAGTACCGAAAAAGTAGCAGTGCAAAGAAACTTGTATGATTGGTTTCTGGCAACTTAATACTGAAAATTGATTTTTTTAATAAGCAATTAAGAGGAAATGAGTGCCTTGGGTCAGTTTGCATTATCATTTACTGATCTAAAATTTATTTACTGCCTACAAACAGGATGAGCTTAGTAAATAAAGAAATCACAACTAAAAGCATTTTAATAATGTAAAGTAAATTATGAATTTCAAAATTTGATAATTTCAAATAAATTGATTGGAAATATTTTATGATTTTTAATCAAATATTATTTATTCTACCTTTTGTATTCTGTAATTGATTTAACACTACATTAAAATTATAACAGGAAGTAATATAATTAGTTATATAACTTATTATATTAAAAGGTTGTAACTTTTAATATAGGAATCTCACCAGATACACATACAATTTCTAATTTAATCAGTTGGATAATTTATTATATTACTTAACTGGAACTTATATAAATCAGAATCAGGGAGTATTTTCTATCTAATATACAACTGGAAAGATATTAGAGGATAGAAAAAATAAGAAAGTGTGCAGAGGTGATGTAAAGAAAAAAGCTAGAGGTTGGAGAAGATAGATAAAATTTGGAGAGACCATCATCCTGCAGTGGATTAATAATGGTTGACAATGATGATGTTATGACATCATCTGAATCTTAAACTATAACAATATAGGGTTCAAAAATATTTTCATGAGAAATATGTCCATCTGCTTCAGCATGACTTTAAATAAAAATCACAAATTTATAAGCTTTTGTATTCACAATTATTAAATATAATGCTTTTTTTGCAATCATAAAAAATAGACAAATTATATTTTGGCCAATAAAGCATATAAATCTCTTTATATGTTTTATGATGTTTAAGAGTTTTGTACAAATAATGAACAAGGTTCTATTGAAACTTATTCTGCAAAATTTAATAATTCATAACTTAGGTATAGTTTATATCATTTAATATCTTACTTTATTAGAAGCTCATTAGACTATCTAATATATACACTTTTATCATATCGTGCATGTATATATATATATATTATTTAAATCAATCCAAAACAATAAAAGCTAAAACAATAGTAGCCACACACATCAAATGTATTTCTTTACTTGATCTATTAAATATATTATCCAATATTTGGGAACCTTTTTTACTACTCTTCTAAAGAGAGTTATAGAAATTCTACACAAAAGTAATGGAAATCTCTTAGTCCAGTTTTTTGTTAAATATAAATTATTATGTCACATTATGTGATCATTCAAATGTCATTTTAGACAAAGAAAGAAATTCTGACAGCCATCTGGATATGTATAAGGATGTCAATTAATATCAATGACATATCTTAATTACACCTGGGTCTCGTTTTACGCGATAGATAGGTTCCTCAGAAAACATGTGCAAACGAAATTGGACAAAAATAGATGTAACTTACATTGAAAAAGGGGGGAATGCAGTCTGTGATTTTTCAAAACTCGCATAAAAGCAAAGCACCAATGTAAAATTACTTTAAAATTCGCGCAAAAAAAAAAAATAAGGAAATAAAATATGACTAATAAAAAATTTCAAATTTGAAAAAAATTGATACAAGACAAACTTTTTTTAACTATAATATTTAATTTTATTCAAAATAATATATTTTTATGCATAATTTACAGTACAGTAATTTACATTTTTTATACACGTTTTAATTATTATCGCTATTTGCCGAAAAACACGTTCGTTTGCAAACTGGTAAAAAATCAAATTTTTCACAAGAGGAAATACAACTAGCGCCAACTTCACACTCATGTTGTGTCAATAGTTTTCTGGTGACAATGTAATTAGTAATTAATCTTTGAGACAATGATTTTATTAATTGTTTATGAAACTAACAACTAAAAATTAAATTCTTATTTTTGTCTTTAATTTTTTAATTTTCAATTCCATTTAAAAATCAAATTTCACATCACATTAATTTCAAGTCACCGTAAGTAATTTTTAAATTGTTAATTACAATTAAAAATCAGATTTTAATTTTTAATTGTCAAATTTAATTGTGCCCACTGCTATTACTCACCTTTTAAAAATAAACTTGTGGACACTAAATGATTAATAATTGATTACGTTCTTTTTTAAAAAGCAAAAACAGAATGTGATTTAAAATGCAAAATTAACATGCACAATGTTTGAACAAATTTACATTATAATCTTGTAAAATTTAATGTGTGTATACATAAAATGTGGAAATCATGATTTTAATTTCATTATTGCATAAAATCTTACTATTATAAAGCACTGAAAATATTGAAATTACTAAGATGAAAGTCGAATTCCAATAATGTGCTATTACTTTCAATATAACATAAGTGCACAAAATTTATTATTTAAAGTAATAGCGCATTATCGGAGTTCGACTTCTGTTGAAACATGAATCGCGTAACTTCAAAATCGTGTTAAATAAGTCTGTGTAAAAAGAGACCCAGGTGTATTTTTATATAGTTGTTTTATTTCAATTGTGTTGAACTATTATTAAATATTGAAAACAACATTATGAACAAATTTATGTTTGACCATTATTAAAGGTGCTAATCTCAATATACATTTAAAGAGTTGTGTTCATAACCTGCAATATGATGATGTAATGTGATATAGTTAACTATGTTTAACAAAGATAATGCTACAAGTTTTTTTTATTAAAGTTACTACTGATATAGATAAGGCTGCTTAAATTCTTTTCCTATATATTTACAATAAATTGGAAATTTATAGGGGTATTAAAACGAAGACTAAAATTTTTTCCTATAAATATTTCTCTAGGCAAGTTCAAATTTAGACTATAAATACATCTTTGTGAAGTATGCTGAAGCTTACAAATGTCATTGGCCATACATGTCATCTTTACAAATATCCAAGTAGTGATCAGAAGTGCTTTTTTCTGCACACTGGGATATTTATTTAATGATGTAATTTAAAATAGTTAATTATATGTAACAAAACTAGCAATAAGAAGTTTTCATTATTTTCAAAATTCTTACATACATATAATGCCATACATATGCATAATTAAATTAATATATATATTGACAGAGGTTTAATATATATATAATAACAGTATTTTTTTAATTAATGGACATCTTACGTGTATTATATATATATATATATAGTAACTATGAAGTTTATATGAAAGTTGGAAAATCTTTAAAATAAAAAAATAAAAACAGAAGCTATATTATTATTGTTATTGTAAAAGAAATTCGTTTAAAGTATACTTAATAGAAAATGGTAATTCATATTGACTATGGATAAATAATGTGGTCAATATTTGATGCATGTATGTATTATAATAAATTAAATAATTATACATTAAGAAAGTATACACATCAATATTAAAATATTGTATATAAAATTAATATCTTTGTCAGTTAGTATCTAGAACAAATAATAAAAAAAAATATGTTTGTTATTCTAGATTATTATTTATTTATTATTACACTTTATAAAAAAATATTTTTTCTTTGTATTATTTTTATTTATGTGAATTAATTAATTTGTAAGAACACATGCATTGTAATCAGAATCCATGTAGATCGAAATGTGTCAGAAAAGCTAAGATCTAATTATTTTGATTTTGTTGATTTTTAATTTTAAAAAAACTGTAATATATTTGCAATAGGATTAAAACAAAAAGACATCTTATACAATGTAATAAAAATTAGCGAAATTATTATTCTAATGTTAGAGAACATTTTTTCTTTATGCTATGAATCAAGATATCAAAAGTAAAGATGTTAAAATGTGTATTTATTGTGATAATGCTTCTACAGCTTTGAAATGCAGTGATTAGAAAATAATCACTAACTTCATCATTTACTTCATACAGGTCACGTGTGATTTCTAAATTTGTAAAGCTCATTTTTTAACTTATTGATTTTGATGAGGATGTCTAGATATTAATTTTTACTTAGTCATTTTTGAATACCTAATCACAGATATGATCTGAATGTGCATGGGCCATTAATCCATGTAGTTTTCCAATACAAATTTAATATAATCAAATAATTTTTTGGAAACTAATATAATATACCCTAAAACAAAATAAATAACTAAATTTTGATTTATTCATTTAAAAATTTTAAGCAAATATTTTAGTAGAAACAAATTTGAAATGATAATCGTATTCTACTGAACATTAAAGAATTCTTCAATTGGATACATTATGTACTGACAACCAACTGTAAAGCCATTTGAACTTTTAAAACATATAAAATATATAAAAAATAGATAAACTAAAATAATAAGAATGCAGCAGATTAAATAAAATAGAGTAATAAGGCAAGTAAACAATTACGATAAAAAGAAAGAGCTAGTAAACCAAGACAAAAAATAGAACTGTATAGTGAAGGCAATGGGTAGTATACAGTTAAATAAATAAAAAAAACCTTTTAATATATAAAAATGAAGTCAAAAATAAAAATATAGTAGCTAAAAACAAAATTGTAACAAGAAAGTGATTAAACAACATCCATCTCTACTCTCTCAGTTATTTTTGTGATTTCAGGTATATTTTTAATCTTGTCTAACTTGTTTATTTGTGATCTAATATTTTGTGGACTGCAGTAGTAATTTAGTTTATTTCCTTAATTTGTTATCATAAAAGATTACTATCATTGAGTTTTCTTTTAAAAATACTACTAAAATAATGTTTTCCCAAAATTACATATTTTGTATGGCAATAATAAATAACTTAAAATCCTTATAAAACATAACATTTAAACAAAATTTTTAACAGTGTCACTTCAATCATATTTTTTCTGCAGTTTGAATGTTAAATAAAGAGAAATTATGTTTTAGTAAAGTAACAACAAATGGGTTACATGTGTATGATATAACATGTCACAATAATTGTTTTTTCTTTAAGATAATATTTTTAAAGTATTGATAAGATTGTGTTTTTATTATTATTATTTTTTTCCAATAGAGAAAAAAAACAGGAGAGTTATTCATATATGAGAATTTTAAACTGAATTGATAGTTATTTTCAGGATATGTATATCATTAACAATTACATTTTTACAATATACCAAAATGAATTTACAAAAAGAATTATTTCACACGTATTCTTCAGAAAATATCACCACTGTTAATTATCAAATATTAAATTAAATTTATCAGGACATTATTAATAATTACATTTCTAAATATTACTTTGTAAAAATTATTTGGCCGTTTATATATATATGTTTGTGCATATAATAATGCTTGGGTGCATATACTTCTAAATTGGTCTAATCAATTAATACTACATATTTGCTTTTCTACTTTATCAATGTTATTATTAAATAAATATTTGAAAAACAAATTCTTGCATAATTTAATATTTATTTTATTAGGGAAGAAACCCCCCCCCCCAAAAAAAAAAAAAGATGTCTCCAATTTAGGAATTGTATCTAATTAAAAAAAGTCCTATTTTAAAACTTACATCCCAAGAATTACAATTTATGAATGAATTTAAAATTAATAACATTAACAATGTTTAAATTCTTTTATACTTTAATTTTATGATAATGGTTATATTTTTTAGCTTTATGGGTTTTTTATAGCATGTTAATTTTATGGAACATATAATATTTATCTTTATTACTGTGTAATCTAATGTTATTCTGAAAATTTCATCTTCAATCAAATAGTATAAACGTTTTGCATCAATAACTTGATAAAAAAATATAATTTTTGCTTTTTTTATTATTAACACCAATAAAATAATTATTAAGAAAACTATATATATATTTGACAATAATAAATTATTTACAATAGCTATAAAACATTAAATTAAAGTATTATTGTTAATTTTTATATTTTTTCTGTCATTTGAGTATAATTAAAACTCTGTTATGAAAAAGAATCTTATTTTTTGTTTCTCACACATCCACTTTTCTATATACAGTTATATACTTTTATTTTAATAGCTTATTTTGTTAGACTAATGTATACTTTAATTTTATTTATTGTAAACATATGTATGTGTGACTGCATATAAGGTTACATAAATCTGTCATTGACATGATATAGAAATGATCCCATAGTAAGGCTTATTTGCTAGCCATAATGGTAACGTTTTTTTCATAATATTACCTTTGTTTAGCTGACCATTTTACATCTATGACATAATTCTTTTTATAGGAAATTCCAATTTAAATATCTTTGATGGAAAAATTTATCACAATGCAGGTTTTCAGATCTAAGTAAAGTTCTTTTGTCTCAATGTGTCAATTTCTCCAACAAAACCATGATCATATCTTTCTGGGCTAGCTACCATAAATCATTTAAATAATAATTATACCTTAATAAACCAAGAATTTCCTCATCTAATAAATATAAATATTATGGGATGTAATCAATTGATTCTTTACTGATCCAGTATTATGAGTATGAATGTTTTTTTCATGGTAGAAAGATGTAATCAACCTTATCCTTCAAAAGTAAGACTAATTATATGCCTCAAATCTTTAATATTCAAACTTCCTCAAAGATACACTCAATAAAACATAATCTTCAACTTCCCAAAGAGTTTGGAAAATACTTTTCCTTTAAATTTTCAAATTATACCATAACAATTTCTCTATCTGCTGCATCTGTTAAGATATATCTTGATTGAAAGTTATATTTTTTTATTAGAAAATAAAGTTACAAATTGATGTTTTGGTCATAGCCATTAGCAACAAATTTTAAATAAAAATGAACAAAAGTATCTTAATTTGAGTCCATTGTTCTTTATCATAATCATGGTTGCATTCTTCTTCACCAGATTAAATATTTTTTATCATTGTTTCAACAATAATTAGTCACTGGTTTTTCTCATATTTAAAGAATGAATGCTTTCTTTTGGTGAATCAACTATATACTATATATATATATTTTTTTTTAGTTAAGGTTTTGGTGATTAACAAGGAATATAAATTCCTTTCTAATTTTAGAAATGATTTTATATTTGCATCATGACATATTTACTTCCTTGATTGTGTTTTTTTATTATTATTTCCTACATTTTTGCTACTAATTCTCATATTATTTTTATTTTTAAAAAATTCTTTTTTATTATTATTTGGAGTTCAAAATGTTTCTTTTTCTAAACTTCTTGATGAATCTCCATTTCTGCCATTTTAATTCTTTCAATAATTTCATTCTTGATCATTCTCATGCTCTCTATTGGTTGCTCATATTTGTTTCCCAGTCCTTCTTTAGCATCTTAAGAAGAAATATGTTTTAATTTTTTTTTTATCTATATCATTATAATATTTTTGCTGGTATTATATTACAACTTTATTACATATTCAGTCATCTTCTTATAATCTTCTTTTGACTTTTTTATTTTTATTGATAATATTATCTAGGTTTTGTTGGCTTTCCATTTTATCTTTTACATCTTCAGCCATCTGCTCAGTTTTTTATTTTATTTTTCATCTTTCATTAAACATTTATATTAAAATTACCCATAACATGTTATTTATTATTGCCTTTTCTACTTTATCAGATGTTTTTACTGTTTGTTACTTTTCTTGAAATTCTGAATTTACTGCTTTATGTCTACTTGATGTTTTGTAACTTCTGTTTGGAATTGATTATGGTGAATTTGATTTTTCATATTTCTTTAGATTTATTGGTGTTTCTCTAATACTTAATTTTATTACCATTTACAGTATCACAATATTTTTTTAAATTTAAGTTTATCATTATCACTAAAAGCTTATTGTTGTTTCTCTTGTTGCACGTATTCCATCTTCTTTCTGAATGTCTTTCAATTTTTCTCTTTCATTTTTTCATATCTTCATTCTTATGCTGATCAATATTTGTATACTTTTTTAGCTAGTCTTTTTTTATTTTTCTATTATTTTTATTCATATATATGTATGTGGGGGGGGGTAATACTACATTGACTAATACCTTTAATAATGATTTCTTTTCTTTGCTAAAATATATTTTTTTATTTTTCATTTGAAATACTTATTATTATTTTTACCTAAGGAATTTGTTCTCACTTTTTATACAGCCTTAATTTTATTTAAGCAGAGTAGCTTTTATGTTATCATCCACTGGTTGGTTATACTTATGCCTATTGACATTATTATAGTTGCAAATAATATATACTGAGCCATTATATGATCTAACATACCAAACTGAGAAAAGTTTTATTGATGAGAATCCCCAAAGTAACCTATCCATATTTAAAAATACATGCAAGTGATTTATCAAGCCAGTACATTGCAATGCTATTTATATTAATATGCCAGCCCTAATTTCTATAAATATTCACCATACAATGAGTATTATGTATATAGTGCTCCAACATATTGAGAAGCTTCTTATACAGTGAGCACCTCGTACTCTGGCTTTCAATTCTCTGAGATTGAGTAAGAATATAAAAAATTCAACAGCTTGAATTCATAATTCATAGGTAAAGCATGGCTGCACCATTATTGATTGCCTTCAATGGGCTGACATAGTTGCAACCTCTGTCACACTATCTCTCAAGTGTTTATTTATGTTATCTATTTCCTGGTATCACCATATTTACCCAAAGTCTAGTTAAATAATTAATGCATTGACATTGCATTAAAACATTTAAATATTCAGAAGATGGGTATTGTTTTTTCCATAATTATCATGTTTAACCATGTCCTATCAAACTGTGTGTAGACCTGCATACATTTATAATATGAAATGCAGGATGACAAAAAGAGTAAAGACACTATTAAAATATAAATTAACAAATAATTTATTGAATTTAATAATAATTATATTGAAGAGTAAGAAAAGGGTTCTAACTACAAGTCAAACTTTGGATACTTAATATGCAGTAATTGACATGTATTAAATTCATAAATTAACTTTATAATTACTCTATACTCATCTGGTTTGAATCGTCAATTCCTTCACGTTATATGAAATAATGAATAAGCTGTCTTTGTTAATATTGAATTAGAATATATATAGTCAAAATAAGAGTCATAGTTCAATTCATAGATCACATGACCCTATCTCTTAAGCTTGTAAGTTATAAACAGTGAGGATTGCCAATTTCTCTACAAGCTTTATGATAAATGCTGGCTCTGGCTAAGCATTTATCATAAAGCTTGTAGAGGAATTGGCAATCCTCACTGTTTAGAATATATATATATATTTTAAAAAAATCCTGGATAATTGAATTCCATTGCGAAATTTTCCTTTTAAGATTAAAAATAACTTGAAATTGGAAAATACAAATAAAATCTAATCTCGTAATTTTTCTCTTTTTTAAACAAAATGTTTAATTCCCTTTTTAATTTTCACTTTTTATTTAATAAAATGAAAGTCATCCCGCAAGTGGTTTAAAATACAAATGTAGAAAAATATTATAATAAAGATTTCAAAAATTATTAAAGTATTTTTAAAATATTGAAAAATATTAATATTGTAAAAAAATACTGAAAAATATATATTCTGATTTAAGACCTTTGTTATATATTATATATCTAATTTGTCACCAACGTGTGCATATTTGAGAACTTGTTTTGACTGTGTTTCCAAACTTTGTTTCTTCTTTCATCTGTTTGAGAAGTTGACTTTTATGATTCCCACTTATGAATTATCGTATTTTCCTCAGTTGGAGAAATTGATTTCAAAGTTTTTATTTCCAGCTTATTTTATATAATTAGGGCTTTATCCATTCCTTTGATGTGGTTCAGCACATTGTGACAGAAGAAAATATTTTTTTATTTTTACTTCAGAAATATCATAATTGTCAGAGACATTTCACCAATATTTATTTTGTAGAGGTTGGTTGTCAATGCACAAATGTAGTTTAGCAAAGCATACAGGAATAACATGATTGGCTACTTGTGAGTTTTCAAGTAAACCAAGATGGCAGCCTGTATTTTTGATAAATGTACAGTGTGGAGAGCTGGTAATCTACCAAAGATGTGTTAGTTGTTAAATTTAAACAAAATTAATAAATCAATTGTTAAATTTAAATTAAAGGAATAAATTCAGATATATTTCATTAAGAAGTTTTATTTCAATTCTTTTTTATTTATAATATGGGAAGTGATGAGACACATTTAACTTTTCATGCTTTGGTTCAGTCAGTGCATTTCTTTTTGTCAGCAGTTTTTTTGGTAAATTGTCATAATGTTAAAAATTTGAGACCTTACTGTCACAGAACATAATTTCCAAAAAATATGGAATCATGCCCTTCCAAAAATGTGCATTAATGGTCACAACATGATTGCATGCAGCCAACGCAAATAAAGTGTATATATTGTATTTATATATTTTTTTTCATTTTTTTGTTAATAAGTTATTCCAAAAAAAAAAAGAAAATAAACTGTAAATATTGTAATTAATTTTTCCACAATTATTTTTTTAAAATAACATTAATAAAAATTTTAATGTGAATATGAAATACAATGCTTCCTAGCAGGCATTTTTTTTGTAAACATTTTTTGAGGGCCCCAAAACTAAATTTATCAAAAATATGGGCTGTCATCTGGGTTTACTTGAAAGTTCACAAGCATCCATGATGGCCAATAGAACAAACTTTGCACTATGCATGTTTAAGTTTTATTTCTTCAAGTGGATCTTCAGTCGATGATTGACGAGTTTGGATACTTTTTTATCCTTTTCTTCTACTTTCATTACTGACTATTGGAATGCATTTTCCTGATATTAATTTAGTTAGCAACTATTTTATAGTTTTATTTTACAAAAAGTCTTTTAACCAAGCTCTAATCAAAAACAAATGAGCCCTATTAATTATTTTTACAAAATCAGATATATTTTTATTAGTGTTTATTTTGTTTATTTTAATCTTTTAGCTCTTTTCTAAAATGCAATAGTATTTCATTTGTTTCATCTATTTTCTTAATTAGTATATACTGTTTCTGCAAAAGTTTTATATTTTATTTACTTTTCTTGAAATAAATAAGTATTATATAAATTAAAATCAAATGTATTAATTTGGCTACAAGTTTTTAAAAAATGTGCTTATTTTCTTCTCACTAACCCTGTAATAAAAAGGATCACAATCTTTGTTTTTTTTTTTGCTTTTAATACTATCAAAATAATTATTTTCCAAAAATTACCCACTTTTTGGGAAGAATAAATTATATATGAATCCTAATAAAATCACTAAAGCACATCATTTGTGAAGCAGAAGTGAAATATACATTAATAATAACTTCTACTGCATTGATTAACATATTATTAACTGATAGATATTCTCAGCAAAACAAATTTTTGCCCACAAAATGCCATTAAAATGGCAACCACCAAGCCATGTGACCAGGTGAATAGTGTCAATAGAACTTCCATGCCATTACAGAACTTAGAGTCTACTAAAATCTATGCTAGCATAACAAAAAGCATATTGCAAGTAATCAACACTAAAAAATTTCTCATTGTTCAGTCAACAATGAAGTTTTCTCAACATTTTGGGAGAATTAATACAAAAGACATTAAACAGCTTAATTTTTAAAGACAAGAAAAATCAATTGCCTCCCTCCACACATTGGAATACTGATGAACAAAAGTCAGTAAATGGCAGATTCAACAATACTGTACTCAAGGGGACTAGATATGTTTTTCAAAAGATTTTTTCCCTATGTCAATAATATTATCAACCACAGACATGAACATATTGCTGTAGCACTTTCCCAGAGCCCTGTTATAAGAAGCCACTATTCTACCCAGACTTTGAAACACAGTGTTGAGAATGTTAGAATATCCCAAAGTCTGACAAGGTAATCAGAAGAACCATCTCAGACCAAAATCAAGACATTAAGCAACTAAGTACTCATTACTATGTATCTAGAAAATCAGAACATCACTGGGATATTCAAAAACATATACCTTAAATAGACAAAGATTTCCACAAGATGTTAGAGCCATCCACACTTTATATGAGGGTTCAAACTACAGTGCTACTAATGTGGGGAATGTGCCAACACACTGCAATATATGCAAAACACACAGGCATAACAAGCATATAGTCAGGTCAATCCATAGTTACTCTGAAGATAACAACCATGCAAAAACTGTTGCCATGAACACAAATGTCAACAATATAGATCAAACTTATTCTCTTTCTCACAACCCACTCATCTCTCCTTTATAGACAAATTGCAAACAAGGCTAATTGTACCATATACAACCCAAATGACACACACATGGCTGATTCAAACCCCATGCAAGTGGTCCAAAACATTAATACAAGTTGTCTAATACACAACATGCTCCAGTGGCCACAAGCAATACCATATCAAAACAGGTCCAATCAGATCCCTGATACCATTGAAAAAATGTTCTACATATCAATAGAACAATACTGTAACTTGCATTATGGATTCATGCATACTAGCCTCCATTTGCCAAGCTGACCATAACAGAGGCCAAAAGAGGACCAGGATGCCCCAAAATAAATATATTAAGAGAGTCAATACAAAAACCCATTAGTTTATCAATCACAAACTGTTGCTAGACAGAATACCACATTCCTATGAGCATCTCTTTCACTCAACTTAACAAGACATGCTAACAATAACTTCCCTAAAATAGACTCTCAAGCACCAACATCCAACTAACCATGAGCAAAGATCATCTGGTATGAACCTACTCATCTCAAGTTCCACATTGTACACAACAGCCTTTGGCACTAAGGAGGACTTTGAGATTATCAACTTACCACCCACATAATGGATGGCTTGCTGTGATGCCGTTGCCAAACCTACATAACATTCTAATGCATGGACTGTTAATGATCAATAATGTACCACACTCAATGAAATTCAAATATCACTCAAACATTTAAAATGGCTTGTAACCTACACATATATAATCACATCCATATTAATCAAAAAACATTTGCATGAATCTACACACAATTGTAAGCCAATTCATGAACACTGTATCTCCAACTCTAACTACTCTAATTACCACACTGTATAACCCTCCAAACAATCTTGTCTTTTGCCACTTATAAATCCCTATTTAATCCCTTGCTCCTTGTTTCCAATTTTTCATTATTTATTTTCACCGGACTTGTATCCATAGCTTCCTTGTCTTTGAATGTAAAGATATGTATACAGAACAAACCTAAATAATTGTACCTTTTTGATCTGAATAAAGTTTTTTTGAAACCTAAAAATAATGATAATAATAATGATGATGATGATAATAGTAATAATAATAATGAGATTTCAAAAATGCAAATAAACAAAAGAAAAATTATGTGAAAAAGAGAAAAACATTTCTAAGAGTTAAAAAAGACCAAAGAAATTTAGGGAATATTTCTCATTAAATAATCCATAATATTGTGATTAGAATTAAAAACTTATTGAATGGACATGAGAATGTGTTGAATACTTGTCACAAAGCCATTATTAGATTGGTTGCTTAAAGTATTCCTGGAACACCTAGACCCTCTGTGACTTAAAAATAAACGCAACAGTTTTTGATCAATATTTTTTAACAAAACATCTGTTTTTATTTCTGAAAGATCACCAATTTGTTTGTATTAAAGACAATTGTTATATTTTCACTAATAAATTAATTCCCATAACATAAAAAATATTGCTGTCTGTTGTGACTACATTTTATCTACAATTTTAAAAATCAAAGCTGTATTTAAAAGTTATCTTAGAATGCTTCTTTGCCATGACATCATCATCATCATCATTATTATTATTAAATGTTTCCTAATCACTATTGACATAGAGAGATCAAATAGTTTTTTTTTTTTCAGAATGATTTACTATTTTTTGATTTTAGCTTCTCAAAGACATATTTGTTGACGATCAGCTTTTTCTTCTTTCATTAGCAATTATTTCAAGCATTATTCATATTTCTAATGCATTTCAGTTTGGTAATTTTTGTTTCATGTAAGCAAGTAAGCAGTCATTTCTTTGTTGTTTTTTTAATCAATAAAGTATTTGCCTTCATTAGTATCATAGTCGATGAGCATTACTTATGTCCTCCAACATTTTTATGCATTAACCATCATGGCATAACTGAAATGAATTTAATCACATTTTAAAGCACAGATAACTTTTTTTTATATAAAACGCATCTAAACAATTTAAGATACTTATTACCAAAAACAATAAAATATCTGCTGACAAACCACACTCTTATAATTGCTTCTACTTTTTATTTTTTGAATTGGCAAAGGTGGTCATTAAATCTGACTTTGTCGTGACTTCTAAGACTGAAAAGTTGTTTGTAATTTTATGTTGTACTACTTTCATGTATTTTTTTATTTTACATTTCTATTCAAAAAGTAGGCCATCTTGCTTTTTTATCATTCAAAATGTAAGATTTTTTTTTTTTTGTAATATATATAAATTAACCATTGTAAAGCTCTTATTTAATAAATTTTTTTACTTAAACAAAAAAAACAAAGTAATGAACGCTTACTCAAAATGTTTTATTATATATATTTAAAATATATATATCCTTTTACAGTATCCGCTTATTTTATTTTGGCAAAAGCAAACGTTGTTCGTTTAATTTAATTTAAAAAAATGAAAACAAGCAAAAGCGGATAGCAAAGAGTTAAATCTTATGTCTAATTGCTGTTCTTGTAGTATTCAAATGATAATTCAAAAAATAATAAAAACGTTCGTCATGTTTAACTAAACAACCTAAATCTATTAACATGCCCACATTGAATATTTTTATTGTACATTAACATCCTCCATAAATGTTGGTATGTGTATAGAATAAAAATTGTTTCCATCAATATTCTGAATAAATACACTTTTCCCCCTACATGAAGATAACATTTGATTAGTAGCTTTTCAAATAATAGAAAATTCTATTAATTTTATTGTTATTAAAATGATAGAATATGTTCTATCATATTGAACAAGATCTTTCTGCTCCACGCTCTTCTGCAATTAGCGTGAATAGCGTGATCGGCAAGTATTTATTGATATAGGCTAAGTCTTTAGGGTCCTCTATATCATTTCAGCTATCATAAAGAATTCTTTTTTATTTATTTGTGTGATAAAAAAAAACTATGAGATATATAGAACATTGCACTAAATTATTGTTTCATGAAAATAATTTTGAATATTTTAAATGTTTTTCTTTTTTTTTTTTTCGACAAAATCAAATAAATGTTAAAATAAAATCGTTTAATTGTTGTGGCAAAATGATAACAGGATAAAATAATTACATTAACTGTACAAGTAATAATAATAAAATTGTCATTAAATGCAATATGTAATGTATTGTGCGTATACATTATACTCAACAATAGTGTAATAATAAATAATGTTTTAATATTGAATAAATATAATGTCATCAAAAATTTACCAAGCCTATTTTAAATAATAATTTAACTGCCCTCTAGCTGCCATATTCAATAACTTTTAAAATATTCTTGGCAAATTTTATTTTATTATTACTATTAACATCATCATCATCATCATCATCATTATTATTATTATTATGTTTCAATGATAAGATTTATTTGTCTTAGAGGATTACATAGCTTGGATTCCTGTGTTTACATGGGCAATCCGTAGTTGGAGGATTACATATATAAAAAGTTGATTTATTGTTTTACACAGGATTGCAGGAATTTTTACATGCTGTGGATTAGTTGCATGGTTTTACATAGCTTGGATTGCTGTGGTTACAGGGAGAATCCATAGATATAGGATTATATATGTAAAAGTTGATTTATTGAATTACATGAGATTACAAAAAAATTTCCATGCTGTGGATTAATTACAAGGGTTTTACATGACTTGGACTGCTGTGGTTTCATGGGTAATCAGTAGTTGTAGTTTTACATATGTAAAAGTTGTTTTGTTGATTTACACAATATTATATAAATTTTACATGGTGTAAACTACAGTATCTACAATTGCAATCCAGGTTTAGTTTTATATGTGGTTGAGTTGTGTTGGTAACGTAGGTGAGGGCTAGAAATTTCCAAGATCTTTCTAAATATCAACACATTTTATATTATTATTATTATTATTATAACAACAACAACAACAACAATAATAATAATAATAATAATAACAACAACAACAAATTACAATAAAATAAAAGAAATAGGCTTCTTGCACCACTTGATATCTTTGCAGCAACATGGTCTCTTTTTAAAATACAAGCAGCATTGTAATAAAGAACATAGCAGATTTAGGTAAGCATAAAAATTCAATGCTACAAAAACAATGCAAGCAAGAAGCAACAAGATGTAACATTGAGAATCAAATGTGAAGAACAGGGTATACAAGGAGAGATGAAATGCAAAGAGACTTTGAAACATACTGACTGTAATGGAATAACTATAATTGTAACCAATTGTTTTTTTTAATAAAGTTACCTTTGAAACATCATAATCATCATCATCATTATCACCATCATCATAATAATAATAATAACAATAAAAAATCCCACAGCAAATCTCCGCTGAGGTAAGAAGCAATCTTTAAGCTCTCCGATGTAAGTATTTATATTTTTCTTTTGTTTCAACTTGTTATTTGCAAAACAAATGTAATACAGAAAAAACAAATCATATAATAGATTAATAGAGTATTTTTTAAAAAAATATCGGTGTGTATTCATATCTTTATTTAAAAAAAACTGACTTGAGTCAGAATAACAAATCATGGTGACTGCCCAGTCAAGCGTGAGTGAGTTAAGCACCAATACGAAATTAACAAAT